>PTEX01000244.1:0-290330 GCA_003342815.1 Eudromia elegans
GTAACGTACTTGAGAGAATTCATATACATTGGAACATGTTTTGTTTTCATATTATGTGCTGATTGATTAAGAGGACATATTGACTTCAACGAGAGTCAATATATATTAGGTTATTTGTGGATGGAGAACCTCAGTTTGCTCATTTACAAAAAAATCACCTATGTGATTTAGAATTTTAATTAGAACATAAAAAAAATAATTAAAAATTAATTTAAAAGTCAAAAGTAAATTGAGAAACTACCCCTACTTCTGAAATCTGATTTGTACAATTAAATTTTAAGGATAGGAGATGTGTGTCATCAGATAGCACTTTCAGGACTTTTTAAAATTTTCAGTATCCCATATATGCTAAAACAGTCTTTTGATGAGTTGTTTGTGCTTCTGAGAAGAATTTAAAATGTATGAGAGCTGAAGCTGAATATAGTACTGATATTTCAAGAGTTAAAGTATAATTCAATTTTAACTTGAGTAGACAGAAGTAAATACATGTATAATTAAGCGGAGTGATAAGATAGCATTGGAATGGTAGCTAACTTAGTAAAGGATATAAAATAATGTTCTAATAAAAGCTAAGGTAATTGTAAAAAAGCTATTCACAGTGAGATAGATATGGTGAAATTGTTTTGCCAGCCCTTAGCTGCTTACTAACAATTTAAACAGCAATAAAGGCTAGCAATAGCAGCACCTAGATTGTACAACAGAAACTTGATTATAATTTGCTAGGAAAATACTGTATGAATATAAGTGCACACTTCAGTGTATACTGTAGCCAAGCTTTATCCTTGTGCTTAAAAATCCCGTAAATTTGAGGAGCTTGCTGAAGTGTTCTTGTTACTAAAAGTCACTTAGAGAAAAAATGTACTTGGTCCTGAGGTTACTACCTAGGGAAATAGAGGAGCTAAATCTTCTACTCTATCAGTATATCTGTATTAAGCCTCTCTAGGCCTCCAAATGAAAGTCTTGTGATAGAGACTGGGTATTTAGCATTCCACCTCTGGTCAGCAATCTGAGTAAAGATAAAAAGACCGAGTGAGACTCTGGTCTCTGTCTTTTCATTTGATGCGGAGCATGCTGATGAGCACAACCGAGTGAGAGCACAGGCCTCTGGTTTATGCCTAGTGAAAGGTAATTTAAAAAAAAGTTTTATCTTCTTTAAACTGTCCTCAAATTGTGGAGTCCATTAAAATTCTCTTTTTGACTCATTTTATTTGTAAGGAGTAAAAATGAGAACTTTTGGGGGTATAAAGCTGATATGAATTTTTGAATCAAAATCTGACAAAAAGAGTAAGAAATTCAGTAATAAAATGAGAAACTGGGCCAGGGATAAGCTTAATATAAAGCTGTTTGTTTCTGTATTGAAGACCGTTTGATAATAAATGACAGGAAAAAACAGCAACTTGTAGATTTTCCTGGTATGATGAGAGCTAAGCAATTTGTAACTGCCAAATGTAAGAGTGTGCAGAGATGTTAAGAAAAGCATGCAATAAGAAATGCTATTCACATTAATATTTAAAATGACCTTTTTAAAAGCAAATTTAGTGTGCTGTTAAGATTTTAGTTTTGTATGAGTAAAATTGATAGTGCTAATTTTAATAGTGATATAAGTGAATTTAGTAATGTATAGTTGATGATTTTCTACATTTTAAAAGATTAGCTAAGTATGAAGGTATACAAGATATAAAAGTGGAAAGGCAGTAGTTTAGTCTCTTACAGGTGCAAAGAAAAAAAAAAGTTACTTTGTAACCAGACTTGGTTTACATTAAAAACAATGTTTACATTTACATAGAAACAGCCTGTCCTCTGCTGGTACCTACTAAAGCTTCTTTTAATAACACTGGCTGTGAGAAAGAGATAAGAAAACCAGCAGGCTTTTAAAACTCCACTGGTAATTTTATTCTTCACATTAAGGAACAATAAGCAAACTGCAGGATTTCAGTGTTCTTCATTTTATTTCTGAAAGACTTATCTAAACCTTTTTACCTTTTATTACAATCAGAATCACAGCTGTGACAGGAAGGGACCTGTGCAGATAGTCTAATCCAGCTCCTTGTCCCTGATCAAAGTGGGTTCAGCTGCAGCCAGTTACTCAAGAGTCCTGTCCAGTCATGTTTGAAGAACCTCTCCAAGGATGGAGATGGCACAGCCTGTCAAGGCAGCCTGCTCTAGTGTGTGACCTTCCTCACAGTAAAGAAGATCCTTAAGTTTGAACAGAATTTCCTGTATTTCAGTTTGTGTGCGTGGCCTCTTGTCCTTTTAATGGCCACCTCTGTGCAGAGTCCAGCTCAGTCATCTTTACTCACCCGTCAGGTGATGATACACACAGATAAGATCTCCCCTAGCTTTGTCTTCTCCAGCCTAAACAATCCCAGCTCTCAGCTCCTCCTAGTATGACAGATGCTCTAAATCCTTAGTTGTCTTTGTGGCTCTTTGCTAGACTCGCCTGACACCAGTGTGTCCATTTCACTGTTGCACAGGGGATCCCATGATACCAGAACTGGTCACAGTGCTCCAGATGTGCAGAAAAGCATACATCCAAATTGCCATTCAAAAAAAAAAGTGTTTTCTTCCTATCATGATTGTACTGAAGCATTAGAACACTTCTTAAGGATGAGAAAATAATTCAGTTGTTTGCCTTATTAAATCCATGCTGTCAGTGCTAGTTCTGGTTTTCCTTTGAAAGTTGTATCGCTTGTCATGTTGAGGGGCTTCTGTGTTCCCCATCATTCGTCCCTGTGTGGGTTAAGGTAGTAGAAGGCATCAGACGTCCATAGTTCCAACCTCATCTGCTGTCTTTAGAAGTGTCTTTTCCAAAGATACCGCAAAATTCTGCTTGTTGGAGTGCCATCCGACCTAACAATAGCTTTTGGTGAGCACTGTCAAATTGCATTAAAATTTCTTAATCATTTAACTGGTCCACTAGACTAAAGAGGAACAAAACCGTCTAAAACTCGACAGCTAAGTGCAGTTTACTAGCTCCTTTTCAAAACAAAACAAAAGTGTTATGTATCAGTGTCATTGCTGAAGCTCCAAATTTGGTTCCAAGTATGAATTGCTCAGCTGTAAGAATGCTTTGGGAATGACATTGTAATATGGAAGTAGTGTTCCTTTCCTGAGGAGCAGCAGCTGTGGGAGCAGGAAGAAGTGTTTTACTTTCTTATCAATCACATCCATTCCCTCTCGTGAACTATGACCACAAAGCGGGGGGTAGTTGATGCAGTTCTTACAGAGAAAGACAAAACTTCTAGGCAAAAGTGAGAGCAGGTGGACTGGTATTCTGTGGTGTGGCAAAAGAATACACTAACATTCTTTGCTTTTTGTGATGTGCATAATAGTCTTTTAAAAATCTGTTCCTAAGAGTCTATGAGTTAGTCGCTAGTTTCTTAGGCAAAATAAGGCTATTGTGCTCTCTTTTTCATCAGTGTGTAGTTGCCTGTATAGACTGTTGATAAGTGTGTCTGTGTTCTCTGTGCATGCAGGTGTGTATACACATGTGTATACCCATCAACACAGGCAAATGCAGACAGTGTTAGGAATATCATGTGTCCCTGTTTGCTGCCCTTCCATCCATGATCTTCTCTGTAGAAAATGATGATTCAAAGAAGATTCATCAGCCTTCTTCAGTCCATTGGGCTGCTGGTTATACATGGCAGCATATGTTTGCATCTTAAAGGAAAAGAAATATGCATTAATTTTGTAGTAGTATAGTATTTTGTACCTACTGCTTTTTTCAGTTGGTCCTTATTACTGTAGAAAAACACAGTATCTTAAAAAGAACTAAATGCGTTATTTTAACACCTCGACAAATGGGTTATGCCCTTAGTTATATTTGAATATTTTATTATCTTATTCTAATCATGAAAATAATATTTCCATATACTAATATTCCTTTTAAAACTGTTCTAGTCTTTCATAAGATACTTTGGAAAAAATCCCATGCTCCCTTGATTTTTGCATTTTTAATAAGCTATATATATGAAATGATAAAAACTTTTAAAGTAATGAAAACTGAAAATGAGTTGATGACAGTATTTTCAGTGTAAATAAAACCACATTACAATTTTTTGAAGTGTGTTTTCTCTGACTCGTTATACATGGAAATGTTTGTGAAACTGCTAACTTTTCTAGTATTTGTATATATATACATTGTATATGTATATGAAGTAGAAGGAAACATTGAGGACAAAAATGTATCAGCTGCTAATCAGCYTAATGGACATGAATGTGTTACGTAACATATTACTTGGAGAAAAAGACATACTTGTACAGTGCTTCTACTAAGCATTATGGCTGTTGCCTTTTTCAGTAGCTTGAAAGTATATTGTGTTCTCTGCCAACCCTAGAGATGTGAATGTTTTTTAGATTGTAATTTTTCATGGTATTCTTATTATTAAGTATATTTTGTAATATTATTACTTATTAATCAATGTAGCCTTTAGTTGCTACAAGATGAGCAAAGAGCAGAAGAGAAGCCCAGATCTGGTGTCAGTGATTGTGATTATTGGAAGTCTGTTTGACTCAGAATGCAGATCACAATGCTGGATGAGAAGAATAAAGTAGGACAGTGAACTCAGCAAGTAATTCCCTCTTCTGAGTTAYGTATCTTTTGCAGTGCCTAGGGAAAGTGCAAGTAAAATATGCAGCAGTTACCCAGCAGTTATTTATCAGCACGTAGTAGATGGTGAGGACTAATGTGCTGCTGGGGTGGACTTCGTTAGGAGCATCACACATCCCAAGTAAATAACCTGATGAATCTTTTTGGGATAGGCAGTTATCAGTAAGGTGGAGATGTTTCAACCTCTGTCATTACTTGGCCCAGACTGATCTTGATCTTGCTGATTTATCATCTTCAGATTGTCTGTTGTCTTCTCCAGCTTTTCGTGTTTGTATTTTCTTGAGTCACTTCCTTAAACCATTTCAGTTCAACAGACATAGCATATATCATATATAGCATGACTTTTGCTTTTTTGCCTTTATGTCTTAACTCTTTTTCTTGTAAAGCTAAGCGGATGCACAGTATGAAATGGGACTGTGGATCACAGATTCACAGTTGAACCCTTCCGTTGACCCTCTGGGGGAAGAGGCACAGCCAAATATGGAGGTGGCAGTGGGACTGACACTGGCAGCCTGAAGGAGGGTTGAGGTTAAAATGGCAAATCTAGAGAAGTGGGACTGAGAAACAGTAGTAAGGCGATACAGACAGAAATGGGAATAAGTAGATTTTCAAGCTCCAGGATTTGGCAGAAAGAAGTTGTGCAGCTTAGATGAAGTCACTGGAATGAGTAGAATGTATCAATGGGAATATGAGGTGGGGAGACACAGACTGAAGAGCTGGGGAGGAGCAGGCAGAGACAGGAAGCCAATATGAAAGAGGTTTGCTARTGACGAGGGCTGTGGTAGAGTCAGTGAAGCTGAGAGTATAGGTGAAGGAGAATCTTTTAAGGTTGTTCTGAAAATTCTCTTTGATATTGATACTTTATTTTGAAAACACAGTATTTGGACAGGGGATTGATTAGGGTTGCGTGAGTTCCCAGATGTCTGAGCACGTCCACAGATAAGGACTGATACCGCTGATAAATTGGGGACCCGTCAGTATTAAACAATATTTAGCGTGATTTACATAGTCATAGCTACAATTCGGTTTGTATACGTATAAATGCTCTGTATTCTGACTGTGGAAAAATGTTGGTRTATGACTTAAGTCTAACACATATCGATTAGTCATCCCCCACAAGCAAATTTTTTAGCTAAATTTCCATGGCTTGAGTTTTTCCTATATTTTTTTTTTTTTGCTGTTATGTGGTACATTTCATCTATCTTGCCAGTTAACTCCAAAATAGATAAAATATTCTGGGCCTCAGTCATAGAAATGCATTCCTTTTTCTCTATTCCCTCCAAATGAGGGAAGGATGAATTACCCCGTCACACTTGCAGGCACTTTCACAGGGTTCGTTGACAAGAAGTGATAGAATGTGAATATGTATTCCAAATAACATGCTGTTTCCTTTAAAAAAAAAAATCTGCTTTTGATTCACATAGAACAAACCATATATCCATTGTTAGTCTATATTACAGTTAGTGCATCTGCTCAAAAAGTATTCTAAGATCTTTGGAAGTTGCATTTTTTCCCATGTGTTTTCATAGTGTATTCTGTATTCTCAGTGTAGTATTGTGGTAAAGTTTCCAGTTTGTTTTAGTCTTATGTTTTGTCCTAAGTTTTGTATTTGTTYATTTGTGGTATTATTTCCATTATAATTTTACTGGTGTAAGTAAATTGGAGTTTGACTTTGGTGTGTATTTTGTCTGTGTGTTCCCTTTGAAGTCAGGGGAGCTTTTCACATAAACTAGAATCTGGAAAAGGGAAAGAAGTAGGTTCGTTGCATTTTCTGGATAAAAATTGCATTGCCTTATTTTTCTTTACTGCTTTGTTTTGTAGTTAGTAAATGCATCTAAGATATAGAATGTTTCATGTATTCCTTTAATAAAAAGTTGCAAATAATTCCTRTTATTACACAAGTAATATATATACTTTATGATGAGGACTACAAATATGCTTAGATGTGCTGTCAGTTAAAAAGAATATCTGCATAACTTTTTTTAGCGGGGGGGTGATTTACTGGGCAGAATGTTTCTGCTATCTAGATTTCAGCAAATTATAAAATCACCTTTCAAAGATAAGTTGTTTGCCTTTATTGTGAGAAGTAACTTTGAATTTTAAGATAAATATCTCAAGRCAGGGAGTGAGGAGGAGGGGGCTGGCCTCTTCTCAGTGGTGGCCAGTGATAGAACTAGGGGAAAAGGCCACAAATTGAGGCACCAAAAGTTCCACAGGAACTTGAGGAAGAATTTCTTAACGGTGAGGGTGACAGAGCACTGGAACAGGCTGCCCAGAGAGGTGGTGGAGTCTCCTTCTCTGGAGATCTTCAAAACCCGCCTGGACATCACCCTGTGCCACATGCTCTAGGCGACCCTGCGGGTGCAGGGGAGTTGGACTAGATGACCTCTAGAGGTCCCTTCCAACCCTAGCCATTCTATGATTCTATGATCAGGAACACAGTACTTTAATTAATTTGGGAACAATACACCTGATTATAAAYTGGGCTTGGAAACCTCTTAGAAGCCTAATGTTGGCATGAAGACAGTTGGATGCTGTCTACAGGAGAGTTACAAGGTAATTTCTTACTGTTCCTTATAACTGACAGGTAATCCACTACTGGCCCAGATACTGGTGATCACAATTTTTTCCACATAGTTGCCTTCCTGATCATAGGAATTAGAAATATTAAAAACTAATGACTTATGTAGGGATTATTCTTAACAGCTGAAATGAAAGCTTCCAGAATAGTTAAAATAATTTCTTGCTTGTCTCTTTCCCATATAGTAAGTATAGTAAGTTGCAGATATACAGACTCTTCAGAATCACAGAATGGCTAATGCTAGAATGGACCTTCTGGAAATCACATAGTCCAATTTCATTCTTTCCTTTTTTCCCTTTGCCCTTTTACAAGTCTGACATGTCATTTCTTTGAGTCGACTAATTGTTATCTAGAGCTGTTAGATTATTGTTACTTAACTTCCTTGCTTAGGTTAGGACTTACCTTTAAGGTAACCGCTAGAGATAAGACTTTTAGCTCTCAGTGCAACCTGTCATAGTGCTGCACTAACCCTCATAGCATAAAGCCTTCCTTGATACACAGTCTGAACCTGCCAAATGCTGCTTGTTGTTCTTAACTTCATGCAGTCATTTGCTGGCAAGAGTTTCTCTGTGCTGTCTTTGTAACTTTGCCGTTCAAATGGTTGACCTGGAGAGTTGAGTGGAAAGGAACCGCATGAAAATCAACAAAGGCAAGTTAAGGGCCCTTCACCTAGGGAGGAATAAGCCCAGACAMCAGTACAGACTAGAGGTGACCTGCTGGAAAGCAGCTGTACAGAGAAGGAGCTGGGAGTCATTCTCAGGACCAGGGAGTTCAGGCCATTAGCCAGCAATGTGCCCTTGCAGTCAAGAAGACAAATGGTATCCGTGAAAAAAGAAGAATGTTAACAGCAGACTTCAGGGAGATGGTTCTCCATCCCTRCTCAGCCTTGGTGTGGCCACGTCTGGAGTACTGTGTCCAGTTCTGGGCTCCCTAGTACAAGACAGATGATCAGAAGATGACCAGAAAACTGAAGCATTTGTACTATGAGAGAGCTGGGCCTGTTTGACCTGGAGAAGACTGAAAGGGGATCTTGAGAARGTGTCAAGAAGATGGAGCCAGAATATTTTCAGTGGTGAGCAACTGGRACAAGAGGCAATGGGCMCAAACTGAAAAACAGGAAGTTCTATCTGAATATGAGGAAAAACCTCATGACTATGAGGATGACAGRGCAATGGAATAGGTTGCCCAGAGAAGTTGTAAAGTCTCTTTCTCTGGAGATAATCAAATCCTACCTGGATGTTACCCTGCACAGYGTTCTCTAGGTGATCCTGCCTTTGCAGGGGTTTGGACYAGGTGATCTGCAAAGGCTCCTTCCAACCTTATTCCTTTTGTGGTTTTGTAATTCAGACTTTATGAATTGCAGCTGGGTTCCTTCCWCTTAGCATTCTATTTTCCAGGCTAGCTCTTGAACTTCTCCTCCTAGGTCATACTCTGTAGGCCCCTTGCTATCTTGGTGGCTGYTAAGTGGACTCTCTGCTTCATAATAACCTCTTCTGGTTTGTTAGTTTCTGTTGAGCCATGCCACTTGCTTGTTAGCTGATACCTTCCAGAGCTCAAACTGAAATCTACAGCTTTTTGAGCCAAACAGTCTAGCTGCCTGTCATCCTGATCATCTGGCCCTTATTTAGCTTGGTAATGAGAATGTTGCAAAAGATATTTTGAAAAGCCTTACTCTGAAGTGTGTTACAACCATGATTCTTCCCTTGTTCTTGTAGATAGTMATTTCAGTACAGTGTCATTTCAGATGGCAAAGAGATTGGTCCAGCATGATCTGCCCTTGGTATATATTTACTGGCTGTCACTTTCTTRTCCCTCATATGTTTGAAAAAGGCTCTCAAGATGATGTGCTCATTGAATTTCCTGGGTCAGAGGTGAGCCTAACTGGCCTATGATTTCCTTGCTCGTAACTTTTCTAAAGATGGATGTATTGTTAGTATTATTCCATTTGTCAGTGGTCTATTTGATTGCCACATTTTTTCTTAGATTTTAGAAAAGACCCTCACAGTTGTATCAAGCCACACTTTCAGAAACATTGCATAATCATTTCTGACTCCATGGGTTTGAAGACAGCCTCTCCTTAGTTGCTTCTTTCTAGCTGCTGGCTGGTTTTTTTTTTTTTTTGTTTTTGTTTTGTTTTGGTTTTGTGTCTTTCCCAAATCATCCTGGTGTGCCTGGGAGTCCAAGAACAAGTTTTAGCAGAAAAGACTGAGGCTTTTAGTAAGGAGGAGAACACTTGTCTGTTCTGTGTTATCTGTCATTATTCCCTCCATGTTTGTCTGTAGAGGAATTCTGTGTAGAATTCCTTTCTTTTGCCCTCTTGTTCCTCTCTGGTGTTTTAGATCCCTCCAGGATTTTGCCTTCCTATTCCATTGTTCCATTTCTTACTTGTGTTCCTTTGGTATGTTTAGTTCAGTAAGAAGCTTCTTGGTTAGTCAAGTAGGCCTTCTGCTGAATTCCCTCATGTCCAGCATAATGGGGTGGTGTGTTTCTAAGCTCTGAATATGTTTTCTTTTATAAATCAACCATCTCTCACTTGATATCATTCCCTTTCTTAGTAGCTGCACACAGGATTCTACCTAGCAGATCTTCAGCAAACCAGGGAGTCTTCTGATGTCCCCGATAGAGCTTTTCATGATGGAGTAGTTTACTGCTCTTCTGTAATTTTTGTATCTTAGCAAATAAGAGACTGTACTTATCCCTTCTTTTGTTCTGTGGACATGATGTTATCGTAGGCAATAAAGCTTCAGTGGTATCATTATTTATAATTTACCTTGAAAAAAGTTAGAAACGAGTCTTGTGTATTTTACAGACATTGAAATAACTATATCATGGATTGTGAACTCTGTAATGAAATGCAGTGGTTTGTTAAACATTTTACACGTCATGCTTTGTATTGTGGCTCTTTATAACAGTATAACATTTTTAAAGTTTCTAAGTGTCCTTATCGGAAGGAAAAGCACTATATATTTCTTGAAGGGAAGAAAAAAATACATTACCCGTGTCTTAGCCCTGAATCTGCGTTCTGGATCAAGCAGGCAAAGTGAGTTACATAAAGGCTGTTACCGACAATGGCACAGCTCATATTTATTATTAGATATGTGCTTAATAGAGCAGCAGCTGAGCTAGAGACCAGAATTGCTACTTTGGCTTGAATTTTTATTTCCAATACAAGCTATATAAATATAGAAGTATATTTACATAATGCTTAGACAAGTGGCAGCAGTCATAATAACAGAAATTCAGGCACAGTCACAGTACTCGAACAAAGAAATTGTATAATAAATAAAATTCAGACATTTTCATYGAGCCTATGCTGATTTCACTTTTGTTGATTGAGTTTTAACTGYGCAGCGTTTATGCAAGGCAAAACTTTGCTGGGAAGTTTAATTGTTTAACTACTGTTGCCATTGCCAGCATCCAAAGATTTTTGACCTACTTTAGGACGAAGCAAAGCAATTAATGCTGGGGGTTGTTTTGAGGATTTTCTGCAAATATGCCTGCAGGTATTTCTAGAGAGAAGGCTGCCACTGTMGGTAGTGCAACTCTGATTTAAAACAAACAACTAAACAAGAACCTCTTACGACATTAAAATACGTAGGTTAGACATACACACTGAGTTGAGACAGAACTTGTATTGTCTTCTGAGATACAAAAATTTGGGAAGACACTGAAAGACTGCCAGAAAACAGTTGATTTTAGCCTCACTTTCATTGTTAATTAGAGGGAAGCTTACAGGTTTTGATTTCTAATCCAGGTAGTCATTTTTAATTCGTCAAACTTGCATATAAAATGAGTAAAAGCCAAATTACCTCTGCAGTGCAAATATTTTCTTAATTATTTATTTCATTTCATCCCATCTTCCTGAACAAATACAAAGAGAAAAGTAAAACCCAGCTGGTGTGAGGACTATATACAGTTGGCTTTCCTGTGAAGCAGTTTTGTTTTTTAAACAATGAATTTCCTTACCTAGCAGATCTCAATACACTTTTATTAAATATTTTGAAAAAGATATTTCAACTGCTAAGAAATAGATTTGATTTAGAAGGTCAGSTTCTCCATAATTCAAAATTAAGGCACAGTAAATCAAATTTGTGTGTACTTGCACAGTTAAAACAGCTTCTTGAATTTAGTGCTTACATTGCYGCTTTTCTTTGTCCTTTTGGTTTGACTTTTTTGCATTTTTTAAATCTACCTTGTTACATGAAAAAGTTGAACACAATATGAAACTTTTCTGTCAGAGGACATGCTTTAAAATAATTGCCCATCTGTTGGCTTTCAGAACCAAGATAAAATCTGAAGAAAAACTGAGCATGTGGTAAAGTCGTGATTTTTGAGAAGGTGCTCTAAGCTTGTGATTTCCACTGTTTCAAGTCAGTTTTAATTGTATCTTATCTGACATTACCACATGGTTGCTTTTGGCTTAATCATACTGCTGTTCCAGGGATAAATTTGCTATGTGTCACASTATTTGAGGGAGATCATTAAATCAGTTAAAAAATTTGAAAATCAGTTTAGTATTTACAAATATTTTTGTAAATATAAAATTCTGTTTTGTAGAAGGCTCCATTTCTTTCTGAATCTCAGTAAAAAGCTGCATTTCTTTTTGAACTTTCTGAACCTTGCTACTTGTAGATGTTCATACTTTTAGAATCTATATTGCAGCCATTAATCATTCAGTAAGCAGAAACAATTTGTGAAATTCTGTTCTGTACTTTAAAAAGAGATGATCTGCCAGCTGCATTTTAGCAATGTTTATTGTCATATCCTGATTTGAATATTGATTCATTATCATAAAATGAAGGTGATATTCATAATAATTACCAAAATTTCTGAAAAGTATCACCTGCTGAAAGAAAGAAATGACTGCAGTTAAACAAGAAAAAAACTGCAACCCATATATTGGTGAGGAGTTTAGTCATAGATACCTCTAAATTACCTAGAGATGTGTAGTTTGGTCTAGTCTGAAATTAAAATGATTTATTTTTGAGATGAGATATCAGAATATTTTAATTGCTTGCAGTATAAAAAAATAAACTTTTACCTTAAGAAATGAGTTGAAAGAGTTGTACCAAATTTTGGAAGAGGTTAAAGAATGCATTTATGCACATAAACCACTCTGAGGTGCACATCAGAGCCAATCTGAGTTCCCTTTACCTCTGATGAAGCGTAACCATATCTTACTTTCAGCAGTGCACCAAAGTACATGGACCAGATCTGGAAGCGGTGGCCCCTTCATTTCAACTAAAGACTTTGCTTGCTCCTCATCTTGACTATGGTTCTTTTTCTGTCAATGATTATCCTTTTTAATTAAAAGAGGTGTACCGCTAGACCTCTTTTCTATTGAAARTATTGTGACCTAAACTTGTATTGGAAAATCTAGTTTCATATGTATGTGTTTACAAATTTTTATGCTCTTTAAATGCCAAGCAGTATTCTCTTTTGGATGTCCTTAAGTACTCAACTGAAAACATGCACAGTCTGTTTCAGTTTAAATTACTCGGTGTAGATTTACTAAGGATTTAAGAATTAACTTAGTACTGTTATATGACCTCATATTGCACAATCCTGAACAAGCCTATTTTGGTATAAAATACAAAAAATGGTATGTTCTACTGCCTGTTTTTAGAACTTAATATGTTTGCAATCACCAGATTTGGATAAATTCCTGATTTAAGTGTTCAGTTGAGTACATTTTCTTTCCTGCAGTGAGTACAGAGATTAAACATGAAAATGCTTTCACATGCTCATTCTAAATAAAGGCAGGAGGATGGAGGAGTTTTGCTTTGAGAGGAAAGGGATAGTCACTCCTTGCACTTGCACACTGAATCAGATAGAGACAGCTGCAGAAGGAAGATATGCATTGCAAAAAACAGATCAATTGGATTCAGTCACATCCAAATGAAATTACMTCAGTCAATAACCTTCCTTTCAAGTTACTGAAGTCTTCCTGGCCCAAATTTGTCTTGTCAGGTTACTGAGTTTTGCCAGTGATAAAAGTATCTTGAAATTGCTTCGATAACAACAAGGACCTTGTTGTGACAAGGTCTGTAAATGCAGTCTCTTAAAAGAGAAAGCTGAGTTTCATGTAGAGTATTGAGTGTATTGACTGATTTTTATTTTTCTTGTCTCCTGTGGGTTCTCTGAAGTTTGTATTCACAAAGGCATTACAGAATGAAGGAAAACGACACTTCTAATACTGAAAGAAGTCATTTCACATAGCTGATACCAATATTTTATTTAACCTTTTGTATAGGCTATATAGTTTGTTCTAGGCTTTGAAATTGTTTGAAAAATATATACCTCACTTATTTTAAAGTAGACATACTAGTATTTAGAGCACCAGTTTCTGTAAATCAAGCAACCACCTCCAAAGGTCAGGATGGCCACTATTAGCATGAAGCAAAGCTTTTCTATCGTAGTGATACCTTGGATGCTGTGCTGTTCTGTAGGTGGACTTTTATTCCAGTTTGATCAATGTTAGCAAATAAAATTCGGAAACCTGTAATGCTCATCCACTTATTGAAGTTGTAGGTGCACATTAATTCCTGAGAACAAGTTGTTTGAATTTTAAAAAATGTGTATTACTTGTTTCCCCATCAGTTAGTTTGTTCATTACCCTCCAAAGGAAAAAAGAAAAGAAAAAAWTGGTCTTTATCAGCATTTCTACATAATGTGGAATGCTCTGTTTTCTCTATATTTCATTACTACTGTGTTTCATCAGAGRTAACTTGTCTACCCTGCCAAAATGCTCAAACACCCCTGTAGGCTTTACAAAGTAAGAAGGTATGTGAGTCTGAATGTTTTAGAAATTATAAAGTATACAGAGACAGTTTAACTTTCTTCAAACTTTTGAAGATAAATGTAACATACATCATGCAAATGTAGTTTCTCAGTGTCCAGTTAGGAACCAAAACCACTGTTCTCTTTCTAGGATATAGTTGCAGTGATGAAAAGAAGTATGAAATGGTTAAAAAGGAATAAGGCCTACTAACAAAAACATTATATTTATTTAAAGTCACTTTTCAATAGCGATTAGACTAATGGAGAGGSTCTTTGGCAATTCCAAAACACCAAATAATTTCTGATCTTCTTCTGCTATAAATAACTTTCAAAAGGAGATTTGTACAAGGACCTCTGTAACATATTATTTACTAAACTGAGGAAGAAGGAGAAATATTATCATGTATGATTAGGATAGAGCGAGGAGGTTGAATTGTTTTACATTTCTAAAATGAAATGAAAATAATGCATTTGAAAAGCTCCTTGTTGAAAATTCTATTTATGATGCATTTTTTTTCTTTTTTTCCTCTTTCGATTGAAGAGGGTTGGAAAGTAAAAGTTAAAGATGGAAAAATTCAAACGATGAGAAAGTAAGTTGCAGGGTGTCAAGTAAAATTTTWAAAATAATGCAAGTATATTTAAATAAATATTTTTAATCAATCTAAAGTAAGTTTCCTTTACAAATATTTAAAAATATTATAATTTCACTTAAAATATCTGGCAGTCTAAACAGATATTATAGATACCATTTGTATAAGCATAAACTATTTATTTTTCTTATTCTGTGCCTCTGTTTTTGTGCTCTTATCTAAAAAATACTAAATACTAGCCCAGATAGGTTGTAGCCTATTGCACTCTGGTGACCTCACTTAGATGGTGCAGTTCAAGATACTTGTTTAAAAAAAAAAATCATATTCCAAAAATGTTAAAAACCTCCTCTTCCAAAGCAGAAGTTAAAGGAGAACTTAAATAGATTTGTGTGCAGTGCTTTCTCTTTTGCCAGYTGTGCATCCTTACTCCCCAAATTAAATATAATATAGCAAGAACAGTTAGAATATGTGGCAATGCTGCTGGCAATCAAATTGTAGCTTTTTATTTTATGAAATTATGACATTAGTTGAGAATTTCTCTTTATTTACAATTCTGCTTTCATAAATTTCAAAGTGGAAAAAATTTTAAAAATGCAACATAGGTTTATCTTTGAAAGGTAATTATATTTGACAGCTCAAAGGCAATGCTGACTTCTTTTCTACTGAAAATCTCACAAARCAATTTTTTTGCCTTTAAAAAAAACTTTACTGCATTTGTTTCCTTTACAGGAGGCAATTTTAAAAAGTTTAAATATGGAGAGYGAAACACTTAAAATAATCTATTTATTTATAAATAAGTAAATACACTCCAGGAAATAATTTATCACTGAGAGGAAGTCAAAAGGCAAGGAATATGAGGAGAGAAGGAAGAGCACGTAAGCATTTCTTGACAAATGCAATGAAGATGTGAATAATGCCATTGTTTTAGAAACGACTAAAGCATTCTGTGTAGTGAACTGGCAAGTGGAAGTTGGAGGGAAAAGAAAAAATCGCTTCATAAATCCTGTCTTTAATTCTATTCCCTAAAATCTTTTTAAGCAGTAACACAGTATCCATGTTGTTTGTGCTCATCCTTTGGTCAGTTCCACGCCTACTTCTGTGAGGGTTTCAAAATGAGTGGAACTAGCTTGTATGATCAAGCCAACTTGTRTTAAGTTGCTTTTATGATTAAAAAACAAAAATTTATAAAAAAAAAGTCTTTTCTCTCTCTTGAGATGGACTGTCGTTCTTCTTTGAGCTGTATTGAGCAAAATGCTACTATACTTAACACAGCTCAAGTTTTATGTTTTGACACCTTCAAGGTGTTTTGAGACCCTTCAAAGTTTGGTATGTCTTGTACTAGATGGATCTGACCATRCAAGTTGCTTGAACCTAGTATGGTGTTAAAATGTTTCATAAGACAGAGCAGAGCTACTGTGATCTTTCAATGTTAATATTTTTTTCTTATCACTTTACTGTGTAGATACCCTTCATGAGACACAACTCTGCCACAACTCATCCTCGGAGGCAATCCTGGAATCCTCTTTTATAAATATGATTTTAATATATGGATAAAGCTCTCAATAGMGTACCTAAAAGTAAAGGAGAACAGCTATCCTCTCTCTGCCATAAGCTTATTATGACAAAAAGTTGAGTTTGCTTGTCAGGCTTGGATAGAATGTAATTGATTGGTTTGTTATTTGGACTGACAAGGTAGTTAATTTGCCTGCATTTTTTTGCACTAATCAGGAACATATCATGTGTGCTTTGTTGAAAAATCCTGGATAAATGTCTTGTCAGAATTGTCCTATTAAGTTAATGTCTTTTTCCCCTGCGCTTCCTTGGCAAGTGATGTTATGCAATACTTGGATTCACTGAAGAGTGACAGAAGCCTGTGGGACTTAAATATTGTRCGTGTGGTGATATTGAGTGAAATAAGCAACGGTTCGCCGTCCGCCTGCTGCTCTACTTATATGCATTTTAATAAGAACATTTCTATATAAAACACCCTGCTGTATATAGAACTTAATGTAAAAAGGATTGTTTCCTACAAAAATGTTTGGTGCACTGATAATAAGAGACTTGTAAAACACCTGGGACTTTCTATTCTGAAGTAATAGATTTGCCACAGAAGAATTGATTTTGTGCTTACTAGAATGAGCAAATCATTTCTAACTTGGAACTGGAGTGAATAGAACTTTATACTGTTTTCTGGATTAYTATTAAGAAAAATTTGAGTATTTGCAGACATTGTTTGATTTGGCTTACTTCTCTGGCACTGTTCATGACAACCTTATTGCCTCATAATGTAAATACGAAATTGTTGCGTAAGTTGGGAAAGGAATGAAGAAGTGATCACACAGCATGACAGCTGAGATCTTCGTCTTTGTCCGTATATATCCTGTAGATGCAAAGATAGTGTTTTGATCTACAAATGGTACTGATACAGTTGTTAAATCTACAGTTACAGTTATAATGACATCTTCATTGTTTCTTCTTGAACTCGCTTGGRAAAATTCTGCTCAAGTGCAATCACACTTGTAACTTTACGACATATAGTATTTGAATTTCTTGAGATATTATGGGGTTTGTCATCTATCAAGGCACGTTTCCATTTGAAAGTATTTTTTAACCTTAAAACAAGAAGGAAATTATATGCTGTAATAAATAATAGGAGAAATATACAAATTTGTGTTTACTTACCTACAAGTCATATCTTACTAGGGCGTTTCATGTTTCAATATTATATTAAATAAAATTAATCTGATGTCTGACACGTCGTTTTATTTTAAAAATGGGGAGGGACRATACCAGAATACAATATTTTCTAAACTGTATCATAATTGCTTGCTTTTCTGTATTGGCAAGGCATACAAAGACCCCTTTAAAGAAACGTGTGCTAGAAAATATCCACTCAGTAAATCAGTCTGTAAGAATACATGAATCYGTTTTAGAAAAAAAGGCTGAGTTCAGTAATCATTTGTGCAGAATTCTAAAGTATGCTAAAAAGCTACATTCAGACATTTTTCTAACAGGAAAAACAGTGCCTGTATGTAATGCTGAAGGAAAAAAAAAAAAAAGTAACTTCTAGAAAACAATGTGCACTGGCATTATGGCAGATTGTTAGCTAACATAGTGTAGGCGTAATGGATGAGAGAAAAACGAAAAATATAAAATATTTTGAATCTTGTAAGGCTTCAGAAATATTTTTCATGTGACATTCTGCTAAGTAAGCTAGGGAAATGTGTAAGTATGTTAATTGATCTACAATAAAAAATATGCTTAGGACATTAGAAAAGTAGACTAGCTACAATGGTTTCACTGTCAGATTTGAATGATACTACACTCGCTGGGTTCTACTCGTATCTTTCCTGAATTCAGTATTATATTCTTAATGAATTAAAAGTTTTCGTGTGCTAGCTGCGGGAATAAAGTTTGTTTACATTTGGAGGTGGCATCAGTATAATGTGAGGGACTACAATGCTAGAATTAAAAATGAGCTTTTAGGAAAACTTCCAGAAAAAAAAAACATGAAATACAGAAAAGGAAAAGGCAAATTGTGTATTTAGCGGATGATTATGGTACTAGTTATGAGGTAATCGTCTTCCGAAGAAGTTATGTAGGACACATCATAAAGCGATCATGAATCAACTGGTTGTAACTGAGACGTGCAGAGAAGCATCCCACTTAATATAATAAAAACCACAGTGTTAAATGCAAGATTTAAAAAAACCCATACTTAATATAGCAGATACTGGAAAATATAGCGTAGATCCTCAAAATAAGGAAGGATTTTCTATAGAGTTATTTTATCTTAAAGACAAGAGGTTGTTATTTTATTAAGGGTTATTTTATTTATTAATATTGAACAGAAATATGAGTAAGTTAGAGACTACTATGCATTTTCTCAAGTCTGAAACCATATAGGTGCATCATCCTGAATCCATTTTTAGCTGAGAGTGAAAAAGCTTGTCCTGTTCTAGTAGGTCACGTGTCTTGTCTTTCCCATATCCTGTCCTCATCAGTTACAAGTAACCATATATTCCCCATGGAGAGGTATTAAAGACTAGAATATAAATATTGTTGCGTTTCTTTCACCTTTCAGCATTAGCTCTGTCCCTCAGTCTTCCATGCATAGAAGAGAGAGAGTCAGTTGTCTCATTTAATGTTAAACTGTGGTAGTCAGGGACCTTTTGCACACATCCTACCTAGCACAGTGGAAATCTGAATTAGGCTTTTAATCTTTGTTTATGCCATAAGTATTATTCTTCCCAGAAACTGTATTTAATTKTCTTTAAATCYRACAAAAGAAAATAMTAGAATGCCGGAATTACCYAAGTTGGAAGTTACCTCTGGTGGATGTCTATTCATACCACATGCCACTCAAAGGAGGGCTGACTAGAAAGTTAGCTCTAACTTTATAGTTGAGTATCTTTGGGAGGTAGACAGGTAGCCTCCCTGGATCACTCGTTTAGTGACATGGCATTAGGCCACGTCATGTTTAGTGTTCTGTGTTGAATGTGTGTACATTCACCTAAACGATTTTGATATTGGAACCAGTCCCAGCTGTCTGATGCTGAAGTCACCTACAGGCTTGATTGGCCCATGTAAAAGGACTGTTTTAATTACACTAATGCTAATGATATTTAAAGAYTAAAAACTGCAGAACACCTTCGTCATCCGTTTTCAGCTGTTATACTACAGGGTGAGGAAATGGAAAASTAGCCCTATACTTAGAGATTCTCCATTGCTAAACTTCACCATGTTCTGCCTGATAGATTTGAAAAACAACAAAAAACYCTGTGGCTAGGATCTAGATTTTTTATTTGAGACTTACTGAATTTTAATTGGAGTCTCAATACAGGTTCATATCACTTTTGTTTTGTATTTGGTCTATGACATACATAGCAAAACGAAAACAATTTCTGTTGGACTCAGTGAAGCAGATTTGAACAGTTTTGATGTAGAAAGACAGTGTAAGGTGTGAAAATTTCAAAGTATTTTCACTTTGTTTCAAGAGAAGTCAGAAATAATGGCTAAAAAAACCAATATCAAAATAGTCCATAATGGAAAATATTCTTGCAATGTTTCCTCTTRGTGAGGAGAATAAGCGTACTTTTTAGACAACATAGCAATGCAGTTACTATACTAGCGTACAGTTACATCACTGTTAGTTTTTGATTAATTTTCTTCTTTAAACAAGGTACAGGGAAGCAATTTCTTTGGCATTACTTGTAATAGTTGATGTTATTCCCYGATTCGTAGTATTCATTCCCACTCACCAGAAGTTATATCGCCTTTGGAGAGATTGCAGTTAAGGTATCAAAAGATCACTACTCACAAGCGTCAGCACAGAGTCTTGGATTTTCAGTTTAAATCTGGTTGAACTACATCATACTTGGTATTGGGGAGTGCTTTCGTGATCCTTTTCATTAATTCTATCAGGYAACCAGTAACGAGAAACAAAGTGATGACCATGCCTTAAACTGCCATGGCCGTTCTTAAGATTTCTTCTGATCCCAAGAATGTTCTGCAGTCTAAAATTAGCTTCTTGTGYACTTCTCCAGGTGTTTGCAGTTTCAGAGTAGTCCAATACTGTTGGCCACTGAGAGCAGAGAGTCCCGTGCCTGGGAAGCAACATCTGTTCCTCATGTGTTAAGACCCTTTCATCAGAAAYGGGATCCAGAACAAGCCACCAAGAATGATGCTTACCAGGAAACACAGTAGGGACACAGATTTTTGGAAGAACTACTATGCTGCCATTCTGAGCTAGTGGGGATCAAGTGAACCCCCAGCCTAGTTTATTTTTAAGTGAATTTAAAAGTTCTATGTTAGTTTACTTGGAAGTTTGCCAGAGTAGGGCTGCTTGYGTGACAGAGATCTCTAGTGATGATGATGATTTGTTGATAGTGATTCCAAGTTTCATGTCCTTTTTCTTTTAAAATAGAATTTCCTTCTAGGCTATTGAGACTGATAGGTATTAGTGTATTTATTTTGTGATCTTTGTATTTTATTCAACTTGGTACCTTTTAGCATGACCCCATAGGCAGTGTGCAGTGATGTGTACCTAAGTGAGAGGTTTGCTGTAGTCTCTGAAGCGTATTTGTGAAGTTGTATTTAAAGATTAGCTTATTAATGTTGTGTTTCAGAGATGTGTAGTTAATTACTTTTCCTGCTATAGATGGATGCTGCTGTCTTGTGAATGCAAAATAGATTTCTTCACTCTGGCTGAGTCAGCTTTTTGGGATTCTGCATAAGATTAAGTAGTGACTTACAAACCTGCCAATGATGGGTATATTTTGAATTCCTTGTTCCTTTATGAAAGGAGAAGTCTTTCCCCAGTGCTAACGTGAAGACTTCTGCAGGCCAGTTGGTGACACCCATATTTGCAGGTAGATGCAAGGTAATGAAATTGGATGTGTGCTGGGTTTCATAAATAAAATGAGATGATTGACCCCAGCCATTATCTCTTTTATCTCATTTACATTATAAAATCAGTATCTGCACTATTGATTAGAACATAATTAGTTATGAACAGGAAAATTCAGAGATATGTAGGTCTTGAGCACAGCTTATCAAAAATAATAATAATAAAATATCCAAGGGCGTGAGCAGATGGAGATCAGTTATTAATGAACAAAGTAGACAGGTATGGAAGTGCATAGTCAAGCCTTTCCATCAAAGATGTATCTGACCTTCATTCTAGATTTTTATAAATGAAATTCATTATTACTTACTTTCTAAATGTAACAACTTCTGAATTCACCTTTCTTCCTCACAGTGCATTTTCTCTAAATATAGTGAGTATATATTTATCACCATTAGTTGCTGGAATTAACATTTTCTCTTTTTGATGTATAAGGTGATTTCAAACTTGTTGAAAACATTGCTAGTAAGCAATGAGCTGTCAGTTAAAGATGTTAGGTGTTGAGTTTAGCATGACTTTATGTGGAATCTCTGCTTTTGTTTTTGTAGTTTTGGTACAGCTGCTACATYAGGCCACTGAACATGGCCATGCTTTTAATCATATTCACAGATTGCATACTTAACCCATAGTTATCCATAAATAATAAGTTAAAAATTTTGCTTGTTAAGGGACAGTTATGAAGATACAACCTTGAAGTTTGGGTTCCCCTCTTCCCCCCGCTTTTTTTTTTTTAGCACGATAGTTTGACTCGGACCATTTAACCATCTTCAGGTTCGAAATGGATAATATTTGTAAATGAMAATGTAGTGTGGATCTTTTGTGCTGTCAAGGTCCGTATCATGCCCAATCTGTGAGTGCATTTACTGAAGGGCTGTGAGACTGTCAGCACACCTCCTTTCGTGACCCAGCAATTTTGCTCAATAATTAAATTTGAAAGTACTCTCTGTGTTGACATCTTGTTTTCTGAATCTGACAGCACATTTTCTATTATCTCATGTTGCTAGACAGGAACACACCTAATAATACATACTTAAGGACTTAATAATCTCCTTTAACTAGTGTCTAGGTGAAGGGTTTTCTTTCTGAATTCGTTAAATTATGACTGTCTTTATGAATAACAATTTTATTTTCTGTTCTGAAATGGAAGCTTAACTTTCTGCCCCAATACGGTCTCATCAGACAGCAGTTGCCAAACAGCTGGAGCAGCTGTGA
Organism: Eudromia elegans; assembly: GCA_003342815.1. Lineage (NCBI taxonomy): Eukaryota > Metazoa > Chordata > Aves > Tinamiformes > Tinamidae > Eudromia > Eudromia elegans. The sequence continues at coordinate 22,182 of PTEX01000244.1, forward strand.
AATACTTATGTATGAATCCTGCATTTTTAAGGGTATGTGCATCAGAAATGTGTCCTGAATCATAGCTGCTTGCTTCCAGTACTACTGAAATATAAAGTCATGGACAGATTTTTGTTAACTTTGGTAGGAATGTTCTTGGCCTGTCAACAGACTGTGAGGCTAAAAGCATCATCTTTCACTAAGATACTGCCACATATCTTCATACCCATTCTGTCAGCATCATGCTTATGGAATCTGTGGAGTTCCACTYTACAGAACTTGGTTTCTACTAAAAAATAGTCTGAAAGAAGTGTTTCAAAAACTTGGGGATAGTATCACTTTTATGGACATGCAGCTTTTAATATTTTTGATACATGAGAATAACTTCCATTATTTGTATTTTCTCAGCTGTGCAAAAGCAGATAGAAAGTATTATTATCAGAAAACATACATGTAGTTACCTTTAATTAATTCCAGGAAAGTGCTTTTTTTTATTCTTCTAAAGTAACAGACTTAAAAATATAAATTAATAACAACTAAGTGCTGTAAACATTCAGCTTCAGTTTGGGGCCTCAAGATCTGTATTTCATTTCTGTAATTTCATAGTGTTCTAGTTATTTCGATTTAATCAGCATGCTTCTGAAATGTGGCTGAATGTACAGCACATTCTGGGTACAAAATGGGGAAGATGTAGGAAGAGATGGCAAAGCATAGCTCTGAAGGGGAAACAGTTTTTGTTGAATGTGTAAACATTTCTTTTTATAGACAATCACTTTAGAAAAAACACAGCTGAATGCAATGTGATTTAACACTTTGAAGTCATTCGTAGATTTTAGGATATGCATAATACTTCGAAAATGTACTAAATCAGCCAAAACAGTGTTTCATATATCATGTGTGGCTTAGAGAATCCCGGGTAATTTATATGTAAAAGGTGTTCTGATACACCCTGCAAGTGCTCATATATGGAATAAGACTATCAAATTAGGTTAGTATAATTGTATTCCTTTACAGGTGAGAACATTGTGACTCAAAAGCAGTTTAATCATTTGCTGAAGGTCACACACACAGTTAAAAGAACTGGGTGATTCGAAGTAAGAGTGTAACCGATCTCATCTCCTACTCTCAGCCTTTTTATTATCTTAATATACCTTTCACAAGAAATAAAAGTTCTTAGATTTCTAATTATAAGTAACGGATTTCTACACTAGAACTTGTGTGTCTTTAAAAACTGAAAAGGRTAGGATACTTTTTTAAGAGTTTTCTTTGTGCTAGAATTAAGTTATTACAAAATACAGATGTAATTTGTAATGCAGTATATCTCGTTTTTTAAATACGCCAAGACCATATCAGGCCAATCTGGCACACCAGTAAATTCTCATTACCATTTTGAATATCTCATTGACGGAACACGGTACGTAAACATGCAGTATCACTACCCGTTCTTACGGCTCTTCCATGTTATGTGTAACTGCTGAAAACAGAGGGCTCACTGGCATGCACAGCCTTGACAGCAAGGACAAAAGTGTTTACTCTGATTAAGCAATCGCATTCACAAACTGATTAGTTCTTTYTATACAAAGATTCATCTCAAGAGAAAAATCACATGATTTTATTCTTGGAAAATATAGACATATGCTTCAGTGATTGAATCCTCTCTCTGTGTTGCACTCTGAGTTGTGCTGATGAATAATATTTCTCTGTTCTTGATGACCATGCTGTGGTTTTTTTGCAATTTTTGGAGGATTTTTTTGTGTTTGCTCATTTTGCAGAGAAAAATGAGTGGCAAGGGAAGCAGAGTGTGAAAGCGCAAGGGATTTCTTAAAGATTTAAATCTTTAAACATGCATTTTAGTTCCTATTTTTGGATTATTTTTATTGGCTTTAATTCATGAAGTTTTAATTCAGACCTTAAGGCCATTAAATGAAGGGAACTCGACAAAATTAAATTTGAAAAAAACTTTCTTTTTCACACAAAAGAATACATGGGGATATGCAAGTAAAGTGGAGACAGCAAGTTCAATAAGATATATATTAAAATATGTTTCTCCTTTTGAGCTTTTTTTTGTATAGTCTAATTTAAAAGCTCTTTCATGAAGCACTTGCTTTACCGCAGCATATCTTCAATGACAGTGCATTAAGAATGTGTGAGCAAAGAATAGCGTGAGCTTTTTATGCAGACCAAATGTAGTGCAAAACACTAATGAAAGGTTTATCAAAATGGAAAATTATTATGTGTGCAGAGGGTCATTTTATAAGTGAAAGATGACAATGAAATGCTATTAACTGAATGCTCTATTCAGTAAATTCAAAGAAAATCCAGAAAATACTCTGTGCATTTATCAACAACATAGTCATAGTTTAAAAAATGTAATTCATAGATGTAAATTATACTTGAATTAGTGGATATATGAGAAAACATTATGCTGGATTTACCTTAAAAAATGAGTATGTAAAATGTTCATCTTGAAACTATGAGAAATGAATATTATCATTATTTAAAAATAATTCAAGAAACTCTAAAATGTGAATTTGAGGTATCTTAAAATATGAGTTGTGCATTATCTGTTTTTTTTCTTTAATTTAAAGATCTGTTAAATAACGTCATTTATGGGCAATCGTGTATATGTATGATATGCCTCACAAAAGCAATTCATTAGTGTTTGCACCAGAATATTCCAAATACTTGAAATGTGTTTGTTGAAATGTTGTAGATCGTGATAATCATAATCGACGTGATACATTCTGATATCATGATAATGGGTCGRGAAATCTTACACAAGAGTTGCAGGAAGCTCTGTCTAACTAATAAAGAAATAATACTCTTATTTCTCCGTTTGCAGATGTGATGAATGCAGGCTCTGCTACCATTTTGGTTGCCTAGACCCTCCCTTGAAAAAGTCACCCAAGCAGACTGGCTATGGATGGATTTGTCAGGAATGTGACTCTACATCCTCCAAAGTAAGTTAGTTCATCTGGTGGAAGTAGTTAGGGTACTTCTTTGGTTTTAGCAGCCTTACTAGGCATCTGAAGGTTTTTTTTGGAGTGCTTTACTTTGAAAACCGCAGTGAAAGAACATAAGGTAATGGTTTCAGATTCTGGGCAAAATGAGTTAAAATTGGAGTGCAAAATGGGAATATTCTTCATCTCAAAAAAAGAGAATTTTGTCATTTTAGCATTTAAATATTTCACATTAAGATTTTCTCCCTCAGAAAAAAACGTAAAGATGCTACATTAGGATTGGTAGCTTTAATGACAAGTGCTAATATTTTAGGAATAATATAAAGTAGAAAACTCAAAGGATAAAGTTAGAGAATTTGTATTTTTTCAGTATGACTGAAAATGATTTGAAAGAATGCATCTTTTTTTATATATATATACATATACACAAAGGGTGTATACCAATAGCATAAAGTTGTATTGTATAACTTGATCAAGTACAACATTTTAAAATTAGACAGATTAGACTTTCTTTAAGTTAAGATACTAGAAGAAATTTCGCAGGCTTTTTTGCTATTTCGTAGTGTTTTGACGAATTTTTGAGCTCAGTCAGATATGCACAGGCATGGGCTTTGCAGAGATGCTGTAATAAGTTACCTGTTAGCAAACTTGGATATTTACTCTTTCATGCTATAGTTTTAACAAATGGAAAATAAAAAAGTCAAGATAGAAGTATAATTTTGACCTGCAAGTGCCTTTGAACAACAGGAACAATATGGTACTGGGTTTTACCTGGGGATTAATCAAAATGTTCTTTTCTAAGTCGATGTGGAGATAGACATTGGAAATTAGCTGTCCACTGTAGTTTGAACATCAACTAATCTTTCTTGAGTAGCACTTACGTGAAATGGACAGTACAAGAGTGAATTAAAGTTCTTATTGGATTTCTTTTGCTTACTTCAATTAAAAGAACTTCCTTTTAATATAGTCTTCCATCTCATCTTCTGCATAAACGGAATCAAAGATGCTATTTTCTATTTCTTTTCTTTTTCCCTGAGTGTAGTACAGTGCGTACTTTATTCTTTTTCTTTTTTTCAAATACTTTAGCATGTAGATTAGGTATAATTAATATTTACTGTAGGGAATGTTTTAGTTTTARGGTGTTTGTTAAAAAACACTATGGTGTGAGAAGTAAATCATATTTATTGGTTAGAATCATGATATGTACTGTACTGTGCTAGGTATTAGTACAAAATTTTAAAAGTTTGTTATTGTTTCTCATTTAAATCCAGTGAGAATTTTTAATGAGTGTATATAAAGTCCTTATTACACTTACAAGTAAAGGTAATTTGATCTGTTTTTGACCGAAAATGTGATGAATCTGATGGATACTGAAAAATTGTCTTATGGGGACTCCTGGTGGTTTTCTTTAGTCACTCTGACTTTGCTTTTTCACATAGCTAAGCAAAGAAAATTCTCTGAAAAAGCTGCATTGCTGTTCATGTTTCCAAAAGATCTTTTTTGTTTATTTGTTTATTGCGTACTATGTTAAAAATGCAAGCAAGCTAGTTAATTAAAATACTTGCAAGCCATGCTTAACACTAATATGTTTCTAAAAGGCTTAAAGCTTTGTATATACATATTTAATCATTTTTAGACTCAATTTTCTCAATTTTCGATATGGCTTTCTAATTGCTGTTACATATCTACTACTATCTTCAGATTCTCAGAGGCAGAAAGAACTCTGAGATGATAAGGCTTTTTCTGCGCTCCCTGCTACTAGAGGGAGTAACCTCTGCAGTGGGTAGATAGAGCTGGGAGGAGAACTGTAGTGAAAATGYCCTTGTTTGCTGCACTCTAACTGATCCACGGATGAATTGCAAGCATGAGCTACCAGCATTTTCGATCTCTCCGTCAACCACTAAATTCAATTTTTGGTGTGTCGCAGCAAAGTTTCCAGTAAGGATTATAGCAGCAAAACAGGATTGTGTTTTCAACTTTTGCCAAGGAGACTGTTGTGTCGTTTTCATTTCTTCAACTTTGTCTGTTTTTATCCAATTAAAATCACTGTTACGGTGTAGATTTTTAAATTGCCCGATAGTGTCTGCTGTACCTGTGTTGAGCCTTGAAAAAAAGAAATATAGTGAGTAATTTTGCTGTCTCAATGGAGAGATGACAGTGCTGACATAGCATACGATGATGTAGATAGCAAGTTTATTTCTGTTTTTCGATTTTAGGAGTTCAGGACCCCTGCAGGTATCAGCCGTACAAAGGATGTAATGCAGGAGTAATAAACATATGCTTAAAATGTTCTCTACTATAAGCACAGGAGATGTTTCTTCCTTTTTGTTCATATTAATCATGGCACTCTACAGCAACATAGCCAGTTTTTCCACCGATGTACCGTATTCCCCTATTACCCTGCCTGTCAGATACTAGACAGACAGTGACTTTGCTGTGGGGCATGAGGGCAACAGTTTCTTTGCTGTTGCCCTCATGCCCTACTAGCTGTCACATTTATGGCATGGGTGATGCTCACTGCTAAGATCTGACAAGCTTTCTTGTCTCAAAAATGCTATAGATTTTGCGATATCACATGAAAGCTGCGAGAAACCTATAAGGAAGCAATTTCATTAGCATTATCTATCTACCCTGCAAAAGGAACATTCTGCATTTTCAGTGTCCTTAGCACAGTAGATCAGAAATTTCCTTGTTCCTTTACATAACAATACTCAGAAGATTTGATATATAGAACTTTACTTTAAATGAATTGAATAAAAATAAAATAGAGGCCAAAACATCCAATATCATAATGTGGTAATATTCAGTAGGAATAAATGTGATCTGACAATCTGTTCACTCTCTGCTATAAAGATCCCCTTGTACATATTAGATGTGGCTATTTAGGGTTCTTCTCTATTGCCTTGCTTTTAAAAAGCGTGATGTAAAGCACCTCCTTCAAATTTTAAAGTTTTGCAAAGAACCAAGGCAGCAAAAAGTTTAAGCATACATCATATTAGTTGCAGGGACTGTGCTGGCTAGCTTTCTATCTATTCATTTTTGTGTACAATCTATTTTGCAAAAATCTGCAGAGTGTCAGGTCATTATTTGACTACTGCAAGATCAGCTGCCTTGCCTTTAGACTTCTGTTTAGTTTGCTTTTATTTCATCCTTTTACAATATTGCACTTTTTCAGTGGATATAAATTGTCATGTGTTGTATGCATATAATTCTTATCTGAACACCTCTGAAAATAATTTCTTGAACTACTAATCCATGAGACATCAGCCCTGGCAAGTAATATTTTCTGTACACCTTTTGTAGAGGAAAGCAATCATGGAGTTCTGCTTATATCCTGTTAACCAAGTAGAGTCATTTGTTTGAGCATATCCAACTTCTATGTAATGAATAAACAAATGTAATTGGAAGCTGTATTAAAATTCCTTTCATAAGTAGAATTCTGTTGTAGTAAAATACTGGTTTTGCATGTGTAGTTAGCAAAATATTTCTTTACACAACAACTGAAAATTATTTGTTTGCTTAAAAATCATAATAGTGTTTTTAGATTTGTCAGAAGGTGTGAGACGTTAGCACTGGAGTGGTTTCTTATTTTGAACAATTGAACAAGAGAAGTTACCAGCTTTATAAAACAGTGTGAGGATTTAGCAGAAGACCTTGTGCCACTTAGGCCTGTTTTGAGAACTCAATAATGCCAAACTTGGAAACAGGAATGAATTTTCGTATCAATATCATCCAGAAAAAAAGGCGAAATTTCAGTGTACGGTAGATCTTATCACTTGGCTGGCTGAAATATTGGCAACTGCATTTTCATACTTGTTCCCAGGTATCATATTTAGAAAAAATGAGTTGGCACAACCTCTGTTTTTTTCCTGGCAAGGAAGTATAATAAATCTATGTAATGAATAATTTATGCCATAAAATGTTCCAAAAATAATCAGCCTTGAAATTAACTTAAGATGGGACTTGATTTACAAATAGCAGATAAGTTCAGCATAAAGTTTGTTGGTATTAAATTCCCAAATTAATCCAAATAATACACTCACTTGTCAGAAGTTTCCCATGGCATGACTAGCTACTTACGGTATTATTGAAAAAAAGGTTAAGCACTGTGAAATACTTTGAGAGGAGATGTTTATTTTAAACACTTTGATTCTTTTCCCCATCAAAATCAATTCTACCATCAATTCCAATACACCATGTGATTGAATGCCACATCCTCATTATGAACTTCTAATGCTCATACTTATTAAGTGCATCTTAATTGTACAAAAAAGCATACTCAGAATTGGGCAATGCAGCATTCTTTTTCCAGTAACCTCATCTTAATAAGCCTTCTGACTGGTCACGTAGGCTGATATTAGATCTAATAACAGCCAGCACTTTAAATAAATTGAAATAAAGGGATCTTGTTCTTTTGCTTAATAGTGTACATGTTTCAAATGCAAAGACAGATTTGTAATTTTAAAGCATAACAAACTAGATGTTGACAGACGGTTTTAAAAAAAAAGGTCTGGTTAGCAGTGCAAAATAAAATACGTATTTTGGAATTTTATTAAACTTTGTCAAAAAGCAGCAATAATCACAAATTTGGTAGAGCCTGTCTTCACAGTGGGATGTACTTGGACAAAGATTTACACTATATATAGCCATTTTWAAAATATATGGTTGCCAGTAATGGCCCAGTTTAATATTACTTGGAAAAATTGTTTGGTTTCCAGTATTCATTTTCTTTTGCCCCATTTGTGTCCCACCTATGTGAAGGTGAAACTTTGCACACTCTTACAAGGTTTTTACTTAACAGCAGCAGTACCTTTTGATGCATTCCATAATGCTGTGTATTTTCTCACAACAGCAGAGTGAAAAAAAAGTGTTTCAAGTACTGCTGAAGAGACTTTTACTTACTGAAAATAGTGATTCATTTTTACGCACAACTTATAGTACTTTTAAAATGAAGCAAATTATTTTTTCAAGAGGCTCTCATGAATCAGATTATTACTGAGAAGTTCCTGCCTTTCATAAATTCCCTTGACAGTTTTGCTTTATATGCTAAACTAAAAATGTGCTACTGAAGTAAAAATAAACAAGRGTGTCAGAAACGAGAAAAACAAGCTTGGTCATTAATTTTCACTTAGGTTAAACTGCTCATCCCTGTCTGATTTTCTATGGAACRTTTATGTTACATCTAAGAGGTATCTGATTTGTAACATATTGACTTAAAAGAATCAAATCACAAATACAAAGTAGTACACATTTTTAATGCATGCAATCTAAACTTATAGTCTGCTGATTAAATATCTAAGTCTCTGGTGTAGACATAGCTTAGTTTAGATAGAATAATCCTCCTGCCTTCTCCTTAAGGGAAGGCAGCAAACTGTTCACTGGGTAGCTGTTAGAAGCAGGAGAGCTCCTCCTCACTTTCCTTGGGAGAAGCTCTAACAAAATCTGCTTATGCTTTATCTGTGAAATAGCTCTTCTGGTGAATTACACTGTACGCTTCCTAAGCCGTGACAAAATGAGTTTACAGCCCAAGTTGCCCACCTCTGTACTTCTGAGTGGCAAGAAATCTCTGCTGGGACATACCTGCAATTGGGAAAAAATCCACCAGGCAGCTAGCATCATGTCTGAAGTAGAGCCATTAACCTTGTTTTATGCGTGAGAGAGTAAAAAATGAGAACACTTTCTCAGTACTGAGCACCACTTCAGGACAGGAAGAAGATTTTATAACTCCTTTTTGGTTTGCAGGAATGGGAGAGGGTAATCCAAAAGYAGGGTCTGGAAAAGAAATGCTTACACCTAAAGGATCTAGGGGCCATTGCCTTTCTTGCTTTTGAAAATCAAACTTCCAGATATTTACAGATGTGGAGTTGTATTGTGACTTAGAATTTTAAAAATTAAAGGTGCTGTATAGATGTGGAAGTATTAAAGCAGGTTTTCTCACTAAAGTCATGGAATGAAATTATAAGTGTATGAAAATAACAGCATATGAGAGTTATCAAATGTAACTGCACAAGCATTATAGGTTATGCCACTGATATACATTCAGATTTGCTTTATCAAGMCAGGTTTTCCTATTTGCCAATTTCCTAAAATAATGATTTTAAAAGTGAGTATTGGTACAGAAAGACTTCATGCTGACAATGGAGTAATAAACAATTTTACTGATAAATTGTAATTGGTCATTACCACTTTCTATTAACAATCCTGATGGCAAATATTGAGTTTTATTTACTTATTTAGTAGAGCATAATGATTCCTAAGGTGTCTGAAGAATATGCAAATGAAAGTTCATGAATATTTTAACTTTCAGAGCCTTGATTAACTTCTTGGTTTAGATAATATAAGCTGTGAGAATGGCAATATAAAAACAGACAGAGCAGGCTTTATCTTTTCTGAGTTGAAAATTCATACAGAATTGAAGASTGTAGAAAGCGTGAGAGATGAGTGCTTTAGAATTACATAAAATAAAAGAACACTGAGAAATCTGTGAAATATATATCCATTTTAGAGGAATCCCCATCCAATTGTGTATGGTTTATGTAGGACCGGAGAATCAGCAATTAAAGAAAAATTGCATATTATAATTCTTCACAGCTAGTCCAACTTTATTATGCTGCAAATTGTATTACTACATAATCAGATTACCGCTGAGAAAGAAAGAATTAGATCCTAGGTTATTAGTCTCTGAATGGGGTCTGAACACAGTGTCATAGCTGCCTAAATAATGACTCATGTTTACTCTCAAGGTTGATTTTATATTAAAGTTTTTCAAAGAAACGCAGCTAAACACTTCACTTTAAGTAATGTCTCACTCATCAGTGGAAATTACTAGTGCTGCCAGGGAAAAAATCTAATCACACTGAGCCAGGGTAGAGGAAGGAGAGGGGAAAAGAAACCAAAAAAGTGTCATTTTATAAAGTACTAAGCAAATTATGAATTTTAGCAGAGTGAAGATGTGCTTTTCATAGTAGTSTTAGATAGTGGCTGGGAGGTTTCGTCTCCATCCTCAAATAGAGATTCTCTTAGTGCCAGGCACATTTAATCACATTTTGCAAAAGACAGCTGGGCATTGCTGATTTGTGCTGTGTCAGCTGCTTTTGGTGCAAAAGGAGGAGACTCTCATCACTTGAATTTTAGCGTTCTTTAGCAGAAAAATTCCTCTCTTCTTAAAACTGGCTCAGCAAATAGTTTATGTGGGAATATAACTGTAACTGCATTATAATTAGCTCTACCAAGAAAGTGCACAAATACTATATGGAATTTTAAGGTGCTTTTGAAAAAATCTTCTCCAAACCTCTAAAGTGTATATTGTTAAATTTATCTCAGATTTTTCAGTAAATGTGTCTTTGGTGATGGTTGGAAATTATTATATGGTTCAGTAGTTTGAAACACCTTTGAGCATGTTTGGAAAGTCTCAATTTTATTTCAGCTGCTTTGGAAGGTTCAAAGCATCAAGCGGTACCAAATGGTTTCATATTTGGCRAGCCTTGAAATCTATAAATATGTGTAGATATGTATAGAAGATTTTCTTACAGTTCCTAATCTCTTGATAGACTGAAGGGCGAGTGGTACCCTCTCAGATGTGGTTTAAACAGACAAAGAAAAGTAGTGGCAAAAAGGAAATAGCACRATTACTTAGTATTTATGGAAGGTAAACAAGCGTTCTTAGAGCTCATTAATGGTATTACGTGTTTATTTTTGGAAAAGGAAGAGCATCAGCAGATTCATACAGCTATTGACGTAATGAATATTAAATATATAACCAGCCTTGTGCAATAAGCAAGGATACATTTCAAACCGTTACAGGTATCTACAAGTATTTTAGAATAAAAGCATAGTGGGTAACAACAATTTTGCACAAATGGAAGGGAAGGTAAACCAGCAATATGGTAAAAATCATGCTTTTAGTTWAAAATGTTCAGTTCAGTATTTAAAGCATGCAAAGAAAATGTAATCAACATGTACCACTGCTTTTATTAATTGAGGGAAGGAGAATATAGTGCATTAAATGAATGTACAATTTGCCCTGCTGCTCCCTACCAGCAGATAATATCTCCATTGCTTGTTCAAGATGGAAGTATTGCAGAAGGCAGAGCAATTTCTGGACCAAATTATATTCAGGACCAAATTATATTCTAAGTAGTTTATATATGTATGTATTGTCAGTGGTAAGGAACTTGGTAAAGGTTGTTAAAAAGCATATCTTTTCCTGAAGATATCTTCAAGAACCTTCAGTATCACCCACATAAAAAAMCAAATTGTGAGAAAAAACAAGAAGTTTGAGATTTGGGAAATGTGATTCAGTAACTCTCTTACAGGAGTGACCTAGAAACTTAGTGTTGTTTATATATTTTCAGTGTACAGCCTATACAGCGACTCTGAAGTGTTCCTTGACATGAAATACTAAAGTGTTCAGAAGACAACCTGTAGCCTTTCTCAAGTACCTGGGCTACTACACAATGAATCATTTTATCTAGTGAATCATTTTTCCATGCAAAGAGATCTACTTGACCAAAAGACTAACCAGAGGCTTTAAGCAGTCTCTTGGGAAAATATTATTTTGAACCCTCTTATGAGGAAGAGAAGTGAACTGATATCCCTGTGATGCTTCTATGTTTTGACCAATGGATTTGAAACAAAAATGAAATCATTGGCTTAAAAGCACAGCATTACCACTCCCTCTGTCTTCGTACTTTCTGTTGTTGTCTAGGGGTGCTAGTTCCCTGCGCTCTAGAGAACTTTCAGCGTTGTGAATCTCGGGAGGAGCGAGGGAGTTCATGGTGATCTAGGGTAACGTTAATGTATTCTGGARTAAAGATGGCATTTAACATATGCTGCTCTTTTGAATTTTTCTGAACTTTAGTATGCTCATTTTAATGAATCTAAGTCTGAGATATCTTAGTGTGTATTTTTGTTAGCATTTTGGTTAAAATAAGGAATCCATTTTTAAAGCAACTCAACCCAATTGCCACKAGTTACTACTATCTACTTCCCCTTCTGGAGCGGTCCCAAGGGTGTGCCAAACAGATTTCTTTTAAGGAATGCTGAAATGAATATTTATTCCAGCTAGTCATTCAGTCTCCCTGACCAAACCTAGTAAAATCTTTGAAACATGTGTAGTGTGACAGCAGCTGTTTAATCCTGCAGCACTGTTCCTGTACAGCACAATGTTACCATTTGATCCTGTCAGTAGAAACTAGCCCCTAAAATTTACATGCTGCAGGTCACATTGTCAAAGTTTGTATTTCTGARTCCAGCTCATAAATGTCACTGACCAAATCTAACTTTCTCATAAATGTGAATATTTTGTTGTTTGTTTTTTGTTTTTGTTTTTCTTAATCTAGCTTGTAAATGTACTTTAGGCTTCTCAGGTATTTTCAAACCATAAGTGTGTGTCTTYATTTCTTAAAAAAGAACTATAGTTAAATCAGTCTTCCTTATTTGTTATTTCTGCTATTACTTCTGCTGTTATTTGGAACATATGAATCTCTTTGTCAGCTTGTCAGCCAGACTAATGTTAGTAGTGCTATGCTCTTCAACACATAGGGTTGGCTACACATTAGGAATGAGCATCAGTCTTGGAATATCACCTGCCAGGAGTATATTTTACTTGAAATATGATAGTTCTGCTTGTTGTAAGAGAAGCCTTGGCAACAATTAAATACTATTAAATTTCAAAACATGCTACCTACTCTCTTGCACAGTGCTGACTATTCAGGTGTATATTGTTGGAGTAGGAGGATAAATATTTTTAAATTAGATGCATACTTTTTATAGAGATAGGAATAAACTATCAAAACTGTTTTGACTTGAAATGCAATTAAAACATTCTTCAGTTTGCAGTATCAAAAGGTTATTTCTGTTTTTGTTTCATTGAGTACAAAATTTATTTCAGCCCTATTTTGATAGAGGAGATATTCACAGAATCACAGAATGGTTGAGGTTGGAAGGGACCTCTAAAGATCATCTAGTCCAACCCCCCCTGCTCAAACAGGGGCACCTAGAGCATGTGGCACAGAGYGGCATCCAGGCGGGTTTTGTGGAAGACAATTTGGGTATCAGTGGCATCTGAAAGTATAAGGTTTAAAAATTAATACACAGATGCCTATATTAGCATCTTAAACTCTGTAATTTTTGTATTTTAACAATAAGTATTTTATACATAYGGTATAAGTGAAAAAGATCAGAGTCTGTACTGTTATTTAAGGAATTGTATTTGAAGAATTGTATTTAAGAGTAAGAGTTAAGGAGTTGGAGTGCCTTTTTTACTTCTGAGAACCACATAGAGGATTTTTATCTGGTAGATGTAGTCTGAAGCTAACCAAGAAAAATATTCATGCCCACTAAAACAAAAGAATAAGTTCAGCTGTTTCCAATGAATTKAGCCTCATCATTCCATATATCATTTTCAGTGATTTTAATTAGTAAAGAGTGAGGATTTTCCAGAGCTTTTTGAGGAGGTTTTAAAATAGCAGCACTGTTTTTGACCTTTCAGTTCCTGTAGGCTCAGCAAAAGATGGCTGATTAATGTCACATCTTAAACTATGTCAACTGGGCTATTCATTACCTTTTCAACAAACAGCCCATTTTCTGTATAGCTCAGTTTGATAGAATAAAATGTCCTTTTGTTTAAGGTGACTACTTTGTATTAATAAGAATATCGCCAGTAGCAGTTTAAAGTTACATAGATTTTTTTAATTACTGTATTGAGACATTCTCCTGAYCAATATGAATGAAATAAAATAGAAGCTACTACTTGTTTGAAGCCCAGTAAAAGATATCTGAAATACTTTTTTTTTTTTTTTTTTTTTTTGCATTTTCAGCTGTTAGGCAAAAGTCCAAAAGCAGAATATAAAAAACAAGATGAATATAATAAAGAAAAGTTTTTACTTGTATATATTATTTTCTTCATGTATATTTTTATAATCCTGAATTAGTCCATGTAGTTGAAAATAAAAGATTTTAAGAAAAAAGAGATTGAGGGAAAAATAAAGGAACTGTGGAAAAGGGACATGGAAGGAAATGTGGACACACAGACATTTGTAAGTGAGAAAATACCATTTGGCAAAGTACTTGGTATTCTTCATAGGAGAAAGCAGAATGAGGAAAAGTGGAGGAAAGCAGAATGAGGAAAGGGTCCTGACAAAGTAAAAAGAGGGATGTGGAGGGTACACAGTGCCCTTCCATCACAGTGGAATAGATTACTTACAGAAAATCTCTGAAGAACAGGTAGATTATAGGGTGTCATATGAGGAAAGCTTAGGGAATTAGGAAACTTATGTAATAAATTCTTACCACAGAAATKATACACTGTGTAGTCCCTTTCTTTATATCATCATATTATTGGAATAAATATATGTGGAGAGAGGCGAGAATCAACCTGCGAGATCTCACATTTTAATACATGAGAAAATCAGTACTTCAGGGAGTTGAAAAGCAAGAATGAGTGCTGGTAAAGATGCAAGGAATGAAATAAATATTACTTAAAGGACATCTCAAAGTATTTAAAAAAAAAAAAAAAAAAGACAGAAAAAAAAAATGAATGCGCTGACCGTGTCTTGAGAATTAAGTTAGATGGGACAATTTAAAGCTTTGTTCCAACATCTGACGGACACATTCTGCATGCTGATGCCTAACATCTGAAAATTGCGTGTTTGAAAGAAAGCCTTTTCTAAGCTGTGTTCTATTTTGGGCAGAATAAACCAGCTGTTTTTTGGAGCAGAGATCTTCTCAAGCGCTCAATTTTGCAGCACAAGTTAAGTGCTGTGAACAAAGTTTTGATATGCTTTCTCCCAGTCCATTGGAGTGAAGCAAACTGCTTGGCCACAAGTTGTGCGAATGTGCAACTTGACCAGGAGAGCTGGAGGCAGTTTTGCTGCTCTGYGCTGCTGCTATTAATGCTGTATTCCTAAATACACTCACTCTTGGCTTAGCAGTCTGAGACCCTGGAACTTTGAGGGCATAAAATATAATCATGAAACATAAAAGCCTAGGAGAGTTTGCTTAGAAAGGTGCAGAGTTCAGTGCAGAGAGGTAGAAATAGTACAGTGACTAATGGAAACAAGGAAATATATGGGTTAGGAAGGAGAAACTAGAGTTCAATGAATAATGATGCCTTCAAATGGTACCTTGCTGCTTTCTATTTGCATACAATAAAGTTGTAAGAATGAACACAGAAAGAAAAAGAAAAAAAAAAACTTGTTTTGAGAGTACTTTTTCTAACTTTAAACATACATAAATTAATAGTGGTTTTGGATTTTTTCCATTTCCTGGATGTCCTTGTATGACTGTTTCCTTTCATGATTTGACCCTTTTTCCTTTCCTGCTTTGCTCAAACACRTTTTTATTAGCAAAAGTAGCAGCTTTATTTTAAAGCAGCATTCAGGATGACCAGTTAGTCTTCGACACATAAAACTGTTAGTTGATTTCCAAGCTTGCCTTTTCACTGCCGCTGTCTGTAGGCTAGAGGGATAATACTTTGAAATAGATGAGTATTACTGGAAACTTGTCGCTTTATTAGTTTCTTTGTATAGTGCACTATATTTGAATTAAAAAGTACTGTGAGGTTAAAGAAATAAATTTCTATAAGTTTCTATATTTGGAAATTAAAAAAGCATTTTCTTTTAATTTTGTCTTCAAGGAAGGTAATTTAGACAATTCTCGGTTTATTATCGGAACCAGAATAGTAGAGTCAACTGAGAAAAGACTCTATTGTGTTAACAGTGTATAAATATAGAAGTTATTCTACCTTTTTCCAGAGAGAGAAAAAATAGCCAAAAATGTAGAAAAGTGAACAACAGTGGTACTTCTGTGGTTGACAGCAACATGTGTGCATTAAGGGTCTTGTTTGTAACATCCTGTATATGGTGGGGAGCAGAGAAAGACAAGACCTTTTTTGGGTTTTTTTGGGTTTTTTTTCTTCCTCCATTCACTACAAGAGACATTGAGGTGGTGAGGGCTGGAGCACAGACCTTGCGAGGAGCAGCTGAGGAAGCTGGGGTTGTTTAGCTTGGAGAAGAGGAGGCTCAGGGGAGATTTTATGCTCTCTACAACTACCTGAAAGGTAGAGGAGGTTGCAGTGGGGTGGAGGTCACTCTCTTCTGCAAGAAGAGATAAGGGCAAATGGCCTCAGGTTGCATCAGGGGAGGTTCGAATTAGACATCAGGAAGAATTTCTCCAYGGAAAGAGTGGTGAAGCACTGGAACAGGCTGCCCRGGTGGATGGTGGAGTCACTRTCCCTAGCAGTGCTCTAAGAACATGTAGATAAGGCACTTAAGAACGTGGTTTACTAGGCATGATGTTGGAGRGTTTACAGCTGGAGTTGATCTTAAAGGTCTTTTCCAATTCTTTGATGGGAAATTTTGTAGACCTCGTGGAATGTGACCTAGAAATTTGAAGTCTATATTCTTACCTTATTGACTAACACAGGGTGAAATCCTGGGAAAGACAAAGTAATTGCTTCTGGTCAAGTACATGGAGGTAAACTGATCTGATCCTGGAGGAATTTGCCTTGGCTTCCTCAACCTGTATATAAAAGTACAGATATTTTGCCGTGCTAGATTCTTCCTTTTTCTGGCTTAGATGGCAAAAATACTTTTGAAGTGCTCACTTGGGCTGTATAAGCAAATAAAGAAAAGTGRGACCTGTCACTGCTCAGATAAAATTGTGGGATCTGGGCCTTTCAAAGGGACCTTTGGTTAGACCCAGTGAGATTTTTCCTATCTAGTTGTAAAAATGAGACTCAATGAGACTAAAAATATTTCAGCACTTCCACAAAAGAATGCTAATTTCTTCTCATATTCCTTCAGCCTTAAGAAACTGGTTTCGTATTTCACAGAATGCTTTTTTATTGTTATTGTTTATTTTCTTTTTTTCTTTTCTTCCCTCTAAARAGGGATGAATATTTCTACTTTGATACTGTTAAAAGTCTTTGTTAGTAACTTTGGTTTCCAATTCATTACTGCAGTCATGTTTTCAGAGCCTGGTGTAAGAGATAAACCCTTTGCAAATGAAGACAACATCCATTTTCCTTCTACCTCAGGCCACACAGAATTGATTGGGGTAATAAAATGACAGCACTGTGTAATATACTGACGGCTCTTTAATTTGAAAACTAGTTCCAGGCTGATTCAAAGCTTGTTTAAAGCTAATTTATGGCTTGTGTAATTTTCAACTGGACTAAGGTAAAGCATGATATATAAAAAGTGAGGCAGAGTTAACATAATATTTTCAAATTTGTCATTTTGAAAWCATTTATAAAGTGTATTTGGTTTTGTGGGTTGCTTTGTTTGGATTCTTTTTTTTTTTTCCTTTTTTTCTTTTTTGGCTTTTTTTCTCCTTTGTTTTAAAGTAACAATGACAAAAATAAAGCTCATGTTTGACTGATGTAAACATTATATGGCAACATTTTCTATCCTCTTTATTCACAGGTAACTGCTTAGGCTTTACAGTATTATAAGTATAAAGTATTATAAACATGCATTTATTTTATACATAACTCTCCATTTTTTTTTCTAAAACCAGTCATTGTGCTGAGCTTCTCTTGGGTATAAGGGAACAAATGTGTTGACTTTTATATACATGGGGAAACAATAACAGTATTTTGTTACTGTTCATATAGATACCATATTAACAAGTAAAATGATAAGTAAAGGGAATATGAACAAGTTTACATGTCCTTAGTTCTAGTTTTATTTGTGATTACAAGATAACATGCATGTATTTGTGCCTTGTGATTTGTGTTTACATATTTCTAAACACACAGCACATACATACAGCACAAAARCTTGTTTTCTAATTTCTAGTATTTGTAACTGCATTTAAAAATATATATATGTATTTTTCTTGTATTTGTTTTCAGTAGCCTGTTCTTTAAAAAATAAACAGTGAGAATGTTCAAGCCCTCAAATAATCAGTATAGCATAAAATGTACGCTCTCAAATATACACTTTTATGTAGTTGACAAATAAAATCCTCATCTGTTCTAGAATGTCATTTCTGGATGCCCTACAGGTTTTTCAGTTTACTATATCCGTGATAATTCTTCATAGTAAAGGATAATCTGAAAATCAAACAAACAAAAAAAAAATGTTTACTTCTGTTACAGTAGATGAAAACAAAAAATATACCAAATGGGTTGAAAGGGAGAAAAGAATAGTTTGAGGAAGTTCCATACGCACTTACATGGAGTGCATCTCTTAGAGGATTTTTCAAGTCTCATACAATTGGATACATCTTTGATTTCCTGCCTCCTGCCATTCGTTGTCAAGTTYGAACTCTGCTGATCTGAACTTGAAAATATAAACGGACACACAGACACACACACACACATATATATACACACATACACTAATGGTCTAGGACTCAGAATATAACTGGCTACATTCTTGTGTCCTCTGCAAAGAGGGTTCTAACTGGTGGCAGGACTCTAGCAAGCAAGTCCCCTGTCAGGACTAGAATATCTCATTTGTTATGTATTTATGTCAAAATGCAATTCAAATGCTATTTTTTGCTGAAGTGTGATTGGTTCAAGTGAATGTAAATCTTAAATTGTGTGAATATTTATGTCATATAAAAAGAGYCACAGTTGAAAGAAGAACTGTGTTCCTTGCATGAGTATGATAGTATTTCATGTTTTCTCTTTCAAGGTTTTAAAAGTAAAAGAATTGTCATGTTCTAGAGAAGTTTGATAAAATCAGTATTTTACATGAAACCATGTAATCATTCTGAATTTGTATGTTTATACTGCACGTATATATTTCCCTAAAGGATTGCTATATTCTCAAGAGCCTGGAAATATCATTTATGTAATAGTGGTTTCTTCCCATAATTTATTGAATAATGTAATTAAATACGTGGTTGAGTATGCTGTGGTTGGATAGAAAGCTATCGATTGAGCTGTCTGTGGTATTCAAAACACAGATATGTGGCCTTCTACACAGATATGTGTAGGYTAGAAAATACAATAATAATATAATGAAATAGAAAGGGCTTAAACATCAAATCAGAAGTGTATCACAGAATTTAATTCATTGTGTAACTTACATATATACATACATTAAGAAGTAGTATGTGTACATACTACAAGACCCGCCATGTGCTTAGTTGTTAACAGGCAAGGCTAACAGGCTGATGAGAAGTGCCATAGACGTGTTTGCCACAATGCAAGACCTGGTAGAAAGAAAGCAGAGATAACTTTGCAAAGTCAATCTGATATATTGTGATATAAATAAAAATTAGGGAAGCCAAGAAAGTAATTTAGTACTATTTACTTTAAAAGAATCTTCTTCCATTTAACTCCTCCTCAGTAAAAACATTGGTTTAGGTCAATAGTATAGATTTTATGTCTTTCCTTCACAAAAATAAATAATGTTGTCAGGAGGGGATTGGTTTATTTTGTTTGCCTGAGTATCAACTGAGGTACCAGAATTGCTCCTAGAACCATTTCTTGTTTGGTCACGTACTCATAAAGCACTGAGAATAAGCTTTAAGAAAACTTTCACTTGARTCTTACAGCATTTTTATCATTGTACCTTATATGGATGGATTATATTCTACTTAGTGAAAATAGTCATATCTGAAAGCAATACTTCACATGTTGCTTATCTGGCTCAGAATGACACTGATTGACTCTCATACATATGTTCAGTTCCTATACCGTTTTCCTAAGAAGTGACAGCAGTGTGAGAACAGATAATAAATCCATGTAATTGGAATGAGAGGATTATGTTCTCACTGCTCTTTCTGAGTAATGAAGTATAGTTCATTTCCATCTGTCTCCTTAAAAATGGAAGCYGTAGCATTAACCAGTTGTTCCTTAAGAGAACTGATGAGAAGGATGGCTAACTGCTTTTGAAGAAGATATTCTAGAGTTGGAATCTAGATTTCAGGGGATCAGTTAGGTGCTGGTCCTGTTGAGACAAAGATAAGAATATATGTTTAATAAAGAACAGTTCTTAATAACATTTTGAAGATCATTTTTTATTACTTTTAAAAAACACAAATTAAAAATAATGGCGTGACTGCAAGTAATAGCAATGTAATAGCAATGTTCTTAGGCATGAAAGAGAWGCAGAATAATTATGATGTTCTTTTGCATATTTGGTTTAAGGCGGAAAAGTAGTACTTTCTTATTCCTTGTGTAGAATTACTTGAAATGGCAACTCTACCAAGGTAGCACATAACAGCTTGTACCAGCTTGTATCAAGGTACAAGCTTTATGGCCTTGTGCCCATAAAACACATYAGCGAAATGGCAGTTTAAGCTTGGTTGTTAACTGAAAACTTGCTTTTTGTATAAAGTCTTCCTGATACTGAATCTCAGATGTAGGCTGCAGAATGTGCAGAATGTGATGGAATATTCTGTTTCCAAGATGTAARGAAGAGGTGCAGTGAGAAAGGCATAAAGAGCTTTATTTGGAATAAGCTCCGAGACTTTTTTTACTGGGTTTCACCAGATAAACTGTATGAAATAGAGATGCCAGAGTATGCCCCCTCCAAGCCCAAAGAGATTTTTCCAGCTTTCTAAAGTTCAACAACTATTCCATGTACTGTTTCATTACAGCATTTGGTGTTCTCTGTAATTCTTAATACAATATAGTAACAGACGTTGTTCACCCTTTGCCCTTCAAATATTCAAAACATATGTACTACACTCAGCTGCAAATGCTGAATGTTATCCATAAGAAATTTGAATTTATTTTTGAGCGATCATTATGTCCAAAAACTTAATAATGAGCTTTACAGCTTGCAGATTCCAAAAATGTAATCTTGATTTCCTTGCAATTAATGACTCTAGAGAGAAAGAAAGTGATCTATCAAAAGCACATATTCTGCTTACTAAGCAGCGGCATCTAAAATTTCTTCCATAAGGAGCACTACAACAAGCAAGTAGAGATACTACCGATTAATAGATACTTTTCTCTGTAGTAAAATATCTCAATCTGTGCAGTTATCAAAACCACAATATGAAATAKTAGAGATATTAAAGTGTTTTTTTATTTTGACTGATTCTGGTCATATTGCACTGGAAAGTCAGTGTAAAGATAATTCAGAAAATCAAATGTAAAGTACTAAAGCATTTGCATTTTGCATATTTTATTGTAATCTAATAATTGCTAATAAAAAGCCAACTCGGTATACCAAGTTTGCTAGCTTTAGCAGTTTTCAGTACTTTATCAGTTTATACTGATCCACAGCATGCACTTATGTTGAGCTGTTTAGCATGATTCAAACTGTTTGCAGAATCTTCCATCTTGATGAAGAGGATGCAAATTCAGTTTTCCCTTCCTTAYAGTACAGAAGAAGCAGAAGGTATGGGCAAAACAAGCATGCTTATTCAGCATTTTACAATTTTGAAATGCTATGTAACTGCTAATTCTTAGAATGCTCTTGTGAAGAAAGCATTATGTAATTTATGAGGGATGTATTTGCTGCTGGGACAAAAGAAGTTACCCAAGGTAGGAAAAAAAAAGAAAGAAGGAAAAWGAGTTTTAGAACTCTGTCTGTACTTAGAGCACAGTTTCTCTAAAAAGTCTCTTTTCCTTGGAGTACCACATCTACACACTTCTGAGGGGTGTATTTGTCTCTGTTGCCCTCAGGACTCCGAGCCGTCAAATGAGGTGGTCTCAGAGGCCCCAGCTAATGTGGTACCCTCTACCTCAAGAAGTAGCTCTGAAGAGCTGGTATCGGTGGCACAGAAACGTCCAGAAGAGGTAGGACATTCTGTGTCTATTTTACGAGAATAACTTTTGTGGAATGTAGGTTTGCCTCTATTTTTCATGCCTAGCATTGTTTTATTCATAGCGGAGACTTCTTAAAGCTAAGCCTCATTCTTATCCTCCTGTATCAGCAACACACAAGACCATAGTAAATTTTATGGCCTTTATTTATAGCACCTATAAGCCAAATACTGCTGCTTTTTTAATAGTGTTTCCTATTATCAGTGTTTAGAAAAATAACCACTAAAATAACAAAATAACATTGTTTATGTCTTTGACATACCCAAGGCAGTATGGGAATTCCTTTAGATTCTGTCAAATTACTTTTTACAGGACTGAAGAGTCAGAACTAGAGTACCCATAGACATATGGGTAATTGTAAAACTTTTACCAGTTTTTGATAAAGTTAAATATAGCTGCCTGCTTCCRTGTACATAGGAAAGGTCCTTTATATTTTGCCCTTTTTTGTACTCTTATTTTCCAACGAGTAATAAAAAATGCTAAGGATTAGTCTGTTCWCAAGGCCGGACTTACCATTGCTATAAGAGAAGGGTCCAGTTTGCAAGTTAGTCCCATAATGCAGCCAGTGACTCATTTTTTTCCTTAATTTGGGTGCATATTTATCACAGTACACCATAGCTGCGAGAGAGGTTTTCTTTAGAATTCAGAATTACAAYGCATCTTACGATGGGAAACATCTGTTAAGAGAATCATTATTAAATTTACCTTTCCTGAAGTTCTTCATTTCAAGTAGGTCTAATCTTCTTAATCTTTATTTCCTCAAATGGTTTAGTTTTTATTATTAAAGATATGCCAAGAAGTAATATTAAGACTGGTCTTGCTAGCTTTATTTTCAACCTTTCTTTGCTATCTATAATCTTCTCAGTAAAGCAAAATACAAAATATTTACTATTAACAATCAATATTACTTTATTAAAGTAATTTCTTCAGTTTTCTAGTGTAACCTTTAGATAATTATCAGTCACCTTCTTGAATTTTCTCCTTTCCATTGACCATGTGGTCACTTTGTCCAAATAAGCAGAAAGTTGTCAGTGAAGAGCTAAGGAGAATTCTTAAGATTGGTTTCTGGTTTAAGACTAAATAGGTACTTCACTTATATTGGAGCATCACCACACATTGTAAGAAAGAAAAGATTGATAAGAAACATCTAAGCAGTCYTCAGGATAGAGTAATGTTAGGTATTGACAGTACTTGTGTGTATTTTCTTGAGCAGCAACAGGAATTTGGTCTATTCAAGGTCATTGATTCTGGCTGCGAAGTGYAAACATTACCAGTTTATCTCCATAATTTTATTGATGCTTCTACATTTTACAGATATTTCTCTGCTACTGTTTCCACTGGAGAAATTAAAATTGAGAGCACAGATGATACTTAAAAGCCAAAATAGAGGAAAAGTGAAAAGCAATGAAACATAAGTTAGTAAAGCAGAAAGAAGATGGGTATATGATTTTGGCCTTTGTGGAATAAAAAACTTCTAAGCTGTGAGGGAGAGGATTAGAGATTTTTGAAAGATGAAAATACACCTTTTACATTTTAGAAAATGTCTCAGCAGTAATTTGTGGTGAAACTGTTTTACTGAAGACACGGGCATAAAGTATTATATATGTTTTGTAAGGGAATGAGACTTTGGCCAAAGATGGTTACTGCAGTTTATATGGGAGCAGAGAGAGGTGAGTCAGAAGGAGTTTTGTGGTTGGATTTGCAGGGAATCTTGAGAGGAGAGCACCAGTCTGCTGAATTTCCAAATTCAGAACCCATCATGAAACCAACCATCTAAGTTACGCTTTGGTAAGTCAGCATGACACACAAATTTTTGTGAATTACAGCTTAAAACACAGGTCATTAACAGAAAAATAAAAAAAATTAAAAAAAAAAAAAGAAAGGTTTTATGGAGTTTTAATTCAATGCCTTCTGAAATTGTTCTTTCATTAGAATTCTGATACATCTGTCCCATAAATTCTCTTAGTGTTTGCTTAGCAAGGTAATTTAGGAATTATCTTCAGCTACTACCTGATGGATAATTTTTGCATAATTCTTAAAATTTATGTCTTATACTGATATGTCATTATCAGCATTGGTGAGAAGGTAGTTGTTAAGGAAATACTCTGCATACGAGCTTGGGCAGAAGGTTAAAGAAGGCATAGTGGCTAGTAGTCTAAGGATGTCAAAAAGGTGGAGTTACTGGAAGATGGAAAATGATGTTCAAAAATGTTTCTCACTGTTACAAATGTGAAGAGAGAACAGTTTATAGCAGAGAAAGCAAACGTGTAAGAATGGCTGTGTTAGATTGTGTAACTCTTAATGTTAAGTTTCTTTCAATTTTTGTTTGACATAGGCCAGTCTGAACCTAACACTCAGTTACTTATATTTAAAATAAAAATAAATTGATAAAATTAAAATGCTGACAAACCACATTTGTTGACCCTCTGTTTTGTGCGGTCATTTTCCTTGTTCAAGTGACAATTGCAGTATCTTCGGTAGAAATATTTGTATTGTGTTTTAGCCTTCTCTAGAATACAGTCACATTGAAAAATGTGGAAGTTTGGTGCAAAAATAGTTTGGCTTTTCCTTTTTTATATAATGACTAAAGAGTAAGAATTGTGGGCTACATTTTGATTTCTCATAGRTAACACACTAATCTTCAGGGAATGACAGTATCAGTCATTGGTTATCTAAATAAGAGACTGCTTTTGACAGTTCTCTTAAACTCAAATCTCAAAAGAGGCRTTTCTTCTTCCTTAATTAGAAGTAAAATAGAAACACATGAGTTATGTTTATTCGTTTCCYTTGCTGATCCTGTGGCAAATCAATTAATCATGTTTTAGTAGCGTAGGCCTAGAGGCTAACAGAGCTGTTTTCTGAATATATGCATTGCCAAAGCGACAGAGACAGATAAAATGCTATATTGTTCTCTRTGCTCACGACATTTAGCTCTGCATGCAGAAAAGGAATAAAAAAACCCAACAGCCTTCTACTCAAAAAGCATATACATATATTCTGAGGCACTTTAGGGTAAAACATAAATGACAGGACTGGAGCATTTGAGCGTGAATCACCTGTGCATCTGTGTTGCTTTCTGAGTGATGTAATAAAACTGTAAAACCTGTGCTAAACATYGCGATATTGAAATCAGGAAAGATTAAGATAGGTAGCAGTTAATCTGTTTCTAAACTATTAGGCATATTCACTGCTTGCAATGTATATGAATTGAATACAGACTTTTCCCCATTAAGTAATTTCCAGACATATTTTGTTTTGTAGAAAGTGTGTCCTGCACTTAGGTCAACTACTGTTAGTCTTAAGTATTCTACAAGCATCTTAAAAGGATTATATATTAATTGGTATTAAAACCATACTTMGAAAGTCTGTAAGAGCCATCTGCATTATTTCATATATGAGCAAAGGGAAGTTTCCTTAATTTTTATGAACACAATGAGCAGATGATGTTTTCTTTCATTTCTCTGGTTATATTCACTCCTTGGTCTTTAGATAGAATATTTTCCTATAAGACCCTTTGACTGGAAGAGGTTCTTTATAAAAACCCAGGTCTGGGAACCTCTTCAGCAGAGCCTCCAAACTGTTCTTCTACTGTTTTATTACACTGAGGTCTTTGCTTTTTAAACAAGATAAAATGTGACACGGTCATGAAAGAACTGAATAAAAAGTAATTCTACGGCAAAACTTGTGGTAATGCTTCTGTAATATTTTCTCCATCTCTTCTTATTAGAAGACTGCTAAATAACTGAATTTCCATCACTGACATCCTTCCAGTTTCCTTTGAGAAAGGAGAAAGCTTATTCTGTATGATGATTGAGTTAAGCGTAGGCAAGAAGTGGAAAAATKATTTGCTCTTTTAAAGGGACAAAAGAAAATACTAGACAATCTATATACTTATATGTATATATCCCTGCAAGTTCAAAGCCTTTATCCTTGTAAGAAGACTGAGTGCATTTTTTAAACTTCACAGACATCACAATAT
Organism: Eudromia elegans; assembly: GCA_003342815.1. NCBI lineage: Eukaryota > Metazoa > Chordata > Aves > Tinamiformes > Tinamidae > Eudromia > Eudromia elegans. Next base: position 47,836 of record PTEX01000244.1, read on the forward strand.
TTTCCCTCTGTTCACGGTAGCTGTTAGCTTGAACTCATTCAGCAGAAGAATCATGGCAGACTGTTGCTGCTATAAATATGTTTTTCCTCCTGACATGTCGTTAATTGAAAACAAAATASAGTTGCACGCAAAGAGTGCAACACATGTTTACTCTTGAACACTAAATTTCTTTGTTTTACTTTTTAAGAATACTTTMCTGTTCAAAAAAGTGACTGGAAATTTCCACTCTGTATGGGCCTTGCAGACAGTGTTTTCTGATGAAAATTGTTAGTACAATATTATTAGGTACAGTGTATGGTAGGTAAGTGATTCTCATGTGTGTCAGCTCTTGGAGGACTGTGAGGCCAGGATCTCTGAAATCAGGATGCTCGGTCTGTGTAACATCATAAATACTACATATTTACGTGAGCAAAGCAAAGAAAGCATATTAGGTCATCAGTGTCATCCTTCCCTTGTAAACATAGCCTTGGTCCCTCCGGTGTATTTGTTAGTACAGTCTTTTGGGTTTAGGACCTCTGAGCAATCGCATTTTTGACACTTTCAGAGCACTTCTACCCTCCTGGTCGCCTTAGGGAATATTGCAGCCATCTTYGTTTTCTGTGTGGTATAGAGTTACAACAGGTAGTGAATCAGGAATTRCTGTGCATGCAGAGTATTTTCTGGTTCTGGGTCAGATTCATTTAAAAGACTAAAATTTGATTCTTATAAGACCATTTCTCATGTCAATTGAGGTGTCTCATCAGCACATTAATTTCTCAAACTAGAGAGAAGTTTGCTAACCTGTCCAGATCATCGAGAACTCTGTAGATTTGTTTGATTTTACTGTTATTCTATTACAAAATATAATATCTTTGCCTGCTGAAGTGTTTACTTGGTAAGAATACACTGGGAAGTAAGCATGCCARTCCTGTGAAGTAACAAATTCATATGTCTCATCTAATCTCTTCAAAAGACTATTTTGTGTAATTTTTTAAATAACAAAACATAAAGGTCGCAAGAAGGCTAAGAAATGTTGTCATGAAGTACTGCTTTGAAGTTAAAATTTATTTATGTATATTTAAGCTTTAAATGACCTCATGAAACTAGGCCTGCTCTTGAAAGAACATTATTAGTTTAGAAATGAATTAGTTCTATTTAAAATTTCCACATTTCCAAGACATTTTTCTTTATTTAACCTTTTCACAGTCTCTGCCCTTCTTTAAAGTACATTCAGTCCTATATCATCTATTGCTTGGGAAGGTATTTAATACATGACTTGGCATCATTTGCATTATACAAGAAGATTAACTTTACAAGCTCTGCTATTAATCTGAGTAGCTCTACATATTGACCTATGAAAGAACATAATTAAGTTAGCTTAATTAAGTTAATTAATTGTTACACTCTGATGAACTTACTGTTGAGAGGAAATTAAAGGCAAATAGAAAATGGCATTCATGGTTTGAGATCATATTTTAAAGGATTTTACAAAGATACATTATATTTAGACGGTGAAAATATCTATTGTGCAATAACCAAAGCAGAGGCAATTAAAAATGTTAAAAGCTAAGAATCCCTGCAGTATTCACTCTTATTGCCTGACATTCAGCCATATTTCCAAAAGACCAATTAAACAAAGTGTGCTAGAAATGTAAAAAATAAGACTGATGGGTTTTTAAGTACTCAAATAGTTGAATTCAGAAATTAATACCATGGTCAACACATAGACTACAGAAAAGAGCACATTATAAAAGTTAGACAAGTATTTTAATCTGATATCAAACTCTCTTTGATGAGAGAGTAAAAGAGATTGAAAGGCAGTAGAGTAGCCGGCAGAACTGAATCAAAAATAGAGTTTCGTGTCAGTATAAGAATGTCTTTCTAGTACAGAGATGGAAGGGAAAGGAGAGGGACTCCGGGARTTTAATCTGCCAACTTTCTGTTATAAGCAGTGCCTGCGAGTTCACTGCAGGGAAACATACAGGGTTGCAGCAAAGATCCTGTATGACAGCCAGGCTTTCTGTGTGCCTYGAACAACTGGGAGCACATTCATCACTCCTGATACTTACTGGAAGTACATTGGTGTCACTGCAGTGGTCATAGTAGCCCTAATGAATAAACTGTAAGAGAAAAATGAAGAAGCGTGCAAAAGCGTGTCACAATGTATGCCACCAAGTGAGAAATCTGTGAATCCGGGAGACGCATTAACTTTACTTTTGCTTTAGCTTTAAATGAATTTGTGCATATAATTATTAGTGCTCTAYGCTTTCCTTTTTTCTTTTTTTTCTTTACCCTAAGTTTATAGGTATTCCGAAAGGCATCCTCACTGATTCCACTGTAATCTTTCTATTGTAAAAATCATCCTTTTAACTCAGGTGAAAAGAGTATTTACCTTGAGGTATTACACTTTGGCTTTCACAGCTCATAGGAAAGAGTTATTGATCTGTGGACACATTCTCTGGAAAAATAGAAACCTTGGAAATGAGAAGTCAGTGAATATGTAGAAATTACTTATCTACTGCTTTTATATGCATATTCTGAATATGGATAAATTGGAAATTCATTCCTTCAAAGAGAAAATAAAAAGATTTTTCATGGCTAGCATATCTTCTTTTTTATTTGCAAAACCAATCTGAAATATTCTTTAAAATGGGTAGAATTAAAATAAATAATATGTTTATAGATGTTATATATTTAAAATTTTTGGAACATGTTGCCYGATGGATGTTTCTGTTTAAATTTTTATAAAACTATCATTTTATTTTGTCCATTTAAAATAATTATCAGGTATTAAACAGAATTGTATTCCCATAAGAACTGTTTTGTTTTCAGCTTAAAACTCATTTTTAAATCTTTAAAATCCTTTATTGTTTGGCTATAGGARTAGAGTGGAAAATGGAAGGGAAAATTACGATTAAGCAAGCTTAGGTGGAAAAGCTGGCTGTATAAACTAAAGGCAATTTCCCACTTGCTGCATCTTTTCATAAAGCTATACTAATGTCACTGAACATTAGGCACACTGTACCTGAATGGCCACGATCAGATTTTTTGAGATCTTTGTGCCTATAYCATCATATTCCTTGCTGCTGTTACATACTGTGAGACATGTGATATACATGTGACAGTCTTTGTTATGAGGAAGTATATTTAATTTCTTTCTGCAAAATGTACAACTCCTTAGTCGTGTATTTTAGAGAAATTTATTTTCTCAATCCRTGATATTTGAGAAAAAAATAAAAAAAGACAAAAATCAAAAAATAAGCAGATACCGTCTCTGTTCACTGTATACATCATAGCTGTTACCCCTCACATTATACTGTGTGAAGAAAGCAGTGATCCTTTTTCTAGGATACATAATCTCAGAATTTTTCTGCTTTATTTTAATACAACAGGTTGCAAATGTCRTTACAATGCTTCTAAATGTTAATAGTCTAATTTTCAAATATTGAAGATTAAGCTTCTGAAGCACTACTGAAAATTTCCATGTCATCTTTAATGTAGCGAAGATAAGCAGAGGTCACTCAGTAGACATAAATRACGTTGGTTATAGAGATTTTTTCCCTCCTCGCTTGTTTTGGGTTATCTCTGAACTGCAGTGCATCCCAATACCATCACAATGCTGCTTCATCAAAGTATGGTTTCTTTAAATTGCTCTTACTTTTAGAYAGAATATTTCACATAATACGGCTATATTTTAGCACAGAAGGTCAACGATGTATTATTTACTAAAGTAAGTTTCTGCTACTAATATATATTTTTGTTATAGTCTGATATCCATCAATTAACCACCATAATTAACACTAAGTTAAATTGAAGCATACTAATTTAGCACCAAATATATATTTGGTGAAGATCCTGCAGTAGATTAACCTGCAGCATTCACAGAATCATGGAGTACTTGGGGTTGGTAGGGACCTTTGCAGACACAGTGGTTCACGCCYCCGCTTTGCTCAGGCAGAGAGAAGGGGGCACATGGATGTGAACCRAGAGCCTTTTGGTTGTCTTTCATAGTCTTTCATAGTGTTGAATCCTTCTTAGGTGAAYACTTTTCCTGCATATTGTTTTTTCAAGCCATCACCCTTTTTTAGTCTCCATAAACTTCTGTACTACATGGAATACCCTGAACTGTGTATTTTATGTGGTRGTTGTGGGGTTTGACTTGTTGGTCTTGTTGGAACATGCTGCTGAAGACTAGTGAAGTTGCTCAGTGAGCCAGTGTGGCAGATGATGTCTTGGTGTTCAGGCAATCAATAGCTTTGCACTAGCATCTTCCTCTTCTGTGGCAGCCTACAATTACGTGGCTTAGGACTCACAGCGATACTGCACCATAAATTACATGCCATTGATAAATAAAGTGATAATACCTATCAGTGTTTCTGGCTTCAGTGGGCTGACCACTTCTTACTTATTAATTCAAATAACCATTTATTCTTATTTTATAATTTTCTGCTCCAATTTACTCCCACAAGAGTAGACTTATCATATTTGGTTTCTCCTTCCTACGGTTTCTTTCTCCTTCCTATGGCTTCCTTTGGTTTCTCTCTTCCTATGCAATTTTTTGAGATTGAATTAAGAGATACTGCTTGAAGTTCAAACTTATTCAAATCCTGGTCTTTTTCTACAAGTTAAGATTGAATACTATTYGTAAGAAAAAATTCAAGGGCAGTAGGCGTTACAATGCACAGACAGTGGTATATGTACCCYAGTTAAATATTTTTAGATTCTTTATGAGAAGAACTCTTGTCAAACTATTAATGCACAGAGAAATATCAATAATTAGTGTGTTGGCTTTTGTTTGGGATTGAACCATATTCAAATCTGGGACTCTGGCCTTCTCAAAAATATGTATTAATTAATCACTGCTAAGCTTGATTTACAACTGAAATTCTGCTTTGAGCTTTCAATACTGGAAATTGTCTTAAATCTTCACAGACTAATAACAACAGAATTGTTCCCTGTATCCTTGATTTTTGGAAATATTTAAATATTAATGACAACTTCTTCTTAATAAATCAATACTCAGGGCTTGTTGTCTGTTGTAAGATTCATAGATTAGAATGCCAGGAGAGACTTTTAATATCGGCTAGGTTAATTTACTGCTAACATAGCCACATACTTCTCTCCTAAATTTTGTGTGAATGAGAGTGAGTTCTTGAGACAGAAAAAAAAATAGTGTCCATCTTCATTTAAAACATTTCAGATGATCCAGGAGCAAATTCATCCCCCAAATAATAATTTGCCTCATGACCTTCAGTGTTAAAGTTTGGTTTGATGTCTAGTCTGACTTTGTCTGAGTTCAGTGCCTTTTTTTTTTTTTTCCCCTGTGTTTGTGGTTTGTGAGCTAGTAAAGTCTACCACTTTAAGATATGTTTTCCAAACCCTAAATGTTACTTAACTCCAGGCACTCCTTATAGGTAAACTCAGTTAATCCAGTATTGATTGCAGAGAGCTAGACTTTCAAAGATAAATATCCATAGTCTAGGAGGATAAAGATATACTCTCAGAAATTACCTTTTTAGAAAGTATAACATAGAGTCAAGAATAGGGTTATATTTGTTCAATAGAGTTCTTATTCTGGAAGGCAAAATACTGCAAATGATAGACAAGCATGAAGAAAGAAAAAGGGGCACAGAAGTTTCTCTGTATTTTTTGATACTTATTTTTATTTTCTTAAAAGTCTTATTTATCTCCAAGTAGCTCTGGGACAAAGACCTCAGCAGGTCAGCTTTTATAAATAAAGTCGCCAGTAGAATGCTGCAAAATTTTAGATGTTGCTTTCTGCAAAATATTACTARTTTTATGTCTTTTTAGTTGAAAGGGTGGTGGTTTAGTTGAAAGGAATAGAGGCAAAAATGAGGCATTGTCTTTCAGAACCCACTGCTAATCCAGTGAYCACATTTTAGCCTGGTAAACAGCAGAATAAAAATAACTCAATTTTGAAGTCAAGTTGTTACTCAGGGAGGCTTTCAGTATCTGCAGAGGCAGAAGCTATTCAAAAAGAAAGAACGCACAAAAAACTCTCTCAAACTGAAACAAACACAACAAACACTTTCAGTTCTTGTAAGAAAGACCGAGTAGAGAAAATTTGCTTTCACCAGAAATACGAGACTCTGGAAAATATCTATTCACTCCATGGCATGAAATACGTTTTATACCTCTATCTGTCCCTGAAGACTTCATATAGAAACACTGAAAAAATTTGAAAATAAACCTTAATCTGAATTGTTTTATCTGACCTTGAAAAGTGGAAGAATTTATAGTGCTGTTCAAAATAATATTGCTATTGCTAAATTCTAGCCTTTCAAAATTCCTTCTATAGTACTAATTATTTCAGATGAAACTTCTTCATCTCAAAAGTAATACTATTTAATATTTGTATTTCATGTGGAAAATGAATAGGGAATTTATAGGGAAAAAAATCATATCTTTTCTGCCTCATGTTGAACTCTTGCCCCTGTGTCCACCTATAATCAAAAAAGGAGACAAACTGGGCTAGACAGACCTTGGTGTGACCTAGTGCAACTTCTCATTGCTCTAAGCTGTAAGTTGGGCTACCCATACAAAGTAGAGAGGTGAATCCAAGAAGTAGTTTCAAAAATTAGTACTCTTCAGATGTAATGCTGCATGTGTGGTGTGGCTGCTAACAGAATGAATGAATTGTACTTTGTAGTTCACTATTTGAGACAAATATAGCACACTCACAAGATAACTGAGCCATTTCTTCCAGGGTAGTATAATTTTAGAACTTCCTGATTGTTTTTTATTTTAACTGAATTATTGTTATCTAATAGTTTTGTGCAATTATAGACTATATAATCCAATCGCAAGCGCTTGTGACTTTGAGTTTTTATGTGTAATTCCATAATCCGTGCTATGAATGAATTTAGATTTTGTAGTCAAGGCTACATGCTTAAAAACACTGAAACAAAAAGATTTTTTTTGCATCAGAAAACTTCCATAGATACTGTAAATCCAGCCTTTGTAGACAAAAAAATATTTTTCTTCCAAGTTACATTAATCTGTTTTCTGAACTTTGCTCTCTAAACTATTATGCTTGTACATGATAATTTGGGATTGGATTTTTTGTTTTGAAGGAAAGTGGTATAATAATACAGATAACACTTCAAATATTTTGAAAATTTCCTTTTTTTTTCCAGTTAATGTCTTCCTGCAGGAGAATTTCTAAAAAAAAACCTAGGTAACTCTCAATTTGTTATTCAGTTTGTAATAGCCTACACATTTTGTGTAATRCAGGAGCTTATGTTAGTAACAGAAGCAAGATTAAAGACCCGGAATAAGTTACTTGATGAAACAAATGGATTTCTAGTCTTATTAACTGGTGAACTTAAGCTAGAAAAGAATTGCATGTATACAGTGAAGGCTGTTTACATTTTTCCAATATTAAAGCCTCCCATTAATAGACTTTATGAAATCRGGAAAAGGGGCAACTTCATCATCCATAGTCATGAAGTGAATGTCAAAAGAAATCACTGGGCTCAAACATTTAGCAGCTCAGTATGATAAGATGGCTGCATTTTTATTTACACAATAACCTCAAATCCTCATATTAAAAAGTGGCAAATTTTTTTGCCCTTTGCTGTTCTAAGTGTGACACATGTAACAATTATTCATCATCTCATAATGGATCATTTTTATCAGAGTCTTGTGTCTCTTCTGAATATATAGAATAAATATTTATGTTTTCTCATTTTTTTGTACTAGAAGATACAGACAGAATAGGTTTGAAGTGTCAACTATAATTCATTGCCTGCAAAGAAAAGCTTTATACTGATACTGTGTGAAAGGAAAAGAATATCTAAATCATTTCAGCAGCAAGCTTATAACCAAGATAATATCAGCATTTTCCTTCTTGAAAATATATCTGCCATAAATTAAAGGAGGTCTTTAGTATTTTATTAAAATACTTGTGACAAATTTAACCCCATCTTCAACAGAAATGTATGTATGAAGAGGAAAACTTTTTTTTTAAGTGAAGGTCAAGTGAAAGTTAGAGCAAGCTTGCAGTTTATTTCTTACTAATTCTGCAAATATTTTGCTAACCATGAACAACAGAACAGAAAGCGAGGTGCCTATGCAATATCTATCCGAAGACACCCATTTTAATGTGATGGAAAGCTTAAGATAGTATATGGTAAGGTATATGGAACGCTTCGCTGTTTTGACAATCGTAATATAATATGTAAAAGCACCAACATACACATTAGTGAGTATATTTGAATGAATTCTTAATTTAAACGAAATTGGCTTTAAGAACAAACTTAATATTGTGGCAGAGATGTATGTCACATTAAAAAAATCCATTTAAAAACAAAGAGCAAAGTAATTGGAGTTATAAGAATATAATTCAAAACGTGCTTGTAATAAGGCATTTTATATGTAAACACTTTATCTTGCAACATTTTGAGCTGTGCTTCTACAGTTTCTGTAGTGAGAAAAATACCGGAGATTGCTGGTACTACTCGTAATGAAGTAGTAACACTAGAGGAAAGTTGTATGTGATGAAACTCTAGCTCGTTTACAGTGTTCATTGTTGTCCCATTATTATTTTTTAAAGCCTSTTTGTTTGGTTCAAAGTAGTTTAAAGCATGATGCATGGCTTCTGTCTGACTTGGGGAGAAGCGTACCCCGCTCTCCGTAGTTTCAGCTGCGGCTGGAGAGGGCCCATCTTCTGAGACGTGCACTCTGCAAGGCACTTCAATGGAAAAGACGTTTCTTCTCTGGGACCCTTGTCTTTCCACCTCAGTCCCTTCACCAAATGACCAAACCATCTGTCCCAAACTAGAACAGTCTTTAAGAAATAGGTAGAAAAACAGAGCTTGGAACTTCTGATGTMTATCCAAGTTTTAGTTTGAATTTCAGGATGTTCGTTCTGTAATAAATTTAATTGTCATACCTCATAACCAATGTATAGCATGATGTTGATGAAATGAGCACCTATGTGATTTTGTTGGATATACCTCACACTCAAATTCAGAATTGTTACCTAGAAGCGTGAAAATAGTTTTATTTTAAAAAAAAAAAAAAAAAAAAGGATATTGGCCAGTGTGAAAATGGATCCTTCTTTACTGTGACCAAAATACCTAAAAGCCCCCTTTATTTTTTGAGTGCAGTAGGAACATGATTCATATAAGGTTATGCATGTGTCCTTGCGAGTGACGTAGGATATTTGCTGTTGTCCAATTTCGTTATCATCCTACGGATGATAAGAATGTCAATAATATGAAACAAAAAATTAATTGCTATCATAAAGCAATAAAATTTGTGTAATAGTGTATGATTAACAACTTAAAAGAAATGTTCAGATTCAATTTAAAATCCTTCTGTAAATATTTTCAGTTGCTACCAGCTCTGAATATTTAACTTTTGTGATTATTTACAGATAAGGTGGAATTTGCTCCGGCATGATCAGTCTGTAGAAGCAAATCATTATGGGTGTCTCCATTTCCTTGCTGTCTGTCCTTACCATAATATATTTAGCATATTCATTCAGGTAGGGAAATGTTGTACCATCACGTCCTCAAACCAGTATGTAAGATAAGGATGATAAGTTATGTTCTGGACATTCTTGTTTCTAGGCCTGTTTAGCCTAGAGAAGAGAAAGATGAGAGGGGATCTAATCAATGTGTACAAATTCCTGAGGTATGATTGTAGGGAGGAGGGGGATAAATTGTTCTCCRTAGTGGCCAGTGATAGGACAAGGGGCAATGGTTTAAAACTAAAACACAGGAAGTTTCATCTCCATGTGAGGAAGAACTTCTTTCCTGTGAGGGTAACGGAGCCCTGGCACAGGCTGCCCAGAGAGGCTGTGGAGTCTCCTGCTCTGGAGATCTTCAAACTCTCCTGGATACCACCCTGTGCCACATGCTCTAGGGATCCCTGCTGGAGCAGGAGGGTTGGACTAGATGATCTCTAGAGGTAACTTCCAACTCTAAAGAGTCTGTGATTCTGTGATCTTGTGTAAGCAGATTGTCTAATTTTAAGGGAGTTCAAATGCATATGAGATGAATCTGGGTCTTGGGAGCAAAAATTGCTAGACATTCTATATGAATGTCTTGTATCTTTCACGATGATGTTGTTCAGGTTGGCTTTTTTTTTGTCATCAACCCCAAGAAGCCTCCTAAATAACACAGGAATCAAAACCAAACAACTGTCTGCAGGTGGTATGATAACATCCTTTAGGTAGGTAGGCTTTGAATCCTTAGGAAATAAAAAAGAAGACATTGAAAGCATTTACATTTAAATCTATCCCTTTTTTCGTGAGCAGCATAATACTGGAAGGGTTGTTATCTTCTGGCCATTTCTTCTTGAAGATTCACTGGATCTTCTGCCTTAAAAAGGGTCTTAAATTAGTTCTGAAGGAAGGAGATTCAGGTGAATTGTGCTATTTTCCACTAATCACTGTATGTGAGACTGTAACTCTTTTTAAGTTAAAGACTTTTCTTTCAGCAATATTCTAGTCAAAATAAAAACATTTGATATTGAGATAAAACTCCTGATAAATAATGCTCACAGTACTGCATTCAAAAACAAATTTGATGTCTGCATATCAGTACGGATAGACTATCTCAAGCTTTCTCTTGCTTACATACATTTAGATTCATGCTAAAAACTTGTAATCATGTTTGGGTGTTCACAATCGCTCGTTCATCGCATCATAATATCTATGTCATTTTCACTGTGAGAGAGAGGCTAAGGATATGTGTACACAGAACTGCTGGTCATGTCCAAGAGTCCACTCACGTACTAACAGTCAGTCTAGACTGTAATACKTACCTGGCTGTTGGCTTTGGAGACATATTGTAACCTTTTAGCAAACACAGTTTGCTAAAAAAAGTGGAAAGTAGAAGTCTTAGATCATATCCACAAGCAATGAGCAGTAAGATACATTGCTTTGATACATCTTGGGATCAGAGTTTCTGCAAGGTAGACATGTAATGTGGGTTTTCTGGCCCTTAATTATCAGAACACATAGGTGACAAGCCACTGTAGTMCACGAGGGTCTGTTGTTTTTAGGATGTGTTCCAAATCGTTTCCTGAGGTTATTCAGAGCAAGAATGACAAAAGAAAGATGATTCTGCAGCARTACTCATTTCCTAGGAAGTTATTACTTGTTTTAGATTTTTTTAATCCAGGGCAGTGAATAGGCTTCTGCTGACTGGCCTCCTTTTGCCTACTGTRGAGTGGCTATTGATGATATGGGTCCGTTAGCCTATGAAAAAGAAAAAATAGTACATACTAATGAGGAAGGCATTGCTGAATTGAGTAGCTCATAGATCCATGCTACAGCAGCAAAGTATATAATACCATAATAGTCTAGAAATACGAGCTATTCAGGTTGTGATAARTCTTCCAGTTTATCATTGTGGCTTTCAGTAGTATGTTTTCTTTTTGTCAGACTTAACCTTTTACCTGTTTTTGAGTCATGTCTTGATGTGTGATACTTGTATCCCACCATAGCTTGTTTAAAATGCTGATTTGTGTGACGCTTTCTGTGGATTAACCTTCTTGGTTAATGAGGAACTGACTGTGTGGGATTGGATTACCTCCTGGATTAGATTGAAAAAACATTTAATTTTCAGTCATCCTCTTTGAGTATTTTCACTACATTTTAGTCCAAATTAAGGTGAAAATTGGATTAAAGAGACAAAGCGTGAATTAATTTCCTGAAGCAAACAGAGCATAAGTGCCAAATTTTGTTAAAGGGATGTAACTGAAAGGACTGCGGGCCTTTCTTCTAATCCACAGAGAATGGATGGGCCTCTGAGTTTAAGGGCTTCATTTCCAAATCTAATGCACAAGGGGTACATAAAATCCTGTTAAACAGTTCATTTTGTACGTTCATCTCTTTTCTTTTTGTTGTTTACAGTAATAAAAATGTTTTTTTCAGCCTGGAACAATCCCATTCATGCAGAAATCACTTTGTAAATGTAAATATTATATTAATGACAGCTCTGTTCAGAGCAAGTGTTTTAACCTGTTAGGCAATGTAAATTGCTGTCTTCCTGTAATTGAAGTTTTGAGTAGAGAAAATTCTGCCTTCTATGGTCCTCTACAAAATAAAGATTTTCAAGAGGAAAAACTGACTACCTAGAGAGGTAACACTGGGTCTGCAAATGTTTTGTTAACAAGGCAAGTGAATTACTGCTGTTCTTGGATGAATGGATTCTCATGGCTATTAAATAAACAGCAAAGTTTGAGATATGATCAGAAGACAGAAGTGATGCATTTTAAAAATCTAAAATTAGAAATTGAATATCTAAGYGTTTTTGCTCCCTAAGATATAATTCTAGACCACAACCTTAAAAATTATAGTCATCTGGTGCAAGGCAGCCTCTGGCTGAAGTGTGTTCACATAGTAAGAACTGACTTAATTTGGGGGAATTGACTACAACTTTCCCAGAGGAGATGCAGGCTACCACTTCACTGCTGTTTATCTCCTAGGCTTCCATGGAGAGCAGCTARCTGTCCTCCTGAAAAAAGGGGAGGAGGTGAGACAAGTTCGTTTGATCACTGCGGCTGATTTACTGACACAGACTGTGTGGTTACTTTCTCATTTCATTACATTTCAAACGCTAACTCTTCTCATCATTCTCTTTTCGTTATTCCAAACCAGACACCTTTTATATGCATTGCCTTCTGATTGCTCTCGAAACATCTTTCCAATTAAATAATTTCTTAGTGAAAAACAAGTTTATATGAAGTAGAATTGCTTTTCATATACTTCATAGTTTGTAATGTATTTTACCATATTGTGCATCATAAAATTCCTACTGTTAATGGTTATTTACTTTTCTTAGGGACAATATGTATACTTATGTCAGAATTTAGAACCGAACAGTTTCTTGCAATAACAATACTCATTTCATGTCTCTTTTTGCTGGTTTGGGAAATAAAAGGAGATGATCTGCAGTAGAAATAGTAATACTTTTAAAGCATTTTGTACTTCCAAATATGATAGTAATGACTTAGCATTGYTTTTATAAAGCTTTTTGTGTAGTGAGCTCCTTCCTAACACTGGAAGTGTTACTATTGACATTTAAGGGGAGTTTTCCACACCCCTCCTCTATCCAGCCAGGACAGATACATATTAGTGGAAGGGGCTGAGTGTCAGCCTTGATGTTTTTCTTAAGAAATTTCTCATCAGACCATGCTTCGATATAGCCACATGCATTAATTGTCAGTATTGTCACATGCATATTTGTCAGTAACAGTCTGTCAGATTATAAACTCTGTTACATATACATGTACATGCCCTCTGTTAACGCTTGTCTGCTCACTATACAGAGATTTTCAGTTTCTTACACAAAACACACCACTTCATATGTGCAATCCTTGCCTATATCTAAACTCAGTTTGCTCTGCAAAAGCGCAGCTCTGTAGGCTGCCCCCTCAAAGCTCAATTTGTTATGTAGAGTCAATATGTTTATTGTATAAAGAAATTCAAAAGGAAATATTTCATATGCATTTTAGTGATAATTATTTTTAATCACTTTTCATCAATCAGCTGTATTTGACTCAAATAAGAAAAAAAAAGGTGGTTGAGATGTATGTTAATGTTAATGTTGCCTACTGTACTGTTCTTAGGGTTGTACTGATTTTAGACTCCGCAAAACCAGACTCCCCAAATGCGTTTGTACAATATCTGGCATGATATGACTTGGCTAAGATTCAGACGATTAATTGAAATTATAGTTAAGTATTATGAAGATATATTTAACTTATCAAATTGAACAGTTATGCGTTGGAAGGAACTAGAGACCTTTCTAGATCTAGGTCTTAAAACATATTTTAGAGGTTTTTCATAGACAGTGGAAGCAACAGCTAACACAGTTTTTCAGGTTCTCCTTTTTGAGGATTTTCCTGCTAAAAAAATTTCCTTGATCCTAAATGAACTGAGAATGTCTTAATCTAGTTCCATGCACAAATGTTTAATGTCGGTGACTGTCATTGATATTCAGGAGAGTGATGGCAGGCTAAGGGAAACTTTAGTTATTATAGGGGGTATAAGAACCTTGATCTGTTGTCTACCAACATATGTAGCATTCGCTGTATTTGTCTCATAGTTTTCATATTTTTATGGATCCTAATTTTAAATTACATGGACAGATGAAGTCATGTAATTACATATTGGCCTTGGCCCTGGATTTACTACCTATACAGGCCTTGATCCTTCAAATATAAGTGTTCCACTGCATGCAGTGCAGTGCAACAGGATTGTTCAGACATGTAGTTGCATATTTACAGGATCAGAACAGCAAGTTTTACCTTCAAATACAGAAATAAACTCAAAATACAACAGCAAACACATCTCCAAATCTCCCTTTGCCCTCTCACCAACTTAATTCAATTGAATCACAGAATCACAGAATGGTTCAAGATGGATCTTTGGAGATCATCTAGTCCAACCCTTCTGCACAAGCACAGTCACCTGGAGCATGTTCCACAGGATCATGTCTAAGCACGTTTTGAATGTCTCCAGGGACAGAGACTTGAGCTTTGCAAGCTATAAGCTTTTTGTCACATATCATTTCAGGTCCATAGCCAAATGTTTTGCATTGCATTGCCTAAAAAAAACTACTGTTTATACACACTGTAAGGGAATGACTTTTACTTTTAGGTGGACCTGCATGTGCTATATGAAAACGCTTTTTTAAATTATGAGCAAGAAATATATAGATGGAAGGTAGCTGAAAGACATCACTCAACATTAGTGGAGTACATGTTTTGAAGTGAAAAAAAAATGCATGAAAAGAATAAATTTAACAGGAAATCTAAACACTAATGAAAATGTTTTAGGAAAAATGACTGCATTTGCCAATTCAGACTTTGGCTTGCTTAGTAAATTGTTTCTAAATCTAAATATTATTGTGTATTAGAGTATTAAAGTATTTAGTATTAAAAAGTATTAGAGCTGTTTAATAATACTAGAAGTTCAATGAGGTGTTTGATAACATTGTAAGTTATGACCAGAACTGGAGTCACATCAGTGGAGTTTTGAATGTCGGTTTGTAGTTTGGGGGAGCCTAGTAGATAGGATTGTGTTCTTTAGAAAAATAAATCTCTTCCTTCTTTCTGTTTTCTTCCTAATTAGCAGAGCTATTATTTACTCTCTTAGCTAATCTCTCCATCTTTCTCTACAGCTTATTACTTTTCTATCATTTATCATTTGCAACTTCATAGACTGTATTTAAAAGTTGACTTTCTTTATTAGAAAAAAATACAAAGGCATTTTTACAATTTTTTTTTTCTGTCATTCATTTTGGAAATAAGCGACTGTGTTTTTCAGACTGCTGTATTGTCATATTAAGTCTGTGGAAAGATTCATCATTATGCCTTGAGCCTGACCAGAATTTCATGACTGTGCTCAGGTGCAATGTATGAAGTAAAAAAAAAAATCCTTTCTGAACAGTTAGCTTTCACATTATGGGAATGTTTTCATGGATTCCCTAGCTATTAATTTTATAGTTCTTATTAAATACTACAGTAGACTTTTTCTAATTAAACATGCATTTTCTCATTTTCTATTGGCATTTCAAAATATATATATTTAAAAAAAAAAACTTTGGTTGTGCTTTCTACTGTAATTTAATTAAGCATTTCCTGTAAGTTCATTTCAGTATCTGTCATTACTCACTAATGTTAGAATTCAGTGTTGAATGGTAGATTAATTGTCTTTTGTCTTAAATGAAATAAGAGTCCCAAATATGCAGAGTCATGAAATTTAATTGTGTTCCTCAATTGCTTATTCAATGCTTTGGAAACCTGAATCAAGAAATACCGAAGAAGAGGGCCAAAGGTTGTTAAATGTAGCGAGTAACACAGATTTTGAACTTTACTTAATGAACCGAGTGTTTATTACTATGAAATAAATGCACCATTTAAAGAATTATGGTGGAAATGTAAAACATTAAAGCTCTAATTAATTTTGGTCAGAAGCGTGCAGTGCACTCATTTTTCCTAAAACATTTTCATTAGTGTTTAGATTTCCTCTGTTACTGAGATAAATTTATTCTTTTCATGCATTTTTTTTCACTTCAAAACATGTACTCCACTAATGTTGAGTGATGTCTTTCAGCTACCTTCCATCTATATATTTCTTGCTCATAATTTAAAAAAGCATTTATATTTCACGTATTTATGCCTACTTTGATGTTGTTAATCATATGGAGAAGAAATACTATTCAGACATTATGTTCTTGATAAAAACATGTGTATAAAAAGCTTATTTTTAGAAAATTGTTAAAGCATGGAAAAAAAGTCAACTACTATTCAGTAAATACCAAGATGTACACCAATTGAACAGTTAAAAATAGTCTCTTACAGGTTGTGGTGGCGGGGGGGGGGGGTGTTTATGTTAAGCAGTTCTTAGAAATATAATTGGTTAAAAGAGCTATTAATTTCATATTGTGGGTCTGACAATATTTTGTTCTCATGTGTGTAACTGTTTTACTAAAATTGTACCAAAAATCATAAATTTTTCTCTGAGTATCAAGAATACATACACAGTGTTTCCATTTTGTAATTTAGCAAATACACAGCAGAAGGAAGGGAGGAGTATAGCAAATACCAAAATAAAAAAGTATAGCAAAGAGCATAATAAATATTTAAAATCATCTTGATATAGTAAATGTTTTAAATATGCATTGCTAAGACTATGGAATATTGTTGTGTGATAGTATTAAGGATGTGTGTGTATATATATAAAGTAGGACTTTTAAAATTAGAGTTCATTAAAAAAGTTAATATCACAAAAGTAGAAATGTTACTTTGATTTCCATGTATATGTTTATAGATGTATGTTGTTTAGCTGAGTGACAAATATGTTTTAGTAAGGATCTTAATCAGCATAACGTCAGACTTGGCGGCATAAAAACTAAGGCTGCGTTCTGAGAGGGGAGATTAATGAACCCCTCCCGGACAGGCCCAGGGCAATCCTGTTTAAGTTGCTGCTCCTCCATTTCATAGCCGATGTCTCAGATTCATATTTCAGCATTTCCTGATGCAGAGTGAGGTTTATAAACAGAAACCCTTTAAATACTCAGACTGCTGAAGAGCATACATTGCCTTGCACTTTCTTCAAGGAGAACCAGCTGAACTGGTAGAGCAGTGGTGGGGTTTGGAGCACCACCTGCCTTGAAGAACATCCCCGCTGTAGTGGCAGGCGGCCAAAGGGGCCACTCACGGCAATGGCTGCCTCCGAAAGAGGAAAGAGCAGATGGAGACTTTGAAATCTGGCATCCAGTTCCACTTCTGTAGTGAGTGTTGAATGGAATTTGAATATAAGGACTCTTGCAGTGGTACATTTATCTGTATAATCAGAATGAGGAAATAGAAAATAGAGAACAGTGACAAACATTTCAAAAAGCCTTAAAGTTCTTGTAGCAGTGCAAGTTAAAGGAAGGAGTTTGTGATAAACATGCAGCTGCTCGGAGCTTCTTAAGAGGCTCTTGCTTACAAAAATAACTCCTGGTCCTGCATTGCCACCTAGGGTACATGACCATCTACTGCACGAGTGAGGTCCTGCTTCGGAAAGATCTCGCAGTTAGCATTGCGCTTTTTCCTGAACAAAATGGAGTGGAGAGCGGCATTCAGTTAATTGATGTCATGTTTACTTACATTATAGTGCTAAGCTCATTCGTAGCCTCCGTTTTTAGTGTACCAGATCAACAGAGATTCTGTTGTAGGGATTTGGTGGGGTTTGACAGTAAGAATTAATGGAGATGCACATTAAAAGGTAAGACTGTCAGCTTGCCAGTGGTCCCAGAGGGTGCGTTTTCTTGATGGCTGCCTCAGAATACTTCATGAAGCAAATGTCAAACTTGTCAGGGCTGTCACTATGAAAATGATCCATGTAGCAAGGGTCTCCTTTCCTTGGGAAACAAACAGCTGCCTTATCATGGCATAGCTGCAGTGACAGAAACCTGTCATCTATCACAGGAAATTTATATTTGCTTCTAATATCCATGGGTAAAGAACTGTTCCAGTCTCCCTCTGTATTTGTGCACTGCTTTTCGTTATAGGCTTGTCAGCAATATATCTGAGGAGGATAGCCTGGACCTTAGAAGAAAAATAACTTCAGAATTTTACTACTTGATGCTCACCTTCCTTACTGATTTAACTCCTAATTTATAACCCCCCAGGCTCATTTTCCTCTGCACTTTGACTGCTACGTTGGAAAACAAGAATTAAACATATACATATATATATATAAAAAAAACTGCTAGTTTCTGAAATCTGTCCTTCCTGGTTTGTGTTTGAAGGGTATTAAAAACAGTTTTTACCTACTCACAAACAGTGAGTAGGTTATATTTGGGATCTTGGAGGCGGAAGATGAAGTATCTATCTGCTGCATGCTGCAGATGTTAGAAGTGCTAATTGGGAAGCATCCCCTCAGTGAGATGCAGACCGCAATATTTATCTGTTTTCTCATTAGCACCTTGGTCTGAGGAGCAGAGCCAAACTAATTCATGTGGCAGAGACCAGGCATCATTTGTGAGGAGAAGGACACAGAGACGGCACAAGGCTTTCATCGTCGCTGTCCAGGAATGTCGACGTGACTTCTTGGCATTTTGACTAAGATCAAGTGTAGTAGTGATGGCGGTTTGGGCTTTGGCTTTGGTGGCCTTCCCAAGGGTCGGTGCCAACGAGTAGCATAGCAGCATCTTAGTGTCTCACATAGAGAAGGACATTCGTGTCAGTACACGCTGGAGTTCAGGAATCATGGCACCTTTAGGCCAGGTTTTGCTGGCGCCTTTTCAGTGTCACTCAGAAGCTGTTTAAGGAGTTTAAAACTTGTTTTGGTGGGCTTTACCAGGGCTGGGCACAGCGTGCCCTGGAGACCCAGGAGAAGTGAGTGACTGCTGTGCAGAAATTCCCTAGTAATCTTGATCTTTCCTGGTGATTTTCTGGATATTTAGGAGTCCTCTCGTATAGGTAGCAAGTATTTAGAATAACTACTCTCCCTCTCTTTGAGTGCTCTAAGTCTCTCCACGGGCAAGACCACTGGTTCAGTTCACGCTGATGGCTGTGGTTTCCTTCCTGTTGGCACCTCGGGTGCGTTAGTAGGTGCATGCTGGAAGACCCATAACCTTTGCAGGAGCCRTGTCAGAGGAAGCGTCAATATAAACATCCCCACAAATCTTCAAGTCATGTATTTATGCCAAAGAGCATCCTTTTTTCTTCAGGAGTGCATGCGATAATTATATTCCTTATGCTCAAATAGAGTCTATAAATCTCTCTTTTGCTTACGCTTAATTTCCTGTCGGAGGCTTCCAGACTTTTCTGGTTTTATCCTTTGAAATACTTGAGGTTGCTTAGGACCAGCTGGACAAACTCACTGGAGCTTAATATATAACTCATATTACAGTTTTGTTGGGTTAAGATGCTCTTAAAAAATAATAGGTCTGAATTAGGTCTAAAGTGTTTTTGAGATGGTACTTGTGGATTATGTGATAGCATAGAGAAATCTTTAGTCATTTAGTATACATGTATATTGTTGATCACTTTCTTAGTTATTCACGTATTCATTTGCATCATACTATAACGTAGTCTGTTAACGTTACAACGTTACCCTGTTTTGCTAATAATATGGCTTAAAATTTGCATAGCACAAAAAGAGAAACTCCATTTTGTTAAATATCTCATTGTAATAGAACTTACTTGGAAATTTGTTCCTACATCTCGATGCCTTAAAAACATCCATTGCTAATTTTTGATTCTGTCATTGAAGGCTTTTTTTTTAATGAAATTTATATGAAGGGACAAATTACAGATATGGTTTAATGCACAAATCTGTAAAATGGTGCATTTTCCGGCACAGTTAATTGATGTGTGATGCATTCTACATACAGAGTTATGTCAGATTCCCTGTAGAGTTAAGAATTGTCTAATTCACTGTTATCTTCCAGATTTCATATCATTAACTAATGGAATAACAAGAAATTGACAGACATTTTTAGTGAAATGCTTTAGAGAGACAAACGAACAGAAGAGGACTCAAAGCCCCATTTGTCGTTGTTTTTTATGTCAGAATTTGTCTGTGGGGGAATATCCTGGAATAATTGCTACAAAATTAACTTTCCATGTGGGCCCACTTATGCAGTGCTGTGAGCATCACTTGCAGTTGACCTTAAACATGCATTCAAAGGAGATTAGCTTGTGCGGCTGAAACACACCATCTCACTCAACTGCCAGGTCAGAATTTTCAGAAGTAAATTCTTGAAGTCAGCCTCTTACCTTTGCTTTTTGGTGCATAAGGGCATCTCTGTGTTGTAGTGCTTCATATTCTCATTGATCTCAGCTGAACTATTGAATGCTCAATCCTTTATGAATACTTTGCAACTTTTACTTAGGTGTTCTCAGTTAGGAGCCAGACTGTAAGCTCTCAGTTTGTAAATATTCACCCCATGTGTTTGTGCCCCATTAATGCTCTACTGCCAGGTGTCAACCAAGAGGTTTGAAGCAAGTATCCATATTTAAAGGCATCCTTAAGCCATTCAGAGGTCTCCTTAATCCAATACTCTTTTTCCAGGGAAAGGAGAGATACCTAGGAAAGGAATGTCAGAAATGGGCATATGTTTTGCGAAGATCTCGACTCCCTACTCCTTAGTGAGGTTTTTGCAGGTTCCTGCTGTCAATGGCTTAAGGACCTCCTGAGCCAGAGTTTCAATTCAGAGTGTTATATTTGAAAGTACTTTTATAAAGCCCCTTTTACTTTTCTTCCTCACTGTTGTTTTTGTAAATTTAAAAGAATAACACTTCTAAGCTTAAAAACAATTCCATCTTAATTCATTCCAACAGAAAAATAATTCTTGGGCTTACTGTTCTCATTAAAAATAATCATACAGTCTTGAGAGATTCACTTTCCGTTACTCTCTTACAAGTCACCAGGTCTGTGCTTAGGAATATTTTAGGTGAGTGTATTCAAAATGCACGTTAGCAGAATTTGAATCTCTGGTTTTCTGCGGTCAGAGAAGATACTGACACGAGTTTGATTTGTGACAGCTACTAGCAAAAACTACTTTGTTCCTTTTGCATTTAACACCAAAATGACTGTCCTCTGCTTGAGGATTTTTAGGGCAGAAAGCACAAGACAGTAAATCATAAGCAGCTGAAGCTGAATAAATAATAAAGTAAAATAAAGATGTGAGATGTTAATGTGAATAACCTGAACTGAATTGTTGTGAGCAGGAAACTGGAATTCAGTACTTCACCAGCAAACGCAACATTGTACAAAGCCATCATGAACTGATAATTTAAAAATAAAAGGTTTGCTTTCTTCCGCTGCCCTGTAGAATTAAAAGCATTATAATAGTAGGTGGTAATTAGTAAAACAAATGTATTAAACATGTTTAATCTTCAGTCTGTTTGGCATCGCTTCTTGATAATGAGGCTATATAGGCTATTTAGCTGAAAATTCAAACATTATTAATGACATTAGAAACGTCAAGTAATTCAGTATTCTATATGCAGTCATTGGCATGCCTCTTGGGTTGTGAAAAAAGGAGATTAAAAATTGCATTAAAGCTTTGCAGTGTCAGCAAGCTGAAGGAACAGTTGGTCTTCACATCTTAGAGCATGGTTAATGCTCACTCTCTAAATTGACAGTTTAAATCTTCCCCAAGTAAACTGGCAGTGCTATTCCACTTCTTAGTTGATGGGAGTTCATGTCCCATAATTTTCTGATGATTTACAATAATTAGCCACCCTGTCCTTTTCAGACCACTGCTGTCACTTTTTCTCTGGCATCGATCTACGTGGATGCCAGAAGAGGCAGTTGAGGCTCCACGGTGTCCCTGGCCAGTCATTCCCATCACCACTTTTGTGCAAACACGGTTACTCATGTGGCAGTGCATACAGCAAGGAACTGACCTGCCTGAAGATACTTTGAACAAAAAAAAGGACTTTTTTCCACTCCTTAGTTTATTACCATAAAGGCAAATCATCGTTAGTCTGTTTGTTGCACAACCTGTTCATAGGCAATATCCTTAGAAAGTTTTGAGATTAAAGGTGGCAGTTTCTGTTCTTGGAGAACACAGCTGGAGTAAAAACACCTCTACAAAATTAAAAATTTCTATATATACATAATATAATATTTAGAATTCCTATGTATGCATAATATAAGCATGATGTGACACTACTGAGATTTTTTTTGTGTACTTGAAAAGCTTAGAATTGGAGGAAGGACCTACAAAAACCCAGTTTTTACTCTTGATATTTTACCTGTTCAGATCAGTTCTACCTGATCGAAACAAGAGAAATGAACAAAGAAAAGAGTCAAAGAAAAGAGTATTGGTACGCCGTAATATCCCGAAGCAGAGGCTTCCATCTTTAGCATTCAATCCAAGCACAGCCTAGACTTGTCTTAGCCAGGCAGCCGTCATTTCTGTATCTAGAAGACATTGATCATTGCAGCTGTTGCTATAAACTAGGAAATCTGCCAGAGAGCAAGTGTGATCTCATGGGCACAAAATTAAAACATTTCAAATCTTCCCAAAACCAGAAGATCCTATTACAAAACCGCTTTCCCTGGGTAAAACATTTTGTCAAAAACCATCTCAAGAAGCTAATGTTCAGCATTGAGCTTCATATCCCTTCACCTTCTTTTAGTCCTCATTAAAAGTAAAACAGGTTCCTTTTCATGCAGTGTTTTAAATTTGTGTGTGCTTCCTCTATTAGAAAAGGAATCCTTAATCAATATTTCAGGTGTGCTGGGAAAGGAATTGCGTGAGGTTTTATTCCCTGTACAAAGGAATACAAGAAAGGGGGTTGGAATAGTGGCAGGTTATGTGTTAGGGAGGTGATTACTTGTCAGAGAGCCATTAGAGATGCAACTTCCAAACCACGTAGTAATAAACTGTAGAAACATGCAGATTTTGCTATTCTTACATAAAGAAGCATTCATAAAAGAGCCTTGCTTTTGTGCTTTTTCTTTTTTTTTCTTTTTTTCTCTTCTTCTGTATAAGAGGCTACCGTTCCTATGGGTGGCTGTTCAGTGCAGCAGTGTCCGTGGTCTCTTGTCAGCAGTGTATCTAACACATAAAATGCTTTACGTGCTGCTCCTCTGCTGTTTCACATTCTGTCTAGCCTTTATGTTCCTCTGGAATTTGACCTTTATATGTGTACTATACATTGCTCTCTCTCTTGAATAGGAGAGGCATATTAGCCAGCTGTCAGCATGTACTTATGCACAGAGATGTTTCCTCACCTGAATCAGAAGTGCCACAAGGATGACAGTCCAGAAGGACGAGAAGAGTAGTGGCCAGTTGTGACAATATTTCTGCAGTCTTACCCTGTTCTAGGATGGGGAGATGATTTAGAGGCAGGATGCTTTGAAATATGTGCTTCCTTAATAAAGGAACTGGTTTTTCAATTTTATGTTAATGTTGTGTAACATAAGACCATGATTCTTCAATGAGATTTTCTGTTGCTTTTCTGTTTCATGATGCTCATATGATCTTCCTATATATTCAGTATCTTTAGATCGTTCTTTTAGTTATTCTCTTTGCACCTCTTTGAAGTTGAAGAATGGAGGACCAGGTACAAAGAGATAAAGTTACTTGCCTAAAATAATTAAAGGGACTTGCAGGAAATGGCACCTAGTGTCATTGGATCTGACCTAAAATCCTCATCATTCCCTCTCTCTCTGATTTGATTAATTAATATTGGTAATGATGATGAGTATGTCAGAACACGTCTTAGCTCTCAAATGTCCAGTCATCATGGATTTGGGTTTTGTTTGTGTTGTCAGAATAAGGTAGATCTGTATTGAAATGCAGACAGGAAAACTGGTTGTATGTYGGATATGTGGAAAGGACTGTTGATGATACAATGGTTTACAATTTACCCCATGAAATAGTTTTCATAGGCTTTCATGATCTGTGTGTGGAGGTCATGACCATTTTGGACTGGACACAGAATTGTATTCATTGCTGTGCACATGGGCAGTATGATGTCACTTCAGTTTTTGTCAGCGTGATTCAAGAAGCCCACAGTGAATTATGAGCCCGATTCTCAGAGTTGCAGCTGCAGAATATTGTACGCGTGCTGCTGCCTGACATGCTCATGTTTCCTATTTTAGACCTGACTGATCTTCAGATAACATATGGTGGTACAAGTAATTGGAAAATTGGCAGACCTGTCGAGAAAACATGCTAGATGGGACAAAAATATGATGCTGTAGCACATAAAGTGTCTTTGGAGTTAAATTTATTGTCTTTTATCAAATGGTGAAGTAAACGTATCTGGTCTCCAAAAAAATGAAACATTTTTCAGTGGCAGATGCTTTTCAAAAGTAGTTTTTGGAACAGTGATGAAAGTTCTTGCATTTTGAAAGTAATTTCAACAGTGGAAGCCGCTGTTGAAGAACAAAGGAAGGGTTTGAAATGGCTGCATTTCCATGGCACTGGTCAGAGCTACAAGTAAAACAGTTACTCATTGAATTATTCCTTTAATATTAATGTAGGTAATTAGCCAGTTTTAAATTTTGAGTATTCTTAACATTTTTATTTCAACTCTTGAAAAAAATCAAATCCTTCAATAAATAACAAAGGACAGTTATTGCATATATTAATGCTTATTGGTCAGCTAAAAGATGGGTAAAGTATTGTACATATAAGTATAAAAGGCTTACCTCTTCAGTAAATTAATTAATATCCGGGTTTTCCTTTTCTTTTATAGGAAGATGAAAATGAAGCTGGTGAAGAAAATCCATCTCAGGAGACGACCTTGGAACAGAAAAAAACAAAAAAATAGGAAATTGCTGTCTTGTTTGAAATATTTGTAAGTTGTGTAACAGTGATTTTAGTTTCTCATTGTAAAATTAACAAAAACATTCTCAATAAAGTCATTGAAAATTAAATTTGTGCTGCACTGGGAAATTAATTAAGTGGTTCTCAGTGACATTTGTGAATATATTCAAAAGTGAATTTGGGGATCTGAAGCACAAGGCCAATAAAATTATAAAAGCTTTTAGAGCACAGTGCACAAAGCTGATGTGTTATTCATCACTAATAACATTTCCTAACCAAACAGTTTTTTCTTTCTTTCTTTTTTTTTTTAACTATATTATGCAGTGTTATCCTGAAAGGATCATCTTAACTCAGGCATATTCTGGTATTTCTGAGTGAGAATTTTGATACTTAGGAGATAGATAAGTGTGTGATCTACAAATGAAGTCCTGATTTTTGTTCTGTTAGTGATTAAAATAAATATTGCTAGGAATGTAAGGAAGCAAAAATTTTGTAATTTGTCCAGTGTGTTTTCCAACATAATTAGCTGTGATTTTTAAATTGTTCGTATTGTGTTGTTTTCTTCCTTGCCAACCTTTTCCATGTGGTTGTGATCGTTGTCTGTGATGAATTTCAAGATTTTATTTTTATACGTGATCCCA
Organism: Eudromia elegans; assembly: GCA_003342815.1. NCBI lineage: Eukaryota > Metazoa > Chordata > Aves > Tinamiformes > Tinamidae > Eudromia > Eudromia elegans. The sequence continues at coordinate 73,226 of PTEX01000244.1, forward strand.
TCAAGAATTAATTCCTTTGTACCCATCTTTCCGTTCTAATAGAGCGCTTCTCTTGCTGTGTCACAAAACCTTAATTCAGTAGTGAAAAATCTAAAAAAAAAAATCCTGTGCTCAGCCTCTTGATTTCAGATTAAGCTCTGGTTTTGTGTCTGTGTTGATCCTTCAGTGGGAAGATTAGTACAAGTAACTTAGGTGTGGGTATATGGCCAGACAGTGTGGTGCATTACAAGAAGAAACCAGGAAACTTTGTAATGAGCCACCCTCATTGAAGATCCCAGAGTGAAACTTACCGTGCTCTAGGAGAGTTGAATTTTCTTCAGTTGAAAAAGTTCTATCTTTTTTCTCACTGTTCCACATTTTTGCCCTTTTTGGTAGATTGGGTGCTAAATCAGATTGTAAATAATATTCATCCTTGATTTTCTCCCATCTGTATAAATTATAGTTTCAGATGTTTTAAAGCAGGATGAATACGCTTCAGTAATACTATTTTCTGGTTCATGAAGTTCAAATATATGTAGATCTTGGTCAAGTTTAAATCATAATTACAGGAATTTAATATTAGATCTCATTTAAGGAGATGTAAATTATGATATTAAACAAATTCAGCATTGGTCTGTTTGGCACCAGATTAGCCACTATGGCCACCTCAGAAAGAAGAAGGGGCATGATTTCAACTTTACTGTAGCAGAAAGGAGAATGGATGAGAACACCTGGATTTACTTGAACCTGATGGACTGCTTTGGCACCGTGGTGTGGTGACAAGTAGGGAGGGAATGAGGTGAATCTTCCTTCTTCTTTATGCTAACCCAGGAAGGCAAGGTCAGTTCTCAAAGCCTGGTTGTTACCCGGATCTGAAGAAGGAGCAGGTTTGTCAATGGAAGGGACTGCAAGGTAACGTAGTGTTGAAGGAGGCAGCATCAGGTGTCTGAGCAAGGGTGAGAGACAAGGAAGTGAGGGAGAGGACGTCTTATCACTGCAGTGTAATGGGAGGGGATGTTGTTTGCTTGGACATCATGGCCATGACTTGGCCTCTTGCTTACTACCCTCAGGGCACTCAACATTTGGATTTATTCAGGCAAATTTTCTTACTGAAATTAGCAGGTCTCTTCTCTATTTTGCAAAATAATCTACTTCTGTTTAGCCCAAGGGAGTACGTTTGTACTTCTGGTGTGGGCCTAAACTTTGTCAAAGCCTGGGACTTTACCAGTTCCTGATACAAGAGAGGTAGAAATGACTATTCAGTATTCAGGTTTTGCTTGAAAATGCATTACCTAGTTCTCAAATGAGTGTTGAAAGATCCTGAAGCTTCATTTGGTGCTCAGTGCTGATGACTTTAAAAGGAGTGTTTCATAAATTTTTGAAAATTTAATGTGTGAGTATAATTAGTCATACTTTCAGTAACTGCTTTTCACAAATCCAACAGACACATATCAACAGGAACCTACAATCAGGGCTGATAGATAGAAATCAGTCCCCAATTAAGTAATTTAATTCAGAAAATTTTAAAACATTGGAAATCAGAGATTTTCACTGCAAAATAATAATAATCAGCAATATCAACAGCAACAGCTGGATTTGAGGGTAAGTAAAGCAAGTATGACAGAATTAAAATGCAGTCTTAATTTTATCCTTCCAGAAAATTAGAGATCTAAGTAGTGACTTAGGTGTACACATTCTTACTGTAGAGATTTTTTGACTGAAAAAGGTAAATAAAAAGTATACTGGAATAGATAGATTTACTTATTTTGATTCTGATTAAATTCAGTTTGCAGCTGATTTGGTTTCTTTGTTTATTCTCGAATTTTCAGAGTGCCAGCATGATTTTTTTCCGGTGTCTGAGGTTTTTTTGATGAGGGTTTGCAGGTGGCTCCAAAAGGCTTAGAGGGCCATCACATGATACCTCTCAGTGTTATTCTTAGTCAGAACTGTGGATTTAAAATCTTGTGGGAAAACAGTGTGGGTTCCTTCAAGACATGTCTACAGGCAAACATAAGCCAGGCTTGGTACCAAATGAAGTCTACCTGTCTCCCTCCTGAAGCAGGTTGGGGCTAAGTGCAGTTATTTGACATGCCAAGTGTCACAGAGCAATATTCAGATTGAGTTTGTATTTCTACACCACCTTGTACGTCATTGAAATGTATTTGAAAAAAGGATGGCTTTCAATATGCTCAAAGGCTACCTTGGATCTGGGGTAGGCAAAAGTTTAGACAAATTTGAGTAAGTTGATTTGATGTGTGCAAATGCACAGAGGCACAGACATGTGCATGAGCCCAACAGCCAGTTTTAGTCTGTCCTGTTTACTTTGATTCTTTTCCCCTATGCAATCCGTAAATAATTAAAATTGTATGGTGCTCTGAAAGCCTAGACAATGCTTTCAGGTCCATTGCTATCATGCAAGACAGTGAGTGGTGGTGCCCTGTTGGGAATTGCAGTTTTCTTGTTTGTAATGATAGTTATTTTGGGGCGACTTAAGGGATAATCTTGGTTTCTGTGCTTGTCTTATTCCTCACATTAAAGTAAACATATTGCTTTGCAGTTTATGATGGATATTTATGTTTTTGTTCAATCATCCATGTTTGTTCTCCATTCCCTATGGAGCTGTACTCTGCCCAGGATTTTGTGGATTCCAGCACTATCATATCTATTATATACAATCATTTTATCCTCAGAGAACACATTATTTATCTATAACTTTAGGTTTTGTTATGCTTAAGTAGATTGGAAGTTTCACTTCCTTCACTAAGAATTAGAGTATTTGATTACAGACAATTTATGATCTGTACGAATCAGAGTGAATTCACAGTGAATGAAGAGTAATGGTGATTTCTGATCTCTCCGCCTCCCATCAGACCTACACAACTCGCTCACATAGGGGTAGGTTTGTGATGCAGGAGTTCTTGTCAATCATATGCAGAGTGAAGTGTCTGTTTTTCTGAGAGTACGGTTTGTTTTATTGTCAGTATATATGCAGTACTCTGCTATTAGTTAAAATGAGCTTCCTAAGCGTAATACTTCTTGTCACACAAGGAAAAAAAATATTCTGAGTGCTATATTCACATTTAATCATAGAATTCCTAGTGTTTAGCATGAACTTAAGCATCAAGGCAACTTTTGGCATAGTTGCTGTTGGTCTATTGTATCTAGCCCTGCAGGCTTTGAAGTGTTTGGGTCTTAAATGTTAGGGAATTCTAGGGATACTGCACAAAAGGAAATACATTTTCCTATTTTAATTCCAGTATTTTTGTAGCTTCTTACTGTTAAAATGAGAATGCATGGTGTTCTTGTTATGTTTTCAATGATATCTTGAAATGTGTTTCTACACTAGTGCTCATATATTGTTTTTCTTCTGAGGAGCACTGATCATATGAGGTACAGCAGCTAGTCCTGAAACAGTATTTGTTTCCAGCCCAGTAGAAAAGGTTTTTATAACTTTAAATGAAGAATATGATTTAAATGTCATTGTTCATTCTCAGGAGAAACAATGTTTATGCATAAAGAATGTTTAAAGGGGAAAAAAAGACCATGCCATAGAGATTTATTTCACTCTAATCTTTGCTTTAGGAGTTGTTTAAACCTTCCTTCTGCCTCTGGGTTAGTTGCTGTGCATCGTGCTAGAGAAACCAGCTCTCCCTAACATCAGGCTGGATAGGTTTTACTCTATGAGAAGTGGAGGTTGATTAGAAACTGGATCTATTTCACATGACCTAAAAATAAGCATTTTTACATAGCAGTGAATGAACTGCTTCTATCACCTATCTAAAGCTATAGTGTGCTGCCATAATCACAGCAGGTAATAAATGTTTCCCCACAGTGAATTCAATGTGGATTCTATAGTGATGTTATCTGGAAAAGGAGGCAAAATTGCTGAAGGCAACAGCATGAAAATGCATGAAGCCATGACATAATTCTGATTTGTTTTAGAAGAACTATTAATTTCCTTGTTACAAAGCCAAGTAAGAGCAACCCTTTAAAACTGTTGAACCATGAAAGCCATTTCCTTAAGGGTTTTAAATTTGGGAACAGACTCATGAAATTTATAGCTTTGATGAGATATTTTTTGCCTGCAGTCAAAATGAGAGCCAGATCATTGGTTTCCCAGCATGACACCTATGCATTCTTGTGTGCACAAGATATCATTAGGCTCCTAATAACACAGCTATCATCACATTAATGTCTGAAAAGGTTCAGTTCTGACGCTTGGTTTAAGTCTCTTGTTTATACCTACAGCATACTAAACAACTGAATAAAAACAAAAGCTATACCATATCTATACTGTGCTATGGTTCTGCAGCTTAACCAAAAATACAGTCATTTGATGCCTGATCGATTTTTTATTAAATGTTTTCGTACCAAATCATGTTGTTTTGAAAGAGCCTTGATGAGGAGCTAACAGCAAGCCCTGAGTGCGGCAGCAGCAGCGAATGGTACAGTGACACTGTTTTTTTCTGGTTCATGCCTTAAGGGCAGTAGTGAACATTGATGTAGTAACTCTAAGTTTGAATATATTATTGAAAGTTTATGTACTATGTCTGCCTCTCTTAAAAGTGGTAGAAAGCAAGTATATTAAAATAAGCCTATGGCATTTCATTGCCTAAGGTCTTCCAGGTGAAGCAATGCACTCTATTGTGTTTTATCAATGCACTAGTGATTATAAGTTACATGAAGAAGTAATTAGCATTACAAGTGATTAATATTGTCACTGTGCTGCATAGTTCTATGAGGTTGTATGAGAGAACGAAAGTATGGTTGTTTTAGAGAGCGTAATATTGCCACCAGCTTTGACAGTGAATGTCTTAGCATTTGTGCTAAATTAGATTGTTGTAGAGAGAGAGACTGAGAGAAAGCAAGGTTTATTCTGCCATGTGACTGGACAGGCGGGTAAATTTGGGGAGAAACATCTTCTTTCCTGTAATGAGGAGAAAAAGCTTGTAGAAGTACCGGCATAAAAAGCAAAGCAGTTGAGGCTTATTGACAAATTGCTTATTTCTGTGCTCTGAAAAGCTTTTTCCAGACCAATATTAGAGCTTTTATTTCTGTAGATTGGAGGTGATATCTGTTGGGTTCCTGGCTAGAGACAGTTTGCAGATTGGGAGCATGAAATAAATTGTTTCAAAATCAGGCAATTCCAGTGATCTGGAAAGGAAAAAGAACAGAGAGAATTTCAGTCTTCAGTCGGCAGTCAGTGCTGTGAAGGTTTTTAAAGGCTCCATGAGACAATACTCAGCAAGTGCTTAAAACCCTAGAGGAATTCAAAACTCTAATTAGCTGCCGAGGAGRTGGGGTTTACAAAAGCTAGAACACAGCTGTAGTGTTAGCCACAAGAAAGACTTTAGGACCTTTCAGTTTTAGTTTTTGAAACAGTATGTGCAGTATCACTACTTAGCAATTGTTTTTAGCATCAGTGTTTCATAATCAATACCTGATTTTTCTTGCTTCTTTGTGATAAGGAAATCATCATTTTGCCAAAAATATCTGGATTATGAAATAATGTCATTAAATCCTTCTGTTAAATATTTTAATAATCAGTTGAAATCTTTTTATCTTTAGACCTCTACCTCCATTTCAAGTATAAAAGCAGAGGCAGTATTATGAGGGCTTTTTTTGGTGTTTTTTTTTTAATTGAAAGGAAGTGCAACATTCTTTGTTAATCATAAACATCAAACATGGCCTAGGTACGAAATGCTTCTTTTGGCTGGCGTTTGTTCCCAGGAAGGAACTTACCTCTTATGAAGATATCAGATAGTATTGCTGGGCCAGCTTGCTTAATCCAATCTACATATTCTTTTCGTGTTTTCAGAGCCCATGTTAAGAAACAAAAGGAATAGAAGGCTGCATGGATGATTCCTGCAGCAATGTATTAGGCCCAAAACATCATCTTCTAGCCCATCTTACAGGAGAAAGGTTATAGACATTCCTATGCTCATCAGCACGCACAGGAATGGACACACTTTTTCCCTGCCTTATAAGAAGATTATTGAAATACAGTTGGGTTTTACATGGTTTCACCCTGCCCAGTTAATCCTACCCAGAGGTATTTTCAGAAACAGAGGTATTTTAGCCGATTGTTCTGCAGGCACTGCTGTCCTGCAGGTGGTCTCTGAGAAGGCACTTAGGTCACCCTGTTGCTCAGTCCTGGGGAGAGCTGCCTGGTAGCCGTGGGCAATTCTCCCCAAGGAGTGCAGAGTGCTGCAGTGTGTCAGTGTCGTGTTTGCAGCTTTGTTCCCCCAAATCAGTGAGTGTGTGGAGGCCACAAAGATTGCTGTGGGGCAGCTATACTGCAGTTTGTGTAGTTCAGCTCCGTAGTACAGACAATACTCCAAAGTGTGAGTGTGAATGGAAGCGAATTGGCTATACCGAGATGCTGATAACACTTTGGGGTCATCAGCTGAGAAACTGGCTGAAATAACAGTGGTCTTTAGAATGAAGGAGTATTCCTTTCCATTAACAGTTATTGGCCACTGGTGAAGCAGTCTTTAGACTCACATCTCCTAGATATCTAATCATTGTGTGTGACACGATGTAGTCAGATTTTCCTATCCAACTAGGAAGTTTAAGCTTGTTGCTTGTAGCCCTCAGCCTGTAAGTTCTCTCAGTTCCTCAAGAGGAAAGTTTGGCAGTGCATTCTACTCAGGCCCTGGAAGCATTTGGAGTCTCAGCCTAGTAAAATGTAATGTCTTACTAGACAGGGTGAAATTCACGAATTTCTCTATAATATTCATTGGCTGCTTCTTGGTTTCTGGTATGGATCTGCATGCAAATTCATGACCAAGCCCCCATCTCTTCAGTCTGTTCTGTCCTTTTTTAAAAGATTTCCTTTTACCTTGGCATGCTGCACGGCCCACTTGAGTTAGATTCTCTCACTGTTTAAGACAGCAGTTCTGAGTGTTTTCTGAGAAGACTGCAAGACTGGATTAATTTCCACCTTCTGAGGTTTCTAGTCGCTTGCAAATACTTGCTAACCTTTTCAGAGCAGCAAAGTTTTGCTGCAAGGCAAAACTATCTTCATTAAGCCTTGAGGGAAGGCTAAAGGTGCAACAACAAAAAATAACTTTTATTGGAATAATCACTTACTAAATAACCAATTCTGTGCTACTAGTCACCTTGTATTTTTGTCTGAGCAGTTACAGCCTTGGACAGAAATTCTTTTACGTGATTTTAAAGCTTAATAAAACTATTTGTGCTTAGTTACATGTTGACATAGCATAAAAAAGTTCAAGCCTATTATCTTTACTGCTTCTAACAGTGGAAATTATCCATTATTCACAATGAGGGAGACTTTATTCTTATAACTACTTGACATCATTTTGTTTTATTGTTGCAGTAGTGCTTAATAATGGATATGAAGCCCAAATTTTTAGTCATAGTTCATATGTATAAGTTGGTCATTATTCTATTCTGAGTCAAATACATGTGAGGGACATTTGCCTCAGCCCATAAAACGTTTCATGGTGGTATGGGTAGATTTCTTTGCTTCCAGTAAGAACCTCACAAGGCTTTAGAAATAGTAATAATTAGCTCTAAAATACTTGAAGAGGAAAAGTCTCAAATATTAGAGCCTTATTAAAAATAAGGCTCTAATAATTTAAAAATTATTAAAAATAAAATGCTGACAACAGTGATCATTTACTTCAGAGAAGTGGTCATAATGACAAGTATAATTTTTGATATTAGTTTTTAAGCTGTAATTTTTGATATTAGTTTTTAAGCTGTAAGCGCAGCATCAAATGTGTTTAAAGGTGTTTAAGAGTGGAAGGGGTGTCTCCTATTGGTGGTTTTAACATTTCAGCATCCACTATAGAGGATATGGAGGTGCTGCTAGGCCCTCCCTCACACATGGCCTGGATGCATGCAGCTTTTATAACAGCAGTAGATAATTTGCTTAATGATTAGTCATCCCCATTCTTTGCATTTATTCTCCTGGCCCAGTAGGCCACTTGTCTGGTAATCAAGTGGGGAGTATCTGATGGGTCAGTTCCTAGGTTTAGGAAACACCAAGACCCCAAAAGCATTTGCTTCATTCCCACTTAACAGTATTTGATCTCCACCAGTCAGGCAGACTTGCCACAGTTACTCAGTTTCGGATTCACCTGGTTTCCTGCCATACTTGTAAGTTAATAGTAAATAGTCCCAGGGTATAGTCCTGGTAGTGTATCACAGAGCACCACCTCAAGATCCAAGAGTTCTTCCTGTTTCTCCTGTAGGCGTATACAGGAGACTAAAAGGGATATAAGCGGCCATTATAGTTGTCGTCGTCTGGGCTACTGTCCTCAGAACTCAGCCCTAATGCCCCCATGCCAGTCCTCAGGATAYTGTCACTTTATTTGTCAGTACATCAGGAGGGTGGGGAGCCCTTAAAGCATCATTTCTATCCTTTTCCTCCAATTATTGCCTCTTATCCTGTAGTTTCTCTTAATTGCTTTTGAAATTGCTCTACCTGTAAGGAAAACAGCAATTCAGTGATTTTCCTCCTCTGTTTCTGCTCTAAGATCCTGTTCCGTTCTACTATTTTGTTCCTGTTACTGTTTTGCAGCTTCCAGACAGGTTCCCAACCTCTTAGAAATGATACCCTTTCCTTTACCTTCCTGTAAAGAACCTCTGTCTGACTTCAGATGTTCCTCCACAGCTTCCCAGTCATGCAGTTAACAAGCACTCACTCCTCTGGGCCTCGGGTTCACTCCATGATTCTGTAAATAATTAGTGATACCGCTTACCATCCTGCCGACTACACCAATTTGTCACAGACCGAGTGGGAGGGGGCGAGTGATGCATGCCTTCACTCATATGAGAGAAATAGTAACATGTTCTATTGATTAGGCAAGTGGATTTGAACAGATTCAATGGCAAGGTACGCTGTTTTTTTCTGCATAAAGGACAGGTTTATACAAAATTACCAAGGGAGACTCTCCCATTGAGTCACGAGGTTCTGGTTGGACTCCCTTTGCTTTCCAAACTACTTCTCAGAGGCTGGATCCAGTCTTAGTCCCAGATTTGGTCAATAATGGTTTATTCCTAGGAGCAATCAATTCTGGATACAATTTAGTAAAGCATACAAAGTTCAGAAAGTTTCAGCATACTATATTCACTTACCACACATCTCTGTCTGGCAAGGGATCTCTTAAACCCGAGGAGTTTTCTTGAGAGATAGATCGTTGAGTCCCTGCTTAGGGTGAAATCCTGGCATGCAGCCCCCTGCCATGCAAGGAGAGGTGAATGGGCTCTGAGGCCGTCTCCATATTTATGGGATGATTGACTTCTAATTATTTTCATTTTTGCATGTCAGCTGAATTTTGGATCACACAAGCTCAATCAGCCATGGTTGTTGTGCTGTTATCTGTCTACCCTGAGTCCATCAGGAATGCAGCCATCAGGACTGTTACTGCTGGTTATTGTCCTGCTGAAGACTGTAGTGGGTGGAGGAAGTGAGTGGAAGAAAAGATCAGGGAGGCAGCCACCACCATTAGGCCACTGGTGGTGAACACTTGAATAGAGATACTGTGAAAGATAAGGTGGGGCTGGAGAAGGAGCACTTCCATCACAGTTATGTTCCTAAAAATGAAACAGTTCATCTGGGTGTTTGCTGAGGCTAACAGTGAAGAGTTAAAGAAATACAGTAATTAAACAGTAGTCAGCAGTTTGCGGATCAGCAATTTAAACTTGTACCATTACATTTCAAAGATCTTGATTTTAAAGTAAATGTATTTTCACATCAGAAGTGTCATGCTATCTGAAAGTCAAATTAATATAACATTTGTGAATTATGTTTCCATTATGAATCGTATTTCAATTGCTTTTGGTAGTACTACTTTATCATATTTCAGTTGCTTTTAATAGTATTGCTCTATCTATAGCGTGAGAAAACAAAGTTAACCTTTATTTGCCTCTTAGAAACAACTCTAAGTTTAGATCACAGCCTAAGTATAAGATTTGGTATTTAAGATCTGTCCCTCGATACTTTAAATCCAAATGCTTTTGAATATATCCAGCTGTTTTTCTCGTTCTATATATCAGTTACACATTATACATTTATATATACACATACACACGTGTATAGAAAAGTATGTAGTGTATCTCTTTTATACGTCGGCATGTAGGTTGTACAATGTCCCTCCTAGGAAGATAAGGCCTGGAGCAACCGCTTCTGATCCCAAAGTAGACTCTTCTTTGAGGGGGACATATGAATAGAGACCTACTGGGCTCCTTCCCTATCTGAAGTATTCTGTGATTCCATGATAATTATTTCACATTATATGCTTAGCAGCTTGTAGGTACATCTAGAAAGTGTGGTAAAACACTTTGCCTGGAAAACTCTGGTTCTCCCAGATGTATTTATATGGTTTTCCTCTTTGAGAATGTGAGGAAACTGTCACATTGCTCTTCCAGACCTTCATTAAGCTTCAAGCAGCACACAGTTGGGGAAAATCACCTGGGTGGCCAGGTGAGCTCACAGGCCTCCGACCTGTATTCCTCCTGGAAAACAAGGCTCATAGCTTAGTCTTGCTCTGAAGATACTCTTGTACCTTGTTCAGAAGGCTGAACAGAGCTAGTACCTCATGAGGGATGCAGTCTCAGCCAACTAATGGAGAGGCTGAACACGGGTCTGTGGAGACTCACACATGACCTTGATCCTGTGAAGGATTATTGGCTTCTTGTAAATAAATTGATTATTACGTGTTGTTATAGCTCAGGTCTGCACTTCATTGTGCCCTTTGTTTTGCTCAGGTTGCCACGGTCAAATGTCACTGATAGTTAAATGTTCCAGTAGTTCCTTTGCTTAAGGGACTTGTCCCTGGGTGCACAGGGAGTATACCACTGACAACCAACTCTGCGTCTTTGGAAAGTGACTGACCTCTGGAGGTTTTAATAAGCCACACACACACTTCAGCTTGCAAGACAAAACRTACACACATAACATTGCCAAAAATAGTGGAGAAGTCTCCAATATATTCCTTGGAAAGGATGGATGTTTTTGAGACTATGCCCAACTTACCAGTGAATACTTATAAGCTTATAGTGTCTTTTCTTATATTCTTCTTCTCTGTGGTTGTTTTTCATCAATAAAATTATTTTAACTCTCAGGCTAGATGAAATGTCTCACAGCTACCAATAAAAAGAGAGATAGTTAGAAAACAATGCTTTGGATCAGMCTCTTAATCAGAATCTTAATCAATAAGAAGGGTCCTATTGTCTTCTCCGCAGAGGGCTGAGTAGAGCTCGTGCCCCAKGAGGGACGTGGTCTCAGCCAGGTGATGGAGAGGCTGCATGCAGGTCTATGGAGACTCATGGCTATGGAGCTGCRCTCAGGGGCGTCATCACTTCTGTGCCAGTTCCTATTGCTGCATCTGCAGTCTGGGTCACCCAAACCCTGTCATAAATATAGTTATCCCCCAATTAATCATATATATTTATATGCATGTATCTTCCTAATGATGACTGCTCTTGCTTAGGTAGGACCTGTAATAGAAGTAATTATGCAGTTCTATGCATGTTACCACTTTAGGGACCTTACAGAGTCCCCTTTCAGACTGGGAGTCTAAAAGACTAGCAGTTTAGAGTGCTGTCCTTCAGATCACATCCGTGAGGTAGGCGACATCTAAGCCTGGGGTATTAGGCTACACCCCTCCATTGAGGAACTTCAGAAACTCCCATTCACCAGAGGCTTCRTGACGTCGTTCCCTTGGGTCGGGTCACTGAGCCTGAAAATGCTGCAAGGCCACACTGAGAGGGCTCTGGAAACCCAAACTGACACTTATTTACAGCCCCGGCTCATCTGGGGAGCTCTATCGATTATCTCACGAGGAGACAGCCATATATCCTGCCCTCTCYGCACACGCACGGTGACTTATGTGGACGCAGGTAATGGAAGCAGTGAATTTGGGAGGYAACAGAGCAATGCATGAGGTGAAACAGAGGGCGCTGATGCCAAGAAAGGCTCTGTGATTAAAACAAAAAAGGAAGTGGAAAAATCAAAGCCGCCAAGCAGTCACCAGTGTTCAGTCTATGCTGCAGTGGCAGCTGGCACAGCCTTTCATGTGGCAGATTACTACACAAGCTGTCTGGTTTGACCTCACTGAATTATTCTGTGCCTGTGTCTTGTAGAAAGGCCAATTTGCGATGGCACTGTAGGGATGTCACCACAGCAGGATAGGTCTAAGGTCACAGGACTACTGCATCATTAGGAAATTCAGATTTCCTGACCCCCAGCAGGCATTTGTGGCTCATCCCTTGCAGTAAAGCACTTGTTCTTTATACTTAGGGAGTAAATACGGCATTCACAAGTAGTCCAGTTTTGCAAAGCCTCTTATGACCTGGCCTTGTGTGAAGGGAGGTTGTACTGAGGCGCAGATCGATCTCTTCTCCAAAATAGCTACCAATAGGACAAGAGGAAATGGCCTCAGGTTGCGACAAGGGCAACTCAAGATAGATATTGGGAAAAAAATCTACACAAAAAGAGCAGTCAAGCATTGAAACACACTGCCCAGGGAAATGGTGGAGTCACCATCCCTAGAAGTGTTCAGGAAACCTTGATGAGGAGGTACTTACAGCCATGGTTTAGCAGGCATGGTGGTGATGGATTTATAGTTGATGATCTTGAAGGTCTTTTCCAACTCTAATGATTCTATGATTCTATAAAGACAAACACTGCTTAATCTCTGGTACACTGGAGGTGGTTTTCAGTCCTGCACATATACAGAATTAAGGGGCAAATATGTTGGTATGACGCTAAAGAACAGAGCTTGAGTGAGAACAGAGCTCTGCCATTCCCCATTAGTATGTTTGTGTGTATGTGGACCCATGCATATGGACACACAGCTATGTGTGTATATGTGTATTTCCTTGATTTTTACTTGACTGAACATCACTAAAAGTATTATGAGGTTTGTAAATTATATTACAGAGTGATTTAATTTTCAATAGAAGCTGGAATTTTAATTTCCACTTTGAAAAACTTCTTAGTTTATTAGTGTGGTTGTTTTCATTGGTAAATAAGAGCTTGGAGAAATATCTCAGTCTTCCCTTTTGGTAGAAGCACTAATTTAGTCTTCTAATAGCAGTAAGAACTAACATACTTCATAACATCCTGTCCAATGAGTGTTCACATTAAAATATTTTAGAATATGGCCAAATTATATTTATGTCATAAACTGCAGTTTTGCTATGATAGAACTCTAATCAAATCACAATTATTTCCATTTGTCATAAAAAGAACTTTCAAACTCTTGCTATTTATCAACTTAACTTTGTTAATTGAAGGAAATGGCTTGTGTGTCCTTTATAGGAAATACAAAGCACTTTTCTATTGCTAAATAGTCCTTTTTAAAAAAGATATTTACAAGGTAGAGTGTAATGGCTTTTGAAGGATARGGAACAGAATGTTTCTTCTGTGTTTGAAGGCCACTAGTTTTATTTCTTTTCTTAGGTAAAACCTAATTTAAGCTGTTAATTCAACTTATAGCAAACCAAGTAAATAAAAAACATGACGACAATCTATTTTGGTGTGCTAGTTATACAACATGAGTAGAAAAACTCGTATGACTAAGGGAAGAAGGTTTTTGTTTTCTGTTTAATGTACATATTTTTATTATGCTTACCCATCAACAGCCTATAGAATTATAGACCTATAACAGTTGTTTGCTCATCAAGTTTTTTGCTGCATATGACAAATGTCCGGCTTATTAGGACAAATATGTCCGGCATATTTGTCTTATGACAGGAAGTACTTTAAAGGAGTGAAAATTTTGTTTGTTCAAAAAATAGGGAAACATCATGAGTTCTTAAAATTTTTTTAAATTTTTTTTAAAGTTCCAATTTAAAACTTACTTGCAGGCCTCTGTTTTGAAATTAGACATTTCTTAATTGTGCCAGTCACTAAACAAAAGAATTTTCATTCCCRTGTGAGAAAATTCAGCAGAGACTGATTTTAAGAGCAGTAAGTGTTATACCAAAACATTTTGATTTCCATACTGCTGCTATTTATCCCAGCAGGAAGGCTTTTATTTCTAAATTCCCCATGGAACCAGCTCTTGTGCTCACTAATTGCAATAGCACTTCCCTGAAGCTTATCTTAACTAGAGTCTAAGTTCCTGGTAGAGAGCTTGACAATAAAGGAAAACTCAAATAAAGGATGTTTACCACTGAAAACAGGTAAATTATAGTTCCCATTCTTATAATGCCTGTTAGCATGTAAATRTTCAACCACATATACACAGAGTGTAATTACACCTGAAGTTGCAATTGAAAACACTCACTATAGCAATGACTTCCTAGCTAACTTACTGTTTGGATGTTTGTTTACTGGTGTATTGGGAACAGGCCATTAGTGGCACACACAAAGTAKGTAGTCATGTCTTGAATATTAAATGTTGAAAACATAGACTTGCATTTTAATGCATGACAAGGCAATCTATTTTTATGAGATATCAGTAACGTATAATGAGTGAGTCCAACCAAGATTCCATTATGCACAATGTTAAGCTGTGAAGACAATTAATTTGTGAAGGTTTTTACATCAGAGAGATAGACTGTGTTTTTAATATGTAATATTGAATTATATATGTAACATAATATGGATATTACATTAAATTATGTAAATTGTGCCTTGGAGTCTAAGTCCTTTCAGTACTAGATACTATATAATCACAGAATGTTTTACTTTTTGATTAATGTTACCAGTATATCAGGAGATTTTGTAAGGTAATGGAAGATAAGACATGCTAAAAAAGTACAATGTATTCTACAGAGTATAATAGTGCATCCTGGTATCAGACTGTATGCTGTCTTGAAGTGACCATACCTAGAATCAAGACAAGAGATGACAGTGTTTAGGCTGATAGTTTCAATAACTGCCATAGTAAATGGAAAAGATTAAGAAAGTTTTTTGTTTGTTTGTTTTGTTTTTTAAGAGAAAAAGAAGGTACCAATTCCTGTTACAGCAAAAAGAGTTTGTGGGAAAACAGACCTGTTTGATCCAAAAAGTCAGAATCATAAAACTCAGAATCATCATAAAACTCAGAATATTAAAGGAAAAGATATAGTCAACATTYTTTCATTATCTTTCCATCACATGAGAACTCTCAACACAGAAATAACTACTTTTAAGCAGTATATGATTATAATTGCTGAGTATTGCTTTTGATATCACGAAGCACTGTATACACTCAGTTTGGTCAATCATCTTTTTTTTTTATATGTAATATGTATTCTTTAGATGTACCATCTCTCATATTTAGTAGAAAATACCAAGCACTGCAGCATATTTTAAGTCTCAGACTTTTCACCCAGAAAATGTTGTCTACATGTTTATCTTACATTTAAAGGTAACTKCTTGTTTGCTTGTTTGTTTATTTTGTTTTGTTTTTCTGATGAAAGTTTAATGAATTTAAATACTGTCATTTCAGGTTTGTAATTTATATACATATAGCTTAGGCAATGTGAAAGATATCTTCCTGGGAATAGTCTKAATACTTTCACTTGATAAGCTTTATTTTTTGTTCAACATTTGATCCTTAGTCAATCACCAAAATAAAAATCTCTGAATTTTGAATGCTRTTGAATGCTACAAAGTCCTATGAGTCCATCAGCAATTTGTCAGAGCCAGACAAAACGTGGCTGGAAAGCAGCTGTCAGCTATGTATCGAACATTTAACTGATATAAAAAGAGCTCCCTTTCCTGCTGCCCTCTATTTCATAATTGCTGACAGGAGTAGAAAAGAATATTTTTTATAGCACATTCATAGCAAATGTTGGATAATAGCTTATCCTATTGTTCACTTTGGGTTAGCATATCATTATTTCTCTCAGAAATTTGGGAATTAGCTCCTGGGCTATGTGCTAGAATATGCTTCAGGTCATACATGCTAATTCTCACAGTGACTTAATTTAGCCTAAGAGGTTTGGCTGGTAATGTGGAGAGCTGCACCACTTGCGCTACATCCCATGCAACCCAAGTCCTGAACAAAGTCAGATTTGACGAAAGGTGTTTCTAGAGCATTTTGTGCTTCAGTTGCAGCCTGGCATGTCCAAGGGCTGTGAGTCCATGCAAGGACTTAGCAGGGAGAGTATGTCTTCTAGTGCCGTGACTTCAGATAGATCTGATGGAGTTTTTTCTCAGTACCATCAATATGCTATGGTCYGCTTTCCCCATTGACTGTAGCTGCCATCAGCAACCTCACCACCACTTTGCTTTGATGCCTAAGCTGCTTTCCTCCAAGCAGGTGGAGGTGGTTATAAGGGTTGAGCATTTAGGTAGGCCTGAAGCATGACTTATGAAATTGTACTTTCTTGTTTGGGTTATTCTGTGTTTGGGGAGCTTCTGCTATGCTGTATAAGGTCCCATGCTCTGGAGAAAGGCAGCTATTGAGGGGCAGTTTGGCTCAGCAACAGAGCTCTGGTTGTGTTCTCAAAGTTTGCAAAGACCCRTTGACCTGCCCTCAATGATTGATAACCGGAGAAATCTGTTGATCTCTGCAGCTGGAATCCTACCAGGCCTCACAATAAATAACAGTATATCATGTCTGAATGATTATGAGAGTTGTTCTGGTGGTTAAAAATTTTATTTTCTGCCTGTTGTTTAATCTTGGCAATAAATTATTCCTAATTGAAAAATAAATAGAATTCTGCTACTTAATTCCTTCCAGCACTAGAACATTGCCATCACCTTTCTGCATGTTTCACTGATCCTTAAATGACACAATATTAATGAGTTTAAGGGTTATTTTGAAGGAGAATTTTGTATGTATTGCCTATCTTCTATTTAACAAGTAGGGAGTTTGTACTTTGAAGTCTTGGCTTGCTGTACCCTTTTTCCTCTGTCAAGTTTTTTCCATTACTAATGTGATTAAAAAGAAGTGTTAATACCCAGTTTCAGGGACAGCTATAGGAAGCTTTTTCAAATATGCTTCACTCTTGAGGTTTTGTCGTCTTGTATGCAGACTACAGAGCTGTATATTTATCTCGTGGTGTCCATTGAGTAGCGACATCTTTCAGTGTAATCATATCAAATCTTTCCTCTGTTTCTGACATTGCTTTGACCCATGATGATTTGTTGACTTACCTTTGTAGCTTTGTGTGAGTTTGTGTAGACTGTTTAATCGTGCTTATTTCTTGTTTGTTGTAGTCTATTTAGGCTGGATTTGAAAAACTGATGCTTGCATATTAAATAGATAAATGCTTTATAAATGTCTAAAATAGGCAGCATATCCTCAGTTATTTCTGAGACTCCCTTGAGTTCCTAGTTTTGGTTTTAATTTGCCTTGTTCTTAGGAGCCTTCATAGGATAACATCTAATTCACAATATGAAACACTGTACCTTGAGCTGGTGTTTATATATATATATATGGATTGATTCCTTCTCTTCCCTCAGGGAATAAGTTGTAAGACATTCACTCATAGATATTTGGAGGCAGGTTRTTATTACATGTTTCATTTGGCATCTATTTTTATCCAGCTCTTGGGTATGATTCTATGTACAGATAAATTCAATTCCTCCTCTCGTATGTTCAACAGATTGCTTTATTATTCCACAGACTATCACTCCAGACACCCTCAGTGCTTAAGGATGTGGCTAACCTATCTTACGTAGGTTTGCCATACTGGGTCCAAATATTTCTCATTTGGACCCCTAAAGGCCTCTTCACGTGTTCTGGGAGCACCAATGATGTTCATGGTGCTCCCTCAATGGACCTCATGCACTTACAGAGCACTTATTTAGATAATATCTGGAGTGATTTGCTGTTTGCAGGGTCCAAGTCCTTAGAGTATTTTAGTGTTAAATAGAAGGCCTGTTAATTGCATTTTTAAAAATTGTATTAGTTTTTACGGGCATTGATTTTGCACATCATCTGAATCACCTAAGGAGCCAAGTTTAGCTGATCCTTTGCGGAACTCTTCTGGGCTTAAGACTTTGGGGATTACACACCTAGAAGGGAGGCGAGCTGTGTGTGAAAACAACCGTGTCAGGGAAGAGTGAGGGATTACAGCCAATATTCCTGCCAAGATCATTTCAGCAACGTGAGGACTGCTGATAAACACGGTGGAAAGACCTGAAGTCCCCAGCTCCAGGAGGGCTGCGTGTCCAGATAGGCCTGACTGGCTGCCAGGGGCTGAATCACATGTCACTGGGGTTTGCGCTCCAGGAGGAATCTGTTCCAGCAGCACCGAGGCCTGAAAAGCAGGAATGAATCGATGGGAAGGGACCCCACACACAATGTCCTTTTCAAATTACCAGGAAAGCCTGTTTTATGCTAATTGGCCCTGGGATCAGAATTGTGCTATTTACCTTATTGGAAAGCAATAGCTTCTCTTTATCAGTTAGTACAGCACTCATTTTCATTCCCATCTTTGCGTTAAAGAAAGGAGATGGTTTCTTTGAGAATACTGCTGAATTGGGCTCATTCTGTGACAATACGCAACTGAATATGCTGTTGATAAATAATTCTATTTGCAGACATTTAAATTGCTGGGTTTTTTGGTGATAAGGAAAATTTAGATTTTCTAATGAATTAGCTGAGATTTTTATGGATTGCAGATTCAGTTCTAYCCTAAGGGCACTGCCTGCCCCATTTACAAAATGTCAGATTAAACGAGAGTAAAATACATTAATCTCAATTCTATGATTTGAAACTATATTCCTCCCCCACAAACACACACATCCCTCATCCATAGGAATGGTCTTTTTGGTCATTTGAAGGACTGAAAATGGCTTGACTTTTATAAAGTGACAGCTGAGAGACCCAATAAGCTTTTACATTCTTCAGTGGATCTTAACTGTGTCCCCTCCTTCGTTCTAATACTCCATCTTCTTTGTGCAGTTTTGGTTTAGGTAGTTTTCAGGAATCTTAAATACATTCATTAATTCTCTGCAAAACTGACCTTTAAATAATGATCTCCTTCCCTTAAGCTCCTTGTGAATATTATATCTTGGATACAGAGAGAAAAGACTTTGAATAATCTATCCTGCCAGTAAGTGAAAAATCATTCCCAGATTTAAGTTTCTGAGGGGATAGATTATGGCTGGGTGATAAATTTATGCTTAGTGTTAACTAGGCAGTGTTTGTATGGAAGCAGCTAAGATGGTCGCTGGTGACTCCTAAATAGGGAGGCAGGACACTGGGATAATTTATGGGCTCCTTGYAGTGCTCTCGAATCCGTTCCCTTAGCCCATGTTTCAAAATAAATGCATTGCTTCAGGTAGCTTATTTACTAATCAGAAAAATTGCTATCAAGGTGGAAAAAATGATATGTAGAAGAAAAGAAAGCTTAATTTAGTAGATTGAATTAATCCTGTTTGCTATTTTGTAAAGTACCTCTTTCTCTCTCACACGGTGTGATCACTTTCACAGCGTCTTCATGTTTTGCCACTCTTAATAATTGCACCTCTTTTCATGCAGCACTTCTCAGATATGCCACAAGTGTCCCCTATGCTGTCTTTCCCATGCATCTTTTGTTTCTGTTGCTGATTTAATCCATAAATATTTCAAAAGCTTTTAAGTTATTTTTTTWAAAAATAATCAATGATGACATATATGCAAGGCTAATAATATATAAAGACACCAGTCTGAAATGGCTGTTGAAAGTTCTGGAAAATTAATCACCATTATATTTATTAGAGATCTGTCTCCTTTATCACCGTGATTATTATTGTTATTGATACTGCTATAGGCACTGTGTTACTGCAGCACCGTGCTTATGGCACAGGATCCTGCCTCATGTGCAAAGGCAAAGATCCTATGCTGGTTTTTGGGGTTTTTTTTGCCAAGCATGTGAAATTCAGAGGGGCAGTCAGAAGRAAAAAGCGCTTAGCTTCATGGTGATGTTCCTGTGTCTTCCTAATTACTTTTCTTTCTTTCACTCACCAGGCACGCTTTCATCTTTGGATGGGAGCAATGAGCCCTTTTTGCTGTGCTGGACTTTGGGTACAGTCCGCGCCRTGGCGAGTGACACGAAGCTGAGCATGGGGACAGCCTCCCTCTGCAGCCCACAGGGACCAGCATGTGAGGCTGAGCAGATGCCCCTCGTGGCCTCCCGCACTCAAGCTTGTGAAGCACACGAGTGTCGTAGGGGAGGACAGGGTGCCGAAAGGGAGACAGGGCAGTAATTACACACTGTTTCTCGTTGCAGGCCTTCGAGGTCATGCTTGTGAGACCAAACAATTGAACAACTGAATCTCATTTAGAGGTGCGTCTTCCCTCTGTGGTGATTATAGATTTGGACCTGTGTAAGGATGTACTGTAGGCGTGCTACAAATTCAGGCATATTTATCGCCTTAGGTTAMAGAGGCGGCAGTGCTGGTTGTTTTTTTAAATTCTGTTAAAAGTCAGTTGCCAGGAGCTATTTCATAGTTTAGAACTGAATGACCAGTCGTTTCATGTCCCGATTTGTAGTCTTACCATGTCGGATTTTGCAATACTGTAATGAGGATAGTGGCAGGTTGGTTGCACTGGCCAAAAGAGCAATTCTGCCATAAGCAGCACAGTGAATTACATGCATTCATTCATATGAGTGCAATGCCAAATTACTCACTTTTTACATCAAATAATTGAAGTAATACTGGCAATAACCATGTAGACCTCCTGTCTTGCCTGGAGGAGTTAGCCTGGTTGCTAATGCTGGAAGTTCCATCTGGGTGTCCTCCAGATGTCCTCACTGGCCTTGGTGAGGATCACRCAGCTCAGACTCTGCACTGGCCTCTTGGCAATGGACTGTGTCCATAGGGACAATTGGCTAAAGGTAATTGGGCTGTCCCCTCAGTGGTGGYCCTCCAGGTCTGAGGCAGTGCAAGTCTCAGGAGCATCAGCGAAACTCATGAGCTTGACACTTAAAAACATAAATAGCAATCTATTTAGATGTGCTAACTCTAGATATTTATGATTGGAATGAAAAAAGTACTRCTCTGAAAAGCTCTGAAAATTTACACAGCTTTTTTGAATTGGTTTTCTAATAGATATGTTATCTTAGAGGTGAAAATGAATTTAACTTCATTTGCTATGGTATATGTGGTACAATAATTTGAAGTAAAAATCTTTATATATCAAAGAACATAGAGCAGAAAAGTTTTTACAGGAAGAAGCATTCAATAAGAGAATTATGCAAAACATTCAGATCCCCAGAAAGTTAAGTGCTGAGATTTTTGTGACTTTTCAAGCACTTCTCTGCATTCAACTGTTAGCAGAGCTGACCAAACATAATTTGCTTTTCATAAAATGGTAAAATTGGGTAATCTGTTGTACTTTCTCAATTAGTTGTAATGAGGGACATTTAACTACATTATTGGAAAGCTAATGTAATTATCAGATGCTGTATTGGAAAATTTATAATGATTTGAAGCTCCTGGCAACATTTAATGAGATTTCCTGTTTTGCTTTCATTCATTCATTCATTCATTCATTCAAGTATGTCCTTTAGCAGTTGGATTGGCATATTTTGGCATGAAAGAGTTTTCTATATGCAAAAATGTGTAGGGGGACTGTCCACACGCCAAACTGTGTAGCTTACTTGAACCTGATTATTATCAGGTTCCTAATTATCAGGAACTTGATTATTATCAGGTTATTATAGAAGCTTTATTTGCCTTCTTTTGTGTCATCTTCTTCAGGATAAAACTTCTGTCATAAATGATGAGAAAACTAGATTTTTCTGCTACTTAATCTACGCATGCGTTATGCAAGAATAAATTAAGACTGAAGTTTTGAAATACTCATGATGTTTTGCTTCTTCAAGAAAAAAAAGGAAAAAATAAAAAAAACAGGATCCAACAATATACTCCTTGTATGCAACTCTTATTTTTGAATTTTAAATAGAGCTTGTGATTATAAAGTATAGTTATATAGCTATAGCAGAGACTATGAGATTACATTTAAATATATTGGTAACCCACAACAGAAATATTTTTTTTCTCTATTGCAAAAGTGACTTGTGAAGAATAAAAGTTGTCTGTAGTTTCAAGTAAGCTGTATCTTTTAGTGTAATTTTGAAGTAATTATTTTTATGTTGTATAATATGGCCCAAATACTGTATTTTTGTCAGCATGTCTAATAGGTTGCTCAATACCCTTGTTCTGTACAGGTCATTGAGCCCATTCATGTTCAATGATATACAGTATGAATGTTCATGGGTAGTTTGATACATCTTTAATAGAAGGTGAAGGAAATGGCACAAGTTTATTTTTTGACCTTCTAGAAGTGTGTTCCCAGGAGACGTGAATTGTACTTCTAGTCTGATCAATGGAAAGAGAAATTCTGGAGAAGAAAATGTTTAATTACTGCAGATAAACCTCTAAGAGCTGGAGGGTCATTTCCTATGATTACCATTATAAAGCAAATTAAGGGAACATTTGTTTTAGATAAATTATTGTGCAAAGTGAAAGGTCATCACAAGCCGAGTTCTGACTTCTGAGTTCTTGGTTTAGCTTATGCTGCTTTAATTACCTCTTCTCTGCCTTCATTGCAAAATGCTTTGAATATGTAGTTCTGAGACTATACGAAAGAACGCAGAATACTTGATCACACATGAAAAAAATGATGCAGTGGAATTAGAAAATTAGCAAAAATTAGAAGTGGAAAATTTCCTTTTTGAAAATAGTAATTTAGTATGTGAAATCATGAAGAAAATTAATATGAAGATAAAAAGTCAATAAAATGCATTTAATATTGAAAAGATAAGTGCAAAAAGGATCCCAAAAGTCTACTCCATGATGACCGTTAACTTTGTTAATGCAGAATTTCAATGATTTATGGTCGTTCTGGACCTTTTTAGAATGCCAGATGCCACAAAATCAAATTAATGAGACCCAGGACAGGCAGTCCAGGCCCATTCCCAAGCAATTTTGATGGAGTGCCAGCATGGAGCTGATAACCAGCAGTGGTTGTTGGGAATATGGAGCTAYCTGTACTCTGTTGCTTGTGTTGCCACTGGATTGATGGGTGAGAGATTGAAGGGGAGCAGTTTGGTGCAGCATGCCTGATTTAAGCAAATTGGGATCATACCCACCTGTCCATGGCAAGGAAGTGATGATGATCCCGTGTGGGATAAATGAGAGAGGGGTAGATGATCCTTYAAAGATGTAAGGTGTCTTCCTTCTCCAGATTACTGAGTAGGGCCATTTTGCTGTGGAAATTATAGGCAGGGGTAAAATTTAATTAAGTGTTACTAAGCAGTGTTACATATTAGAATGTAAAATAGCATGAAAAGGTTTTTAATCTTACTGGCAGGGCAATGTCACAGATTCTGAAGCTTGGGGCTTGTTATGGGGGCAGCACCTTCCTTCTCACCTGGATTTGGAAGTCCCAGGTAAGAGCCAAAGTGTAGATCACCGCTGCTCCTCCTTGACCATAACACTGGTTTTCTGACCTTAAGAATGCCTATGGAAATGGTCTTAGCTTCAATAGCCTTGCTGAAAAAAATTCTACAAATGGCAGAGCTATGTTTCTCTCTGAGCTTCCCCTCCAAAAAGTCTTCAGGAAATGAAAGTGAACCTATCGTTAGTTAAAGTGCTAACTGGGTGGTATTTTGTAACTTTTTTTTGCAGCACCTGCAGCATTGCAGCACTTATAGCATTTATAGCATTTATAACAAGCGCTGCAAGGTTAAGAAAAATGACTAATGGGCAATTCTGTGACATGGGTGATCAAAACATCAGTAATCACTTTTYTTTTTATAGAAAAATGAGGGTTATGAGCAGGGAAGAATATACATTAGGAGAAAGGGAACTTAGAAACCTGTACTGAAAAACTAAACAGCACTTGAAAGACAAAATGAAAAGAACATTTAGAACAGAGTTTGTCTAATTAAAATTTCACAGCRATTTAGAGATCAAACCAGGTGTAAAGTTCACGCTCACTTATCTTTGTCAGGTTTGTGCTTAGATGTGTGCTCTGTAGTTCCTAGCATATCACAGGCTTTATTTCCAACCTCTCGGCATGTGAGTGGCTCTCCTTTTGATTTTTTTCTTTTGATTTTTTTACCCAAGATTAATTATGCTACAGCACATTGTAAGTCATTACAAATCTCACTGTGCACATACCAGTGTCCTCTAAATTGGTCTTGGGGGCATTTCTGCTGACTTTTGCCAACTTATTGCTCCCATTTCCATCCTCAGCGCATTTTTCAATCTGGTCTCCATTTCAGCCTTCATGTTAGTGTTAGTGTTATAAAGCTGATTTAAACGCCTGCTTATTATTGTGCTGCCTGTTTGGCAGAAATACCTAACTGTTGGCCAGCAGAGACATGGCAAGGTGGTAACTCTTCAGCTGACCGTGACATTTTGAACAGTTTCAAAAGAGTGGGTGAAATGCTGCCTGTGGTGAGAGTAAATAAGCTCAGGTGGAAGGATGTCGTAGTGCCAAGGCCTTTCTTGGAAGAGCGTGCGAGAGAGATGATGAATTGCTTGGATACTGGGTTTCCCAAAGGAGCAGACGCCCAAAGCCCAGTGTGAGAGCAGGGCCAGGGCACTTTACAGCAAAGCAGCGACACGGTGGGTAGGAAACGTGAATCCCGCGGAAGCGCTGGACCATGTGCTCAGGAGAGCTGTCCTGGAAAGATAAGGAAAGGAAGGAAGATTAATTTTAGGAGTSAATGTGGTCTTGTAGTGGTTCCACCTCCAGCCACTTTGGCCTGYGCTCGGCCGGTGCAGGCCAAGGTGGGGCGACAGGAAGAACCAATGCTCATAGTCACGCTCTCTCAGCTTTACCATAGTGGCTAGTGATTTGCATCCAAGAGACTTTTTCCTTCRGGGATTTTGCATTTATGCAACCACRTGATCAATAAATAGAAGTCAGAAATGTTTCCTCTCTTCTTCTTTTGATTTTATTTAATTCCGTTTATTTATTTATTTACTTATTCATGAGGCAGTTTTAGTTGGCCACATGCTGAGCCTCTCACTCGTTGCAGCATTTAGCAAGATGCTCTGGCAGATAGACTCGCCTTATGAATTCATTTTCTTAATGTTCCAGCATCCACATCGTGGCTTTTTTCCTGACAAGGGGGAGATTTAAAAAAATAATAATAAAAAATAAGCACATTATAACCCAGCAGGAATGATTTTTGCAAAGTTGCATCTTAATGTAAGAACTACATAGTAGGAGGCTTTTTAGGTCAGTGTAATTGAGCTCTAGGGAAGGCTTGAGTTTTGTTTTTCTTTTTGTTTGTCCTGCTATTTTCCGCTGAACTGTGGCATTTTAACCATTTGACAGAGAATTAGCTGGTGAAGGAGGAGCACAACAGTTTTCATACTGGAGCAACAGGGATCTGTATGTGTGTTTTGTCCAGGCAGAATGAACCTCCAGGAGGAATAAGTATTCAAAGAAGTCATGGGGCAAGGCAGGTTTCGGGGTGTGCATTTTAGGGAAGCTGCTGCTGCTGCTGTGTGGGCGAGTTAAGTGCAGTCCTACTAAATGAAAGGGCCCGYGGTGACCAGGCTAGAGAAATGATGGTAGTTCATATAATGTAGGGGAGAAAAGGAGCAAGCTTATATAAGGGGAAGGAGAAAAGGCAGCCATTACCCTCCCAGGCAGCCTCCTGAATGGTCATCCTCATTTTGCCAGGGAATTCAGCTGTATAGAATGGGGCTAATTAAGGGTTTTCAGTGTTTAAGGAGATTTGTGAAGGATTTTACTGATTTGTAGGCTCTTTCTCCTCAGCAAGTTGTCAGTGTTTGGCTCACACCAGCAAACAGGAGAACTTCCCACCAGAAGCTCTGCCCCCCCGCAACTTCTCCCGCAGCCGGGGGCTGCAGCGCGGCGTCTTTGCGCAAATCAGCGCCGGATTGCTCAATTTTCCACACGTTAGCTGAAATCTGACAGCAACAGCAGAAAACCTGTCCCCTTTTTAATGCTACTGGCAGGGTAAGCAGGACAGAAACGTTTGCCAGGTGAGTCGTAATCTCGTGGGAAGGTGTTACGAGAGTCCAAGTGGACCATGCGAGATGTGACAGTGGCAGACGCCTTACAAACATATTTGTTCTGTGTTTATAGATTGTTAGGCACAAGAGGTCGTAATGAATGCTGGGACTATTTATATAAGGAGAGTAAATAATAATGTATTTTGAGAGTCAGAAGGTTTTGCATTTTAATTAAAATTAGTATACACTTAGATTTGTTTTGATGGAGATTGACATTGTAAAGGCTTCATTTGGCTGGATGGACATTCTTGCTCTGTTTTCCACGAAAAATCCTGTTCTTCAAGGCATAGGGACAGTATGAAAAAAAAACTTAAATCAATGTTGGCATAGTCCTATACCTTGTTTTTATTTTAGTTACTGTAAATCTTRCATATGTTTGTCTAATCAATCCTGTAAAATATTTAGAGGTGTTTTTCTTCATTTTCCTGTTGCTCATTCTCTAAGATGTCTGAAATTAAATAAAAAAAGATCAAGGCATTTTTCTCTTAAGTGCTTCCAGCAAACAAGCCTGCTTAGTCTGAGATTTGAAAGACTTTCTGCCCATCTGTTTTCTTTCTGGTCTTTGGCGTTTTACCCACTGAGATTAAATGATYGAAGAGGTAACATCTGTACCTTGTCCAGACCTGGATTAAACTATGTGGGAAATAAACATGGGGAAATGTTGTGGAATAAATTTTGGGAAAAGATCTGCAGCAAAGTCCAAGTGTGTGTGTGCAGCAAATGGAGGGAACCATCACATGCCCCCTGGGTTTAACACTGGCGTAGGGTGAAAGGCCTACAGAAAAAAGAAGTAGGGAGAGGCTGTTTATTCCAGATTATGCATTTTGCTAACACCGAGCAGCCCCTGCCACCCTGKAATACTGGTTTCTGGCTACAAAAATAACACTCTAAAACGGGATTGCTCTTAAAGCAGAACCTTTAGGGATACACGACTTCATGTATATATCACTGCCCCTCCTACCAAAATTAACAAGTTGGAGATTCAGCATGTAGACTTCTTCTGAAACAAACTCCTGTCACATGAATATTTCATGAAGCCTTCTAGACAGATGGAGGAAGAAAACAAAACCTTTCCTTGGCCAGACCAAATTTTTCTCAGACTGAGAGTCACTAGGCTATTTTCTAGAAATCTGACAAACATCGTGGTGTTCCTGTTTCTGGAAATGAAAGATCAAGCATTGAGCATGACAAGAASCAAGTGACAACAAGCAGATTAACTGTGCTTCATATTAGTAATGATTGCAAGGAATGAATCAAAAATAAGAGTCAATGCAAGAATCTCAGCAGTAACTGTTTTGTGCTTCGGTATTTGATTCCCTTTCGCAATAGAATGAAACAATGGTTGGGGTGGAAAAATTCATCCACACTCTAGAAAAGTTGGTAGAACAAGTATGCAGTTTAAATACCTCCAGACCTACGGTCATGTGGATTTGTTATTTGCTATGTCAGGGGAAAAAAAAAATCTTTAGATCTTTGTGAGCATCTTGAACCTGCTTATTTACCCTTCTGTCACCGTAAAAATCTCTGCTCCATCCCAGAGTATTCCATACATAGTCTTGCCCAAAACAAGTATAATTACTCCTAAAATTTTGTCTAGATGATTCAACTTTTTCTACCACAGGAAGCTGTTCATCAAACACTTCCAAGCTTTTCCCTACACTCTGTTCCAAGATTCTTTAATCTGCCATAGGGGAAAACAAAGCAAACCGGAACAACAAGAACAAAGGAACATGTCGTGACATGAATCATAGCATGTACTGCTCTGGTAGGGTATGCATTTTTTCTGTAGAGACAAAATTAGGCATAAGAGTTGATACTGAAAATGGAGGAGTAGTTGCATTAAAATATGCAAAATATTACAGAGGAAGCAGACAAAAGAGGCATTGTTTAATAGCTAAAGTTGTTGAAATAATTTAAATGTTGAAATACTTCTTTCAGTATCTTGAATTATCTAGAAATACTCTATTTAAGATTGATTAAGCACATAAAGCTCAGCATTGTTCCCAGCCCGATCCGACTGGGAAACATCTGGCTTTGAGATAGTAGAGATCATAACTGTGCTAATAAAGAGAAGATTCTGAGAGCAGTGCAGATTATTTAACATTTGTTTCTGCAAAGGATGTAAATTGTCTTTTCTTAATGATATTTCAGCTTCAACAATTTACAGAAAAGAAAGTTGGAATAGATAAGAAACAAGAAAGTTTAGCACAGAGAGATGGATATTCTTTGAAGTTCTTCAACTACCAAGGACAAATTTTTGAAATTAAGCCATGAACAAAAATTGTTTTTATTGTTAAATACTGGAAACCTTCTAACTGTGGCAGACTGTTGAGGTCGTCTCAGGGCAACAAGAACAGTTTTGCCCCATGTAGGTCCAAACTCGGACATAGTCAAATTGATCTCAGGAAATCAGCATACTCCTTGAAGGTCTGAGAAATTATTTTCTGCTAACACATTACCTGTAGGTTTTATAGACATTTTTTTATCCATGCTTCAGTACAGTTGCTCTGTTATGATCTGTCTTAGGACTAAAATGAACTTATCTCTTGGTGCAAATGTTCTTTATGTAAATTGTAGAATGGAGAACAGAGAAGTTTTATATCTTTTTATTGCTTCATACCTCATAATATGGAACAAAGATTTTGTATTACATTTTGGAGATGCTGATATAAGGAAAAAGATAAGAAGACAAATAGATACATCTTGAACCATTATAACCATTTATAAAAGGACAAAGGATATCAATGTTTGTTGCATTGACTTTTGATAACTAACTTGCAAAACCATTTTACAATTCTTGTTAAGAGTCAAGAATATTCTCATCTTTTCTCCTATACTTACACTGGCACAGGAAAGTTTTGTGCAAGCAAAATGTTGCCCTTTTTCTTCTGTGACCTCTTTAGTACTTGGAGATGAAAGAAGATTCATTAACCTGTCCTCATTTAAAAAAAAAAAAAAAAAAAAACTATAGTTACAAATGTTTCTTCAGACATTTTCTGAAACTTAATCCAGTATTGTGAATTAACATGGTAGCAATCTGGATTGGCTTGAGTAATATGTTCTCAGCATCACTGTTCTGTGAAACAAGCTGTAGTAAATATTTATACACGTAAAACATACACATTTTTTGTAAACCAATAACTGCATGAAGAGAAGATAAACTTACAAACCTGTTTGAAATTATTTTCTCTGTTTAAATAGTAAAAATCTACAGTACTGTCTTGATAAGATTGGAATATCATGCACCTACCAGTAAATACACTATTACAACACTATTTTAGCAATTATGTACAGTTTTTGCTTGCAGTATATTCACTCAGTAATGTTAATGACAATGAAATAACACTTTTGCTGATCTTGCATGTTTACTTATAGGAGAAAAGCAAACTTTTCTCCTAAAAGAGAGGAGGTTCCAGACAAGAGCTTTACCACTCTGTTGTGCAGAAAATATTCATCAGTGTTCTGATGCTGAAGCTGTGCCCCAGGTCATTATGTTTAGCTATGAGGTAAGTGAAATTAGTACCGTTTTTCCTGTGAACACTCAAATGTATCAGCACAGAGACCACAAAACACCTTAGAGTGTGCAAATCTGGGTGACATGAAGTGTCTTTTAGGAAGAACAAGAATTGATCATGGCAGGGTGAGAAATTGTAAAGCTATAGTCAAGAATTTTTAAAAAAGTAGAATCTCTTTGTAAAAAGCAAAACCAAAATTATTTCTAAAATAAGAAATAGGAAACTTCTTTATGATATGCGTATCATAAATATATATCTTTATGCATCTCATAAATATTGTCTTTAGAATTACTTATCTTTATATCTTTATGATAAGAACCTTTATGCTGATTCTTTGACTTTAGGATAGCACCTACAATTCAGAATAGAGGAACAGAGCCAGGAAGAGAGGAAACAAGAAGAGAAGAACAGAGCCAGGAAACATGTGCGGGAACCCACAGTCTGGAACCTGGGAAAGGAGATAAAGTATTACAGAGAAAAGGAAAGTGGTCTTCTGCTAGTTGAGAAAGTTGATTGGATTCAGCTTTGTTGATTCTTTCAAGCTAATGATCATATATAGTGATATCAGTATTTTATTTCTCCTTCCTTTTTACTGTCTTCAAAATAACTGGTGTTTTAGAGTCATTAATTGTTAGCTTTTAGCTCCAGTTTATGCTGAAAGTTGTATTGTACTGAAACCACAGGTTTGTGCTTTGTGTGACATGTGATTCAGCACTAATAGGTGTGCATTTCAAATTGAGTGCCTTCACTAAATAAATAAAATTGACATTAGCTCCTTCCCAAAGAGTTTGCCACCTAATGCCCTCATTGGTGGCATCTTCTAAGGGTCAGGAATGGAGTATCAAACTGAGGGATTTGATTGGGTTTAATTGGATTTGACTAGATTTGATGGATTCAGAGATTGAGAATAGAACTAAGAAAAAGACTCAGTGAGGATACTTAATAAAAAAATAGGATGAAAAGAGTGACTGATAGGGCTGCTATCTTGACAGGAAAGTGTTTTTGGATGCTCTTTTCTCTCATGTTAGCACTTAGTATGTTGAAAGAAATTAATCTTGATGTAGGCCAGTGTGTCTATGGGGAAAGAGTCTTCAGAAGGTAATTGCATAAATGGCATACTACACAAAGGTTGTATCCAGGGCAGCAGAGAAGATGTCTAGGCAAAGGTCTGAGAAGGACATGAAGGACAGTCATTGGACATGCTTTATTTTTGATATTTTTGACTGTGCATATAACAGGACTGAACTAGCACATTGACATCCATTTTCTGTAATGATTTCTCCCAAACTGCTAAATACAATGGCTATTTTTACTGTTCATACTCTGCTGTATAGATATTGCGGGCAACATGGTTATTCAAACCCCTCACCCTTCTTCCCTTGAAGTGTATAGTACCAAAAAATTATTATATCTCTAAAAGTCTAGATTTATTATAACTGTTTGAAACTCCCACCTGGGGGAATTTTCTATCAGACATCTCAAAGAAATTCTATTTGTTCTGCCTAGTTTAGCTTTTACCTACTTTGTAGGTAAAATTAAAGGACTTTTCTTTTAAAAGCAATTTTCTCAAATCCTCTACAAAAGTAAAAATCTGTGGTTTTAATGCTTCCCTTGGCACTAGCTCCTTAGGCAATAATGCAGCAATTATAAATAAGACTAATATGTTCATCTGATGGCTTCTGATAACAAGCCATTTTCAGAATTCCTTTTATTTATGTATTTTTTTTTAATAGCATGGGGCATTAGTTATTGAGAAAAAGGCAGAAATGTTTATATATATATATATATATGTCTGAGAGAGAAAAAGAGAATTGACTGCATACTGAGCTACAATATATATTTTGAAAGAGAAGATTAGAAATTCATTTTAATAGATTTACTTATAGAGTTATGACCACCATCTCCAAAACAGAATGAGAGCAAGAAACTAAGCCTAATTAAAATGACTTGGTGTTCAGTAAACTCCTTGTTTGCAAGAATTAATTGATTTACTGTAATGAAAGATGGAAGAATCATAATCAAAGTTTTCAGAAGTAATTTGGATATTTGTATTTTGTGGGCACCAATCTTGGATCATCTCCATTTAAGGGTGTTGATAATTGATGAAGGGGATAGTAAGAGATTCCTATCTGCTCTACCCTACATCTGACTGGCACATAATAAATGTCTAATCTTAATTTTTTTTTTWAAAAAAAAAAGGAATTAAAAACAGCAGAAAGAAGGCTTGAAATTAGCATTCTTGAAGCTGCCAGTTGCATAGTCTTTGTTAAAAGAAAAAGACATTTAGATGTGCACATCAGAAAAGACAGCAAAGGAACAAGAGGTCTGATATTATACATCTATGGATTCAAGAGCTAGTATTTGAAGCAGGCTTGGAACTAGCTTACTTTGTTTCTTTTATCATAATCTAGACTTTTTTTCTTGAATTACAGAAGTTAAAGGACAGAGAAATCTCAGTTGAAGTAGTGTTCCAGTGATTACTGTCCTAAGATTCAATATATGGATGCAGAACAAACGTAATTTGTACGTACAAAACTGTACATCCATTATTAGAGATAGATGCATGTTATGTAACAAAATGCTGATAATAAAATGTTTGCCAGCCTAGCTTTTGATATCGTATGTATAAGCAATCATTTCAGAAAAAAAGATAGCTATGTGTGTTAGTAGGGATGGTTTTCCATCATAAAAATAGAGATGACGTTATGGGATGCAAAACTCATGTGAGGAAGTTTTGTCTCTTGCCTTGAATTGTCATGAAATCAAACACTAGGTGATGGATTAAATCTGGTATATCAGTAACATCTACTTGTCTAAATGACCTTCAATATTGTTTCCCAGCCTAGTATTTTTTTTCTCATCTTCAATCTCAGTAAGCAATGATTCTATATGTCTCCTGGTCAATTCCTTGAAGTTATTTAGCATTTTCTAGCCTGAAATCTAGCCGTTCTGGATGCAAGTAGATAATGATTTCCAATTAAGAGTTAATTTATTACTACATTTAAAAATAGCTCTAGTAGTTTTAGTAGTAGTTCAGTAGTTCTAGTAGTTCAGTTTTTAAAAATTGTTACGTTTGTAATTACACTGCCTTGAGTGCCAAGTCAGATACTTTGCATAATAGAGAGAAAATGTAAAACATATTTTATTCTTATTAAATAAATATCGAATAGCACAAAAAAACAGAGTAATATCATATTGTGCAGGTGCCTTAAAAGTGTAACATTTTATTCAAAGTCTGCCTGATGCCCTAGATTTTGTTAACTTAAAACACATGAAGTTTCGTAAATTCTTAACCCTCTCAGCATTTAAAGCTCTTTGTGGCAGAAAACATTAACCTGAAGAAACTTGAACTAAGGAAATCCTCCTCTCCTCCTCTGCTGCAGTTTCCGTGCATTGCAATGTTAATTGGGGCATCGAAAAGTTATTGCAGAACTCTTGGAAAGACATGAATATCAACGATCTGTGCAGATGGGCTCTCCAGTGCATCCTAAACTGTGAGCTCCTGGGAATACCCCTCTGCCAAGGGAGATCCTGAACCTCCTGGAGCTGCATCYCTGTGTGTGAGGCCGCTGTCCCCGGTGGCTGTCCAGCCTGAGTCATGATGAGCCATGGGGATAACGGCCTTCATCTCCAGCACAGGTGCAGGTGGGGAGGAATCAGGTAATTTGCCCAAAAATGCCTTACATGGGATTATCCAGAATGGAGGGGAAAAAAAAAAAATCCTATGTTTCATTATGTCAAGGGATAAACAGCATAAGATGAATGATTAATGATTTTTCAGGCTGGAATAGTAATGGAAACCTGCGACTCAAGAGTCTCTGATATAAAAGAACTGGTTTTACTTATGATTTTTACAACATCTTAATGATTTTTACAACATCTTAGTCTGAAAAGCAAAGGCTTAAAAAAAGGACGCAAAAATATTTACTCGTCACTCTTGCTGATTTCTGCTTTCTTTTCCTTTTGTGCATAGTGAAAATCAGTGCTGACAGCTTTCTTTCCCTGTTTGGTTTTCAAATACTGCCTAGAAATATTTGTTTATTTAAAACTGCTTGTTATCTTTGCCTTGTTGAAGGTGGCAGAGTGGGAAGAGAAATAATTTTGTTGTTCCTGATGTCATGGTGATAGGCACTGCAATTTCCTTGGGGAAATGACTAACGAAGTTCTTTAAAAACTATAAAGGTTCTTTTAATACCAGGCGAGGGACAATTTGAGCCTTTCAAAAGCTGCACAAGATAAGAAACTGAGAAGCAATGTGTGTGGAATTTTACTTTTCTTTAAACCTGATTTATTACGATTGATTTCTGCAAGGCATTGTTCTCGGGAAATTGTCTTCCGTCTTTATTCTGGAGATTGCGCTGTCTCCGTAGGCAAATGCTAGTTACATGTTGTAAGCAGCAGCACGCAGAGGCTGGTCCTCAGGGGCTTTTGCTTTAGTTCATGAGTGCGAGGCAACAGGCAGGGTACAGGGAGAAAGCTGGAGCAGCGAGGAATGGGGCGGTTCAGAGAGCAGGTGCTTTATTGGATGTTTTGGGAAGCTGTGTGCACGTCAAGGTGTATTCCCSCGTGCCACAAGACCATCAGGTTAAGTGTGTGCAGGGAACAGACCAAGGAGGAAATGCCRGCATATCCTAAAATTGTGATTTTGGTGCCGGGACAAAGAAAACAGAATTTGGCAGGTGCAGACCGTCTGTGCAAAGAATGCAGGACTTTGTGCTTTCATACAAATAAATGGATTACCAAAGAGGATAATTAACCTAATCATTTATCACTCTGTGTAAAATTCGTTTAGTTGGAGGGGGCAGATACCAGTGTCAGATGTCTGTAAACTCACATACCCAGCATCTACGTAAGGAGGGAAATATACATTCTCCCTATGTCTAGTAGTGCCAGTTAGRTGCAAGACTAAATAGTTAGATGCTATTTGAGACCAAATTAAAAAATTAGAGAACTCTTAGAGACTGTTGTTATACCACTAGTGGTTCATGGTACTACTACAGGTAAACATATTTAATATGGGCAGAATTAAATCCTCATGAATACATTGTGGCTGAACAGCACATGAAAAGTYTTTTAAGATCTTTCATTGGAGCTGTTTGATTCAAAGCTATCGATCTGCTTGTGATACAGTTTAGGATCTCCTCAAAAGATGAGGAAAAGCTGCTAAAACATTCACAAATAGGCACTAATTCTGTCTTGCAAGACAAAAGATTAAAATCTTTGCCGTCTTACTTATACAGAGTTGCACTATACCGTGCATAATGGCTAGTAGCAAGGACCGTGGCACGTCAGCAAACATCTGGATTAAGTTTGACACTTGCATGGTACTAACCCACTAAGAGTGCTCTCCATAGCAGATGTTGGGCACACGGGAGCACCTTCACAAGCTGCATCACACTGACAGCCCCAGAATGCACATCCCTAAAAGGGTGCGTAAAAAAGGTTTTCTCACTTGCTTTTGTTTTTCTTCTTAAGCATGGTCTGCCATAATTAGTTTATTTGATTTTCAGTGTTTTCAAGACAGCTCCCTGATTGAATTGGGGACTGTGTTATTTCTCCCCATGACCCGTCAGAGATAAAGAATTTGTTTACTGTAAATTGCTCACCACTCACTCCTATGCACCATCTGCCACACTTACCCACAAAGAGCTGCATTTCTAATAATAGCTCTTTTAACTTAAGAAAAATAATTTTTGAGCACATCCTTGGCTCAAATTTGCAGTTTTAATCTTCTTGATTACCTCACCCTTACATGCTAAGCTATGAATTAGTATCAATAAAGCACTTTTTTTCGTTGTGTAAACATTCTGTGAAATAGTCAAAGTTCTACATCATCAAAGAAAGCAAGGAGAAGGGTGCCGATTTGCCTCTCAATTTTCATCAGTTAAACTTATCAATATATTTATATTAGATTTTTTTTCTTGCKATATCTGGGAGGGCTTATTTTAGGAATATAGAAATATAATAGAGAAAATCACTAGATATAATAAAGCAAATTAATGCCCATATCTTGGCTACATAAGGGTCAAGTGTCTGGCCTGGATTTGAGAAGAGATAGGAATGGGAGTGAAATGGGAACTCCATCCAACTAGCAAATAAAAAGTTTGCAAAGAGAGGAAAGAGAATATCTGMATTCTCCTCTTACTAGCTGTCAGCTATAATGTCTCTTTCTATTAAGGGAAGTTTCTCTGAATGAAAAAGAAAAAAAAAAAAAAACAAACAGAAAGGAAGTTGCTTTAAATTCTTTTTGGGAAGTGTAATATTCTAGAAGAGACTCTACATTGTGCTTCCCAGATTCAGGGGTGATGATTGGCTACTATTACTTTAAGTTATTTCTATTCCTTACAGATTTGCTGGTGCTCAGAACAGAATTTGGATGAAACCCGAGGCCCAACTGGCTCTTCAGGTTTCCTCAGGTGTCCATGGTCTAACCCTCCATTAGTCCGAATTAGCCTTGAGTGACATCGCTTGTTTTATTTCTCAAAGTATTCTTGTAAAATGGTGCAAATGGCACACGTATTTATTGCTGAGATGGAAGTTGGGCAAAATATTGTTGGTAGCAGTTGATAACAGTAACTGTGTACTCAGGAAAAGTATAAAGAGCAATAAACCTTAACAAAAATTGTGTAGCAGAGATCACGGAAGTCACTCCCTCAAACACACTGAAGTATTATGAAAGATAGAGAAACTGAGATGTGCCCCAAGAGGGCTTTGAGGGACTCCTCTTCAAGCAGGAAGGAGACAGGCTGTAGACCATACCTAATGTACAGATCCTCCAACCTTACCAGCTACAAGCTGCAAAGAGAGCTGTGRGAGTGTAAGCAAAGCACCAGCATCTGGTTGCAGAGATATGTGTGATTGCACTTGTAAAGCAGGTATGAGTGAGCAAGGAGAAATGGTGGTCCGTAGCCAAKTGGTTCTTTTCCTTTCCTTCAAATTTTGTTTTGGGAAAAAAAAGAATATTATTTTGTACAAAAATGTCTGTGTCAGGTGTTTTTCTTTGAAATAAAAGTGGTAAGTGGTCATATGTAAGTGGCCATATAATGAATAAACAACAATCTTTCCTTCTGTGCCCTATTCCATCTTCCCTAAATAATYCTAAAACTGTAATTCCTTTGGGTTTGAAAATAACATATACAGAGAAAGCAGATGTAGGTGATGATATTATACTCTTGAGAAAGTAAATCCAACTCTACAAGCAGAAGCTGTGCCCACACAGGCCAAGAACTAACCTTCTAATTCTCAGGTGAGCTCAGCCAGACTCCTCTCCTGTTGTGTTGATTGGATTTGTTCCTAACAGATTAATTTTGACGTGATTCCTTTCCTTATTACCTTTCTAATTTGCTTGGTTGCTATGGTTTGGGAAAAACTAATTCTGAATGACTTAAAATTTAACTGATTTAGCTCTGATATAAAAAAAAGAAGAAGAAAGACAAAAATAAATAAAATTATCTATTAAGTCTAGCTTGTGCAAATAAAATCATCTGAATTTAATAGCAAGTGAAAATGGATGGASTGATATCTGGTCCAGTATTCCTGGGAATTCTCATATTT
This sequence comes from Eudromia elegans, assembly GCA_003342815.1. Lineage (NCBI taxonomy): Eukaryota > Metazoa > Chordata > Aves > Tinamiformes > Tinamidae > Eudromia > Eudromia elegans. The sequence continues at coordinate 110,186 of PTEX01000244.1, forward strand.
TAGCTAATTATATTATAAAATAAAATGCAGTTTTATTTAATTTCTTAATGCTGTGACTGTTAATTATGTGATTTCCTGGTTATGTTGCTAAGTTTGTTTCCTTGTTTGTAGACAGTATGGGTGACTTGCAAAGGTTTATGCCTTTATTTTACTTCTTAATGGTGGAAAGTTACTGATGTCATCAATAACCTGTAGGATAAATCTTTAAGGCATTTGTCATTACAAGTGTGTTTTCTTTATTTGGGTACACATAGAAGACACAAACCTCTGTTTATTCTTGTTTCTAGAATAGTAAAATTCAATAGCAAGGATCAACTCCCAATGAACTGACACTGCATCATTTCATTGCATGACCAATATTTCTGAAATATCAGGCTCACACTGTAGAGAATACATTAGAGGAAACAATAGAAAACCTTATAAGTAATTGACACATCAGTTGGTACAKATTCAACAGAGAAAAGAGAGGGCTCATCTGTGCTCCTTAAAGATGTCGTTGTAATTCATGCTGGAGAAAATAGTCTTAAACCGTGAAACATGACATTTTGTAACTTTCTCAAAATTTGTACTGCCATTAACTATTGTCGCAGCTGAGATGTGACCTTCCATGACTACTGTGAGTCAGTCCTTTCCACCTTTGATGCCAAGAACTTAGCAAGATTTGGTGGCATGAGGGTGCCCCAAATCCTTCTGCCGTACTCTAGATTGTATGGGGAAAAAAAAAAAAAGGAAATATTTTTCAGATTTGTATTTTGCCATGCTTCAGTTTTGTAGGTAGAGTCTCCTCTTGCTCTTGTGTTAATGATGAGCTCCCTTATATCTGCATGCCACTCATTATCTTCTCAGCTGCTTCTGTTCCTCTGATGGGAGCTACTGGACTTAGCTCTCTGATCATTGTAAAGGGAAATWTTGGTTTGTGCTTGCTGGAATCCACTTATTCCTAAACATCATCATCCAGTTTCCTAAGCTCTTTCTTTGCAGCTGGGAAGGAAACACCCTTCAGCACCCCAAATCCTTCCAGGATGGACTCTGCTCGCTTCTTTGTATAACACTCTAACTTTGCAGGTTTCAACGTTATCATCATCATCTCCACATCAGGCAGACTTAATCATGAAGCAAAAAATGGTTGTGTTGGACTAAAGATCTGACCATCATAGGTCTGGAAAGGAAAGATTGCAGGGAAGTAATAGAAAATATAGGTCCAACTCTCTAGGAGAGAGTCCAACTTCTCCCTGAAGTGCTAAGGCTTGCCCACCTGCCCACTGTCCCCACTTCTTGTGCATGKGGATGTATCTAGACAAAGCCCTTCCTCCTTACATCCTTGACCTCAACATCTGGATTACTTTACCTGCCCTGCACCATATGCTGGGCCAGCATTTGTATTTTGCTGAAAATATGCAATGGTTCTTTCCCTAGAARATATCTGGGAGATCCTTGCCATTTTTTTTCACTCCATTTTAAGAACAGTTTTTGAAACAGTTGCCTGTAGTCATCACCACTGTCATTCTCACGAGAATATTCTGATTTGTTTGTCTGTGAAAGAGTTTTTTTAAAGATCCTTCTTTTCATAACACTATTTGCAGKAATCAGATATGAAAAGTAAAGTAAATAGCTTTAAAATATGTGATGTTAGCAACAAACATTAACTATTCTTCTCTGTTTTACCAGCTTCACAAAGGAAAAAGTAATTTTCTTTCAAAGAAAATGCAGCCTACACATTCTTCCAAAGGAAGTGTGATTTTTATTATGCTATTCACTTGATTTATTATTCACAAAGAACCTTTGAACAGAAGCTGGCCAATGTGTAAGCCAAAATACTGACTTTAAAGAGATTTTTTGGCCATAATTCTTACTGCCCTGTGCAAATCAGCAGGAAATATTGAAAGCATGTTAAATTTAGTGCTTAAAAGTTAAATCTGATATAAGCAGACTTACCAAAACACATTTTGTAAAGTAAAAAGAAGGATTTCATTATTTTTTTTTTTTTTCTCTTCTCAGGTGTAAAGGGATATAGGCCACTCCTGGTGTCTTTTGTTTTCAATGTTTTTATCTTACTAACTGCATTTTTGGTTGAAAAGATAGAGCTTGCAAAAATATTACTCTTAATTTGGCCCCCCCAGCATAGTGATTTCATTTGAATTTGGCTCAAGGTAGTGAGTGCTGAAGGATGCTAATTAGACCTGCTATGAAAGATGCAACATCAAGTGGGAAAAAGGGCCTGCTTAAAAAAACCCTCTGCGACCGGCTGGGGGAGGCTGCAGTCTTTTCTTACAGGCAATCTTCTGTCTTCAAGGCCAGGTCAGTTGCTCTTCATTACCTCAGCTTTGCTACCTTAAGTAAGGTTAATATGCTGCTGTATTTTGAAAGTTGTGAAATAAGTGCCTACCAACTTCTCTAGGCCTTGGATGAAATATGCAGTGAATGAACAATGTTCTCTTCTGCCATTGCTCTGATGATGGTTGTATTATCGGAGACAGATTGATAGCCCATGTACTGAGTTTTCCATTACATTTTTTGTAAGAATTTGTTTTCCCAATGTTTYTATCATAAAGAAAGTTCTGATAGCCAGATTTATTTTGTTTCAGAATTGCAAAAACTTATCCTTGTTTTAAGCAGTCTGTGTATTTATTTCTACTCTCACTAAGTAAATCGTAAAGAGAAGGGTTTTGCTTCTTCAAGGACTATATGCACTCTTTCTCTCCACCTGCTATTTTTAGGCAAAATGTACCCCTGCCCCTCCTGAAATCTAGCAGACATTGAAAACCAAAGAAAATGTAGCAGTATTCCAATGGCTGAATAAAAAAAAAAAAAAAAAAACACTATATTAAAATATTTTAAGATTATATATATTGTTATATATATATATATATATATATAGTGAGGAACACTGCATGAATCCTTAAATGGAGCAGATGGTTCTGGCTGCCTTATCCCCTCCATTCTTCCAGTGCAGGTTAGAGGCCTTTCTCATGTTCCACATCTGAAAAAGTGAATTGGATCAGCAAATAGAGAAGAACAGCAAGGCAGCCTTTCCTAATAAACTCRGAGCTCTGTTACTAATCCAGTCTCTGACAGATTTACCCTTGTTTGCCCCCGGCTAGGATTAGAGGTTAGATATATAGATCAGGAAGGTGGCATGGGAGGTAAGCAAACAAGCAAGCCAGTAGCATATTAGAAAAAATAGGAGAAAATACTCTGTGGGAGGAATGAACTAAAGAGCCTAGTGTGTTGCTGTTGCTATTCCTCACAAAGAAGAAAAGCAAAGTTAAAACAGATGATGGATACTGAACATTTTGAGGAGGTGGGAATAGATCTCAAAGGAACCATCTGCCTCTCCTGGGACTACTACCTTGTGCGGTAGAGAAAGGCAACCTAAAAGAGTTTGTTGTACAGCTGTTCAAAAGATTTTGTTTCCAGAAGAAATGAAGGACAACACYCCCATGACTGAAGGAATGCGCCGTCTGCCAGCCCAGCATCTGCCTTCTGGCAGAATCCCCAGGACCTTAACCTTCAGAAGCCAAAATATCTCAGAAAGAGATAACATTCTCCACTTAGCAAGACAGCAAGCATATTTGAATGATAACTAAACTTTCCTTTTACAGTTCATATAACATAACTATCCTGTACCAAGGGAAAGGATAGAGTTTCTCCAAATAAAGCAGATGATGCATGAAGAGAAAGTAAAATATGCCATGTCATTTCTGTCCAAATCTAGGAATGTACCATGCTTTGTTACACAGCGTGGTACATTTCTTTCATTTCCCCTGGAAGAATGGCCAAAATGTGTAAAATATATAAGAACTGAAATTAGTGTCCTAGAGTCCTTCTCCTTCAGAAGGGCCCCARAAAAATGATTCCTTGTAGTCCTTCAGCTGAGTGTCACTTGGAAAAGTTTGATGCTGTATATCTATGTTATACAAAGTAGTTATATGCCTGTTATTTGAAAAACTGGTGCTTGAATACCATGACTAAGCTAAAACTAARAAAATGTAATATCTTGCCATGAAGCTTTTTGTTAATGAATGTATGGACCTGTGTGCACATGATCCAGAGGACAGTCAATTCAAGTTTTTTTTTTTTCCCATACGGCATCACTATTCTAATAATCTGCACACCAGAGAGTATTCTTTAAGAAAAAATAAATTTCATCATRGTTATGATTAAATTATAACTACTAATAAGCTAAGTGTTCCTTCTGTCATGTTCAACAACAGAGGAATTGTGCCACCAGAAATGTGTGGTTTAAACAGAAACAAATCCTTTTTGCTGCCTTAGGAAGTAGTTTGGAATTGATAGGAGAACAAATAATAGGCAGGTGGGAAGTGTATCTTTACCTAACATGCAATTTTGTAAGTGTCAGACATAGACAACTACCCTGCAATATGCTGCCTATGTCATATATTGCCCCAAACTGAACATCTGCCTATAAGCCCAATGCATCTTCCAGGTATCTTACATCGTCTTTTATAAATATTTGCAACCAATAACAAATAATAGAGGAGTGAAACAACTAATTACTAATATCCATAATATAAGATGTCTTAGGATGTAATGAAGACCTTATTTTCAGTAAAAAACAATGATTCTGCAATGAAGAGCAGAGAATTTCACCAACCATAAAAGCCAAGCCTTAAATAAGAGAAGTTGGYTATGTTTGCAGATAAGTTTCTAGCTCAAAGGGATGTTTAAATGATGCTGATATAACAAATCTTCTTTATCAGATATTCAGAAAACTGCATTTACGAAGTTAATTGAAGAGAAAAAAAATCCTATTTTGCACTTGAAACACACATGAACTTCGCATATTTAAATTGGTTCAAGGAAAAGAGAGAAGGATTCCATGAATTATTACATATCCTTCTAACTACTATTTTAAATTTCCTTCAGTTCTGAGGAAAAATTTTAAAAAGGTTTTCCCAAATACTGGCTGACTGTATTTGAAGGCCCCGTCAGCAGATATCCTTCTCTACCGCTTCTCTTTGGCAGAAGCCTCCTAGCTGCGGTCTGAGCCTCCAGATCGTGTTAGTGATACTGGCSTRACTCRACYGGGGCCTTTACAGAATGCAGCTCTCAGAAACAWGTGGCCTGCAGTGGCACAGGCCTGYTGTCCTTGGCATCAGGTCCAGAACTTTTAACATATAGCAACAGAAAGGAGCCACATGTGAGCACATTTACCTGTACATTTATAAGRCTGCTGTAGCACACCTAAATCCATCTCTGGTCTGGAAGATGCAAATTGCAGTTGTTTGTGCCTTCGGTTCCTTTGGAAAGATTATAGGTGACAGGCTTTCAGCTGGAGGATCAGTCTTGCCCCACATTTCTTTGATGAGCTTGTCTCTAAGGCTCTAAATCTGAGTCTTAGATTCAGAAAGAAATTTTAAAAAGCTGGTAAATGGACAGAGCCATCCAAATGSCTTCTTCTTTATTGATGACTGAGCTACTGTAACATAATGCTCTGTTMCCCTTGAAACAAAAACGAGCAAAATCAGAAGTTGTTGGTTTGTTTCTCTCTGTTGGTTTGTTCCTTTGATTATTCTGGAAGTTAATATCAAAGAGAACCTGAAAGGCAGAGATAAAGGAGTCTCCACAAGATACTCAGGATGGAGAGATAATTGCAAATGCAATGTTCAAATAATGACAAATATTATGGATTTCAAATGTACCTAAGTGAAGGAAGAGTCCGTGTGAAAACATGATAGTGTGCTGTTGAACACAGCAATTCATTAGCAAGAAATGCTAACGAGAACATTAAGATATTTCTTCCACTTTGGTATAAATTGAAGGGCTTTCAGCATAGTGCTTGTCATGGCCCCTTCAACAAGGTGAACCAAATCAAAGTGTCTGGACGCACTTCTCTGATCAGTAGGGGGACTTAATTAACACTGAATCCAACTTGTTTGCCTAAGGAAAGAGAGGTGCTCCCAAAACATGTGAACTTTCCTGAAAGCATGTGTGAGGTTTTTTCTTTTTCTTTCATTTTAATATGAACACTTCCGTTCCCTTCTTTCCAGGTGCTGAATTTCTTGTGCTTTTTAGGTATGAGATCCTTTGTAGCGTTTGAGAGGTCATCATTGTTCTGCAGGAATCATTAAGGTCTCACTCAAATTACAGAAATTATGGAAGTGCAGCAGTGGTGAGTGCAGCATTCAGCTAGAGGCTTCTATAAAACTCCTGTTTTCCACCTTTTAAAAGTGGGGCTTTTTTTTCTTTTTCTTTTTTTCCCCCGGAGGGATTTAAAATCCCTTTTCGTTTAGCAGTACAAGCCAAAGGAAAAACTCATGCTTCTGGTAACTAATGTAAAACTCATAGCATGGTAAAAGGCAGCTTCTTTCTATCTGTACTGAAAAAGAATCATTTTTCCTGTTATGCTTAGTCTTTCCAGTGTTCCTGAAATAATAACTGAATTAAGCTACTTCAAAATGGTTCCATGCATTTATGCACCTCACTATGGAATTAAGTGGTCCATAATATGTCTGTAACACATTAATAAAAATGACATGCCCTTCCTGCAAGAGAATGGATCTTTAAGTAGCATCAAGGTGAAACATACTTCATAATGCTTTAATATTGCCTTTCTTAATAGTTTTATGCAACTATGGTGTTGGTTTAGAGCGACGCAGCAGATCTGCGAGCATTTTGGAACTGCTGCTTTACTAACTCCTGGGGCCTTGTTTACATTCATTGTCTTTCTGCAACAGAGTAATAAAATTGGAAGCAGGAAAAGAATAGGAAATGAAGAGGTCTGGCCGGTTTCTTTCTCAAAGTCTAGTGAATGCTGCTCTCTAGTGGAGCTTCTTCTGCAGTAACCAACACTGCATAAGGGTGTTGGGCTTTTGGCAGATTTATTTTGTTGGAAAATTACTAAGGGGAATTCAACGTGTATGATGTAGCAGTTTTTTCCTTCAAACTCTTTCTTATAAAGGACAATTTTTTGTTGATGCATTTTGTTTATTTTTCTTTGAAAACATCCGTCAAGAGTATAAATATTTGAGAGGGACACAGCTCTATGTGCTGCTTTTGGAATTATCGGAGATACACAGTGTTTTGCAAAAATCATGCATTTATTAATATTGGAAATTTGCCTTTTCTTCTCTTTAAGTGACTTTGCAATGTATCAGTAGTTCTTTGGTATAACTAGTGCACTCTTAATCARCTTCAGCAAGAAAATAGTGATTTAAAAAAAGGAACAAAACCTTGCATATTTGTCTTCATGATTTTTGTGTTTATGGGGCGTACTTCACAAATTATGTTTTCTAAAATCTTTCCATGTTGAGAATGGGTGCTGAGTGAAACTTTTAGACCGACATCACAAGTTAAGCCACTTTGCACACAGCTATTGGAGTGTTCTCATCACAGAACTGTCCTTGTAGACTCCATAGAGAAGGAAAGCGCTTTACAAGCACGGAGACCTCTGACTCCAGGTTTCTTGTCAGATATGGTCAAAACTGCTRTTTCGGACTGAGATAATAGAGCAGTTTACCTTCATTTATTTGGAAATCATAAGATTGAGTTATTTGTAAGTGCATATACTCTATGTCTTATAGCTTGTCTCATCCAGTAGTATCCTGAAGATACAGACAACCAAATAAAACTTCTCCTTTCTGATTCATCCTGATGGTTTCTACTGCAGACTTTATACACAATCTGTTTYTGAAATGCTGCTTGAGTTCACTGATATAACACATACCCAGCAAAATGCTTGGCTGGAGAGAAACACTTCATTCCCTGACATAAATTTTTGCTGCCACCTCTGATGAAAAACAATTCTCCTTAGTCAGAGTTCTTATCCCTGTGAGCATCAACAACTTTGAGGACAAGTTATGTGAGGGCATCTCAGCCAGGAGAGGCAGTTTTAAGGAGGCTGGATTTACTCTTGCAAAGTAAGGCACATTCGATACGTTCAGGTAGGACTGAGGCATTTGGTGCACTCTGAGCCCTTGAGAAGGGCAGTCCCTTTTCAAAAGGGAGGCAGCAGCCTATCCTGGAGGTCTCTCTGCTGCAACCTGTGCTTCCATGAGGGATTGCTGCCATGGTGAGTGCAGGCCCTAGCTCCCTGCATAGCACACAGCTGTGTAGACCAGCCTTGTCTCCTCTTGCTTGTAGACAGGGTATTCTAAGGGAAAAAGAGGGAGTCTAAAGAATCAAGTCATAATCAGTGTGCTTTTGTGAGCCCCGTGACACAGACTGAGGGAGTTACAAAGGAAAAGCAAGTAGRTTTTGAGTGTACAATATTTCAGGAGAGATTGGGAGAGGGCGTTTTTACGATATCCTATTATGTCTCCTCTTTAGAGGGAGGCTAAGCCAGTGCCAAAGGAATAGGTTCCCAAAGTGCTATTTTTTCACAGAATGGATAGGCCCTGACAAGCAGACCATCAGAACGGCTTCTTTGTCCTTGGAGCTCCAGGTGGTTTAACAGTGTAGAGAAGTTACCTGTTTTTACCAAAATGACTGTTCTTTCCTTTTTAGATGGCTTTTCAGCTCTTCTCAGCATATTTCAAGGGCTTTTAAATGAGAGGGGAAAAAAAAAAAAAAGAAAAAGAAAAGATGAACCTGTGGGTAAGTTTGTGGGGTGGAAGTGGAGCAGAAGGCAAGACTGGCTGTTTGCATGACATGGAGAGCTTCTCTCTTACCACGCCCAGAAGGATACAGGTCTGGAGAAGGCTCAGAGGTAGGAGCAGTATTCATGCAACATTGATAAGAATCATGAGAGATTTAGGAAAAACTGGAATTAATTTATCCAGCAGCAGGAAGTATGTGAAGTTTTTCTGAAGTGATTTTGGTGGCCAGGCAGCCAAGGATGCTCCTATTCCTTGCAGGAATAAGGTTTGTTTTAAAAGCTCTGCCAGTGAAAACTCTGCTTTCTTTTATTTCAGCCCTTTAACAGGCATGAAAATGGTAGTTAAAGTGAGGAGTTTACTGCATGTCATGCAGTAGACTTCAGTGAAATAACCTAGCAAAAGACTTAAGACTGTAGTGGTATTCATTCAAACACAGGAGAAGAATTCTGTAGAGATGTTAGAGAGTTCTTGATTTTGTAGGGAATGAGAAAGTATTTGGAGTAAAAGGTAATAGGATTTGGAGATACGGAATATGTTAAGGAAAATTCCTGATTCTAATTTCCAGCACAATTCTTGAAGCGTTTTCCCTCAGATCTCTTCCCCAGCCTTGTAAGTCAGTATGGTAAAATAAATCACTAGCTTTATTTATTTAGGGAAATAAAATGCACCTCTAGGTATTTTCAAACTAAAAATTTATCTAGGGTAGGGAGGGAGAATTCCTCCCCATGAGGTGGATAAACATCTAGCTAAATCAAGCAAAAGAAAAACTCCTGGTTTTGCCAGTCCTTAATAGAGGYCAATTTGAGGCCATGAGTGCTTGAATGATACAGGAAAGGAGATATCTGTCTTTTACTTTTCTTCTTACATATGTCCTTCTTAYGTGTACATATATGTACATATAAAACATGAGCTGGAGAAAAAATGCTGTAATTTAAATACAAGAATTGTATTTAAGACAGATGAAGTAATAACGATAGATGCCAGCAAAGACAAACAGGAAAATAAGATATACTTAACTATTTTACTTCCTGTGCTAGGCAAAGATGGCACAATACATTTATTGTAAGGAGTAGGCAGGATAACTAATATGGTAAGAATATTCATKGTCCTCAGCCCTTGCTTCCACTTAATTAAAGAGACTGCTTGGTAGTGCAAGTGACTGTCCCTAATACTCCTCATCAGCAGCATAATCCGTGCTGTGCTTTGACCCATTTCTGCAGAAAATTGCCTTGTGTTCTTTTGCCTTCCTCCTTATCAGTTTACTTCCATCCTCTTTTTAAAATTTTTTGATAATACTGATGTCTTTCCTCAGTGCTGTTGTTGGACTAAACTTTTACTGCGTGTATTAACCCAATGTGAAGGTATATATATAAAAGATGTTGACTTGTGTCAACGTAACATAAATATTGCTGTTTACATTCTAAAATACACTTTAAGAAAACAAAATTCAACATAGACTTACATTACTTTTGGTATCAGGACTGGAGCTACAGCAAAGGAGCACAAAGGCCTGRAGGGGGGCAGCAATTTGGTTAGCTAAAAGTGGGGAAAACTTTGGCAGAGCAGGGAATTGCCAGCTGCACTGTATGGGATAGGGCAATGCTGCATTCAGAGGGATGTAAATGAGAACAGGAAGATTTTTGGTCTCTGATGGGACCATCTAGTACTGCAATCTTTAGCTCTAAACTTCTCTATTGCCTTGATTTTATTTCTGCTTTTGTTACAATGAAAGTATCTTGAGAGACTCTATGTATTACGCAGCAAGTATTTGTGTATTCCTAGGAATACGTTAATGCAAAGTTTTAAAGAGGGAAATGGAATGAACAGAGCAGAATAGAAAATACAGGATTGATTTGCCTTTCCTTAGAGGCAGATTTCTCCCTATTTGAGACATGTGGCAGGAGTGCCACCTTGTGGGAAAAGGGGCGCTTTTCCTTCGGCACATTAACAGCACAGCACTGAACGGCCGCTCCTGCCTATATCTCCCTTGCAAAAAGCTGATTTCTGCTTGTTTTCTAGTAGCATTTGCTATCTCTGTGGATGCCTTACCTTAAGGTCATGATACGGTGGTTGTACCAAAAACTGACAATAGAGCAGAGACAAGATTTACTTCATGTCAGGCTCTGTCAAGAGAGAGGAAAAAAAAAAAAGCTGGATACAAATATTTTTCTGGCAAAGACAAGGTGTTTTCATAACGGACAACTCGATATTATTCAGATCTTGAGGCTCTGTGACATAGCATCAAAACCAAATCCTGACTTGTTTTCTTTACCCTCCTAATTTGTTTCRGTTTTGCCTCTTTTTTTGCCTTTCTCCCTTCTCGAAGCGCAGAAGCTCACACGAGCTAGACCTTATGGGCTTTGCCTCTTGCTTTTATTTCCAGCTGCCGAACACTTTTCTCCCTCCCTATCCAAGCCAACGGCACATGGCAGTGGCAGCGCTGCTCAACACAASCAGCTTGGCCGAGTTTATGTGAGCAGCTCTCTGCTGTAATTTGTGAGGGGGATTGGAGACACTTCACTTGTTTGGCAGCTCCTCTGCAGTCTACCARAAGTAGAGAGGCAATTTCATTCCATAGGGTCTTCTACAGAGAAAGCCTTTGAAATGGCTGTTGTAAATAGGGAATAGCCTGGACCCTGGCATGAAGCAGCAAAGAGGACAGATGAGTTGAGTGTGTGTTTTTCTCCTGGGTTATTATTCGTGCATTCAGTACAGGAGCTCTCCTACCCACCTGTTGTTGAGGGAGGCTTTGGAAAAAGCAGTTGCGTTGCTGCAGTATTGCCAGCAGGAAGAAAGAGAGAACTAATCTCTGATGAGAGCATTAATAATCATGATTTTCATAAGAAAAAAACATGGCAAGAGGTAGTTTTCCAATAAGGTGTCATAATTATTTTCCCATATGTGTTTCTCTTGCAGGCTTTTCCAGGAGCAGCCTCTGGCAAAAGGCAGGTCTAAAGCTGCTGCTGCCCAGGCTCTTCAGAAGATTTTTCCTTCCAGGGCGGCTGTCACAGCCCAGTTGTCACCTCAGAAGCCACCAGCTTTTCCAAGGAAGGGGAGAGCAGGTTGCTTCTTGCCCTTGCCTTTTAATTTGGTACAGGGGAGGCTTTGGGAATAATCCAGCCTGCTCAGTGCAGGCTCCCGCTCTGAGTTACGTGCTGCTTGATGTGGGCAGTGAGATGTGATGATACTTTGCCTGATAGTGATAGTAATTTTATTCCTGAGAGGGATATTCTTTCATTCATGAGATGAGAGAAAGCTGACTGTCCAAGTAGGCAGATCTCCWTGCTAGAAATACGAATAAAATGAATAATGAGCTTCGTGTCCCTCCAGAAAAACAACTAACAGCCTTTCCGGGGGAGTGGGAAGAGCACAGGTCCCTTTGCAGGCCCTGAAATGCCAGGGAGAGGAGCTGAACATCGGACTGCTGCTTTGGGACTCCCGTAGATGGTGTGTTACTCTGCGAAAGTGAAAATCCGGCTCTTATAACTAAGCATTAAAGTGGGAAGTAAGTTCCATTGCACATGTATTGTCATTTAGATACCCCAGGTCAGGCCTTTCATGTTCAAAATCAGCCCGATGTCTTGGGGCTAGATGGGTCCCCATTAGCAACACAGTCACCTGCTTGGTACATTATTTGCAATTGCTCATATAATTGTTAGTATTTATTTAACCCTATTATTAAAATAATTCCCAGATCTAATTCCCCAGCACTAGATTTTGGAGAAATAAAGAGCAAAACCAGCTTATATATACACAAATGTTTCTGAAAAATGACACACCTTTTCTTCCACCTCCAGGATTTATATAAAGACATTTTTATATATTARTATATAATATATATACAGTGCAGATTAAGAAACATATAAACATGCAGATAAGTAATAAATTATAAGTAGAATTTCTAACAGTGCAAGCACTGCAGTAGTTATCACCTAGAAAATTCTGCAGAGTTTTTCAACAATTCATGTTTTGATGTATAAGGAGTTATCACTATATTAAAAGCTCTGCTAAACACTCAGTGTTTTCATTTGCACCTCTGTTTGATTAAGCTTTTTTCCTGAGCCGTCACTGCGTTCATCAGTTAAGATTCTTCACGCTTCATCTAACGTCTTTGATGTCCCACTTTGATTCAGAGACATGGAAGTTGGTTGCTGAGGTTTGAAAAGGTGCTATTCTCATTAAATGATGAAGTTACTCTGGTTCCGCTTTTTTCAGTAGTAGGTCTCTTTTTGCATAATTGGTCTGACACAGAGGAGAAGTGGCTAGTAGGCATCATAAACATGACAGGAAAAATATGCCCCTAATTCCTTCTAGTGTTTCACTAAACTTTTCTGAAGTTTTTCCTTTCTTCTTTTTTATAGCTGTAAACATCAGGAGACTTTATTAAACTGCTTTTACCTTGCACTGCAGGAGACTTTAATGAAAAAGGGGAAAATGTTTGAAACTCTTATGCCTTTATTCTTTATATAAGGAAAGAACATAGAGGATTCAATCAACCATATTTTAATAACGGGGCTTATTAACTTCACAGTAGTAAGAAAAGGCTGCCTACATATTTACCTGCAGTATTCAAGTACATTCTGCATTGTAAAAGGGAGGCACCAGAAGGGGTTCTCTGAATTGTTTAAAAGGATTCTAAGAATTTCATATTTTAGGTACTTGGAAAAGCACATAAAAGCACAAACACCTTATTGTCAAAATGTCAATCAGCATTATAGCACATCTTATAYATAATGTCTAAGAGCAGATTTGCAGATTTTGTGTGGGTGAAGCCTGGCAGACATTTTTAGGTATATCACAGTGACACCTGGAAGAGTGCCTGCGTGTCCCAGAGTGCCTGAGCCAAGAGCAGCATCCTCTGGAGCTCCCGCGTGGACTTGAGACGGAGTAGGGGAACAACGATACCCACTGTATACACTTTTGAAGACAGACAAGGTTTGTTCCATGCCTTGTAAGCCTTTTAAAAATGGTAACTAGTGGTTGTGCTTACGGCCCTGAGTTTGAAGCCTATTTCTCTATTAACAAGTGAAATATATGCTTCATTTACTGCCTTCCAAATTAAACAGTTGTCAAAACGTTGTAGAATTCTCTGTGGAGACTGTGTTGTAATTACAAATGATGATCCAAAATGATGATGCTTTGGTGTTRCCTCTTGGAAGAGGGTTGTTTCCGTGCTTGGTGCATACTCTGTTTCCCCACTGCTTTGTGCTGTCCCTTCTCGTACAGTCACCGGTGCTGCCCAAGAAGGACGTGCAGGTTTGAGAGCTTCAGTGTCAGGCTCTGTGCTTGGCAGTTCTTTCTTGCCACTGTTGCAGGATCCCACACAGCTATTGCAATTTGTAGGATGATGTCCACTGGAACTGCAAATAGTAGTGCGTGTGGAGAGATCAAAGCAGATATTGTGAAAAAGTTGATTGCATGATGCTTCATGCAGCAGACCTCCTGCATAGTTTAAGCCTTTCCCAACCTTTGCACTGGAAATTTCTGTTACTCAGCCATATTATCCAGCAATGTCTTCCCTTTTTTTTTTTTTTTTTTTTTTTAATGAACCAGAAATGTCCATGCTAGAAGGTTTTGTAAAGTTTCTATGGTTACCTAAGTGTCTTGTCTGCTAGTTTAATAGGAGTCAGGCAGAACAGGGAGTTCTTTTCATCCTTAATTCAGTGAGTAAAACTGGCCTCTTTTTTCACCTTTTGAGTCATTATCTATTATATGCTTCCAGGATATTTGTACTGCTGCTGCAGACCTTTGCTGAGCTAATAAGTGAAGTTGTTTCCGCTTAATTTTTCTACCCTTTTCCTAACTATATGATATTTTACAAATTGTTCCAGTGCTGTAATTACAGGTTTGTTTTCTACAGGCTTCTGCAGTTATCCTCTCTATCACTTGGGTTTAGATCTTTTACCCTTGTGTCCTATAGCTAGTTCTTTGCCCTCTGCCCACACAAATACAGAGAAATTACAAGTGTTGGGTACAATTACAAGCAARTATCTTCATTTATTATGTTTATCAATGCTGCTGTTGTTAAATGTGTGTTGTCAGCATCACTGAAAAATCAGATTCTGMTTTTTCTCATTTGGCTCCAAGAAATGACCAGATAAGCATGGCAGGAGCTAGAAAAATCTAAGTAGAAAGATTAAAAAAAGTATAAGCTTGGAGTGAAAATTCATATTCCCCTTAAGCTTACTCATCCCTGTGTAACAACTCACCAGAAAAGGAGTACGATGCTAGAATGGTGTTTTAATTTTAGGAAGTGTTCCCCCACTCCTTTGATTTTTAAAATATTTCATAATTTGCTGCATACTCTGGAATAATCATAGGAATTAAGAGATATATAGAATTTAGTCTGAAATAATTAGGAATCTTCATGTTAGAAACAACCACTGTTAAAGCCACAAAACTGTAACTATATGGTGATATAAAAAACACCAAACCTGAAGTCTTGTTGCTCCACTGTAAGCCTGTGATAATTTATTTTAAATTTATAAACAAGATGAYACTGAATAATTTTCATTTACAACTATGTATTTTGCTGGTTTTATTTTAAAGRATTGTGATAGAAATAGGAGAAATTGYTGAAGGATAATCCATAGTGGAAGATTTAACAAGAATACATTTTAGGAATTTTCATAGTAAATTGCCATAATTTCCATTTGCATTTGATGTAGAATTATTTTAATTTATGACCAGACAGGACATAAAAGAATTTGTGTGTTAGCATTAGAAGATGAACTCTCCTGTTTTACCATCATAATGTCATGTCCACTCTCTGTTATTTGAGGCAAGACTACTTATCTGTGCCATTTTTGATGATCAAAGCTATATGTTGCTTGGGCTTATCCTTGTAACAAAAGCTATGAGTTGCTTTTATTGATAATCACTGGTGTGATTCCATGTCCTTAATTTACTGATAATCTTTATCTTGATCATCAAGATTATCGASTGTAACCCAGAGGCTGATCTTACCAAGATATTGAATTCTAAAAGGCAGTTAAATTAGTAGTGAATATTGCTTATGTAACACAACAAATTAAGCAACAAAACCATTGCTTAATTAAGCAATGAAACAAAATTCAGGTTAGAAACTACGGAAATTAAGTCTTGATAAGCTCTGGAAKATCAGATTGAGGCAACGAGCAGGTTCACTGATATAAGTTGCCTGGGAATATGTGAAGCTAATTACTAAAAGAGGAATGTCTCCACTGGAATAGTTCTTTCAAGGTCCAGAAGACTTCTGCATTACTGAGTCATATTCCAACCTCACCTATGAGGTAATGAGGTATCTACAAAAGAATTAAGATGTTAGTACTGATTACTAGATRGCATCATAAATAACATTGTCTTTCATGGACTACTGCTGTTGGGGGTATTTCCCCCAAATCTTCAGATTAATGCTGGCCCTATAAGGACTTCTAGCTTATTTGTTGGAATGCGTTTTCCTAGAATGGCTACAGAATGATGAAAAGCTGCAGGAGGAAAGCGGACCAAAAAACAAATTAGAAGCCCCTGGTAGTACTTCTTAAGAGCAGGACTTTACAGAGAATTCCCAGTCCTCACTCAGGAAAGTTGAATAGTTTTTTTTAAAAAAAAAAAACCAAAAAACCAGCTTAGAGCTCTTCACCTAGCGAGCTTGCACAGCCACAGCTGTCAGCAGTTACTCCATCAAGTCCTCTGGGGATGAACAAGGATGAAAGCAGCAAGGTAACAGAGATAAAAGGCAGCTAGAATATCTAAAATACAGGTGCAGAACCAGGGTCTGTAATAGGAAGGACTGTGTTTGGAGTGTTGTATGTAAGTGCAAAGGAATTTTGAAATGTTTTATCTGGAAGAATACTCAGGGATCCCTTGCTCTGAGAAGTCTAATTATGTGGGTCTATTCTATATGATTCAGACTTCATTTTACCTCAAGGCACTATTTATTTTGCGTCAAGGACAGAAGCATGTGAATCAAGAATYCTGAAGAGGGTTCTGGGGAGGTCACGCAGACCACTTGTTAGGTGGTTTGGAGATGAAACCAAACGTTTCATCCTGTAGCATTATAATGCCTTTCCATGTGGAGGACATAAAAGTGAGAAACAGGTCTCAAACATCTGCTAATGAAAGATCATGAAGCAAATATTTGCTTGGCCAGACAAGTTATTCAGCTTTTGCTACATTCTCTCTTACTGGGTCTAAAGCAAATTTTCATTGCCTTCTCAGACGAAGATAAGGCTTTATGATTGCAAAGTTAACAACGTGTTGGCTGAATTTGTTAGCATACTTACTAATGCATCAGCCTCTCCATCTCAGAAGGCTCACATATGTTTGTTATAAAACCACTGTACTGTGTGTGAAATAGCTCRTTCTAATATAGTCTAGAAAAATGCCAGGAAAGTGAAGCTAATCCAAATGAGCTACTGTTATTTGACATGGCAGTGCACACTCTGAGGTAAAATTACTTGGATGAAGACTGGCAATGAGGGAAGTGTTATGTGTTGAGATTATGCCATTTTCCCTCCTATTTTTTAGCCAACAAATTAGAAGCTCATTGGAAAGTCAGCTTAATTTGATATACTGATGTAGCAATGCCAGCCTAGTCAACCTAGTTGTTTCACAGTATTGTTTCATGTCAGTATCTAGCAATCTATAATTTAGAAGTTAATATCTCTGGGTTGTGTTTTCATTATATTTTAAGTGCATGTTGTAAGTAGCGAATAAGTACGCTTCTATTAGACAAGTGGGCTAGGAAAGAGATTGATCTTTCTAGGCAAATGAAAACCTGGCAGTAAAGACTGTGTGGACTCATATTCCAAATGAACAATTGATAAATGATGTGTAACATAAAAACCAAAATTTGGACAGTTTACAGCATGAATTCCTCATTCCTCTGTTGCCCAGTTGCACCCTGGGCTAGAAATGCATCTGCTTTTCTGATGTAGGGCTCCYGTTGTCCCCTCTGCAGCAGTCTGAGTACACACGTGGCATTGCGGTTAACAAAGTTGTTTGGTCTGCTGGATTCAGAGATTCATTTTTCACGGGTTAGATCTTTTTTTCTTGCTTTGATAACAAGATCATGTCTAAAGAAATTTGATAGAGAGATGAGGAAAATGACAGTGTAAYGATATTGCATGATATACCAGATGTTGATAAGCTGTGAGGGAGAAAGCCTTGGCTGAGACACGTTGGCTTTGAAAATATGGAAAAGTAGATGAAAACTTGATTTGACTTTCTTCTCTTTAATGTTTATTCCCTTAGAGATCACTATTTGTGGTAAGAGATTTTTCTTTTTAACTTGTCTGATATATTCATTTTTTTTTGTCATCGTTTCGAATATTTTCCAGACCCCAGGAGCCAATCATGTCCTACTTGTGCATGTGGAAAATGATGATGTTGCCCAYATTTGTGCCCAGAAGTATTAGAAACTATGAAACAAAACCCATTTGTGTAATTTGCTAACCCCAYTAAGTCTTACATAAATCCTGAAGTCACTCAGTGTTTGAATAACAGTCAGGCATTGATAGTACTGTTAGTTATATCATCACCCGGAATTTTCTTCTCACGTGGTCCAACCTTCTTTCACTCCAGAGAGAGGACTGCTACAATTCACTTCTCTCTTCTGCTTCCCAATGTTCATTTCCATCCTCCTCTCTAATTTATCTTTCCCTTCTTGTGTTTGTCATCAAAATCTTCCGCCCACTGCTTAATGCAGCATAACAAATAATTCTCTGGGGAGTTTAGCTTTTATATCTTCTACRAACTCCCTATAGGACAAATGGGAATTGAAGATTTCAGAAAGTTGTGAGTTTTGTGCTGATATGAAAAGTTTAAGGGAAAAGTTTGTTTGTATTTGACATTGGAACAGTCTCCTCCTCACAYTTATCCAGTGAGCTGGGCTCCAGTGTTACCAGGAGAGTTGGGCTCTGCTCCAAATTTGAGAAACGGTAACATTTCTTAATACAGGATTTTTTTAATGAGAAAATCAAAATACAATGCCCAATTTTAGCTGAAGCTTTCAGAAAATAAAYTGTATAAATCTTAATGAAGCTAGAAGTAACTGGCACTGGTTGCTGCAGGCCACACCAGCACAGCGCTCCCTGCCCATGGAGATGAGGGTGCTCTCCTCCCGCCAGCAGAATTGCTTGCCTCAGCAATTCCATTACTACAGGTGGTTTATTTTGAATATTTCACCAGGTGGGAGTGAGAGAGCGTGCTTTGTTCTTACAAATCATGAAAATTCAAGCTGAAGTGTGCCCCGATAAATTTTCAAGGCCATTTATCTGGACCTTTCTTCTTCTTCTTCTTCTTCATACCCTTAGTTAAGTGGTTTTGCTTGTTTTATTCTCAAAGTGCTTGGAGTATCTGAATGTGCTGGAATTTAATTYTGCTTTTATTTCACCTCATCATTGCACTTCCATTTCTCCACAGCTGCCTTCTGAAAGAATTCAGTTAACCTGTCTCCAGTCTTTTTTACACCATCTAYGGGTGGGCAGGGACATTGCAGGTACACAGTTTCCCTYGGGTGCTTTCAGCTACAGMTGGACACATCTGACGTTTGCCCTGTCTCTTTCACWGTCCTAATATTGTCATTTTTGTCTCCATCGGCAAATATAAAGAAGCTCTCTAGGTTCCTGCCTTACCAGTCAATATGCATGTAGGCTTAGAAATCAGTCTGCCTTTCTGGATCAGTCAGCAACATCCCCTCTCCTGATCTCCATTCTCTTTCCACAGCTACACAGAGTTCTCAACTATTTCTTTCTATTATCTCAGTCATTGAGTGTTTTTCTGAGGTATCTTCCAGATAGATACATTTTTAAAATCTCTCTAAGMCATCACTTCTAGTTTGTATATGATCACATGGTATATGCAGAATTTAAATTAACAAGAAGATATTTTTTAAAAACCCTTCTGCTTCTGGCATAAAGATATACTTCTATGCATTGGCAATCTCTCACTCTCAGACAGTCACTGCAGTCTGAACGAGCTACTGTTTTCAGCATGATAGTTCATTAAACTCAGCCTCCAGCATTCTTAATGCAAATTTTGTTTTGTTTTCTTTATGGTCCACCTAGATTTTAGCATGTCCTGCAGATATAAAAAGTATAGAGCTTACTGCTTGATTTATGACTAACTTTACATGTATTTTGATTTCAACTAAGAAGTCATCTCAAGCTACGCTGATTTCCAAGTGGARTGCTATGACAGCATGCTCTCCAGAAGAGTAAGAAGTTGCAAAATCCAAATCCAATGCTCATATTGAGAAAGGTCATTGCTGAGCCAAATTCCCTTTTCTCAGGTGCCGTCATCTTATTAAGAAACTACCCAATTTTATGTGGGAGCCAATTTAGGATGGCACCCAAAGGACCTTGACTTCAAGACATGGTGGATGCAGGGAATGAATGAGTGCAAAAAATATCCATTCCTTGTCCTTAATTCTTACAYGCCAAATGGTAAAAGACTGTAAGATCAATCTACTGTCTGAATCAATGTTGTTGTCATCYATATCTTGCAGTTCTGGGGTCCCCAGTGCAAGAGGGATGTGGAGCTTCTAGGAAGTGTCCAAYGCTGAGCGAAAAAGATGATTAAGGGATTGAAGTATCTATGGTGTCAGGAAAGACTGAGCAAGCTGGGCCTGTTTAGCCTGGAGAAGACTGAGAGAAGATCTGATCATTGTGTATAAATACCGGAGGGATGAATGTGGGGAGAATGGGGTCAAACTTCTCAGTGGTGGCCAGTGACAGGACAAGGGATAATGAGCGCAAATTGAAACACAGGAATTTCCATCTCCTTGTGAGGAAGAACTTCTTTCCTGTGAGGGTGACAGAGCCCTGGCACAGGCTGCCCAGAAGGGTTGTGGAGTCTGCTTCTCTGGAGATGTTCCARACCCGCCTGGATGCCACCCTGTGCCCCGTGCTCTGGGGGTCCCTGCTGGAGAAGGGGGGTTGGACTAGATGATCTCTAAAGGTCCCTTCCAACTCAACCATTCTGTGATTCTGTGATCTTGAGTAATTTTGAGATAAAGAAACACAGTAGTCTAAAGCATTTGTCAAAACATTGAAGTATTATTGCTATCACATTAATATGTTGGGTCATGTATTATCTAAAGAACAGCTTGTTAGAGTATATGATAAATTCCTGTATATTTTCAACAGCACTTCTGTCAAGTTAAGGAAAATCTGTTCTGCTTGATGCAAAAGTTCATATTGTAATCAATGCACAGAATGGGATGGAGGATTTTTTGTTTTTAAGAARTATTGAGAATAATGAGGTAAAAAATTGCATGCAGTGACTTTGAGGATTTTTTTTTTAGTATTTTATCTTTCTAATACAATCTGCTTTTATTCAATTGGCCAGTGATTCTGCTGGAAAAGCTTCCCGGATTGTTGCAGAAATGTTTCATTTCTATATACAGAAGTTAATATGTATATATTAATGAAATAACCAGAATATTTTGAATGGTAATTGACAGTTAATAAAGTGCTTAAAGGCATTATACTATGTAAATGAAATAATGCTAAATGCTATTATTTATATAACCTCTTTGTTATCTGTATATAATCTCTATTATCTGAGAGCTATAARTTTCTAAAATACTAGTATCTCTGTAGTGTTATTTATACATTATAAATGTTAAAGGCAATCTTTAGGTCAGGCTTTCTGATAGGGGCCATGAAGTATTCTGGGGAAACATGTTTTACTGCATTAATCATTAATCCAAGGTGCCAGATGGAAATTCTATCACCTTCGGGATCACCAATTTCAGAGCGACTGCGTTAATGGAGGTGGCGTATGGTAATCTGTAGCATAAACAGCATTTTGCCCTTCTGAAATTTTGGAGATTGGTCTTTTGGCTGCTTCAGCACTACAACTGTGGCATGAGATTGGAGAGCCAGTTTGACACTGGCAGTTAACTTGCTTGTTCTGGCAAAGCTTAATTTTATGTTTCTATAAAACTGAACAAATGACTGCTACTAATGTTTTGCTCATCAGCTAGTAAGTGGAGGCCATTTAAGGCACAAATGTAGGATTTAGCTCCAGCTGCTGYTTCTAATGTTGCAGAAAGCTTTTGCTGCACTTCATTAAACTCAACTTCAGGCAGTTTCAAAACTGCAAGCTAATTATTTTTTTTCTTTCCTCTTCTGAAGGAAACCTTGTGGCACCAGTTTTCACTCACCAAATGGAGCTGCAAAATCCTGCATTCTTGGACAGTGATAGAAAACAGTGACAAAAGACTTAAAATAGCAGCTAAAACTGTATTGSTAAAACTTATTTTGTTGTCTTTCAGATTAACCTAGAAGTCCTGCAGGGTGTTTTAGTCTTCTGATTCCCTGTGAAAAGAGATGAAGTTAGGTACTTGATAGTATGAGTTATTTTCTCACTGAGAATCTTGACAGGAAACATTTGTTCCTGCCTCTAGCCTTGGATATGGGAGATGACATTCTTGAGAAGAGCAGCCATTCCCCAGGCAGTTGCTGTGCTCTGTTATAGGCAGGCATGCATTTGGCTCCCTGGCTGCTGAGAAGTAGCTGACACTTACTGCACGTTGCAGGAGAGCTTTGGTRCCATAACTCAGAGCAACGTATCTCACTGGGCTGCGGAGGCTTTCAGCTCCTCATCAAGAAGGCAGCAACGTGCCAGGAGCAGTTCGCTGTGTTTCAGTCACACACTTTCTAAGGGGTCTTGTCATCCTTTAGACATGCCGGGGACAGCTATTCCGGAATAGTATGTCACACTGTGCACTACTGAGAAYAGAAAAATGGAGCGAAAAATCTCTTTAGGTGACCAGGTCAGTGTTAAAGTGTTGGTAAAAGGATGATATGGAAAACTCAAAGTAAAAATCTATTATTGTACTTTTCCATAAAACAGAAACTACATGCTGAAGCATTAAGTTTGCCTAAATAATTATGTCTACTATGCAGGTTAAAAACAAAATATTCACAAATTCTTTCTTTTTGTATGACATCAATACCTTGTTTTTAAGTTGTTACAGGTCTGGCTTATAGAACCAAAGAACATACAYTGTATCTGATATAGTAACCAAAGATCAGCTGTATTGTTTAGGGCAATATGCAGGAAWAAGAAATGCAAACACATTTTGTGTTGCAAGGGCACTCTCATGGAGACAGAGACTTTGGTTGGCCTCTTGGTGAACCTCTCAAGGACGTGGCAAAGAGATGATAACCTTTCTAAGCTAGTCCATCAAGCTCTCCTCACAGCATTAGTGGAATAAGAATAGATGCTGAGTATTTGAAGTTGTGTTAATCATTATTAACATATCACAGTCAGGTTTCCAAAGAGGGAGTTCCTCATTCTAGTAAAATTGTACACATGGAAGAGACAGCCCTTACTTTGATTTTCCAAACTAACACAAATAAAGCATAAGCCAGGAACAGTAAAGTTTAAAGCAACAGCAATAGAATGATGTGATTGACCCTGAAGTATTTAAAACTATCTCTCTTCAAGTTTTCCACATACATAGCCACACTTTTGGTTCAGTGAGGCGAGGGAACTAAGCATTTCAGTCTCTAAAGGGCATTTTAGGTATGCATGTTTTTCCATTTGACAGCAAGACTTGAAATAACTGTAAAAGTTGTCACTTGGTAACTGTTGTTGTCTAAACATACTTAGGAGTGAGTAGCCACATCACAARAGAATTGAGGCAATGACAGCAATCAGTGCAAATCAGAGAAGTTCCAGGTAAGGATGAAACCTGCCATCTGCTCCAAGCATGAGACGCAATGGGGACACAGGAAGAAAGTTGTTAAGAGAGTCAGGTCTAGGGTATGAAATCAAGATACAATATGGTACGTGTCACCCTTGCTTTGTTCTTCTGTCACAGATTTGATATTCTTTCTGTGGGTTCACACAGGGGAAATTAGTTTGGGCTCAGTTTCGAGGACTTCTTTGGGGCTCTCTGAGACAGTGTTAAACATTAGCTGCTAATAATACTGGAGAGCCAACAAATGCTGAATATGCATACTCAGAAGAGTTAACTAAATTGTAGTCAGGATTCAAATTATATTTCTGTTTGCACATATGCATCTCAACAAACACTGCTGGTGAGAATTCACAGGTGAGGCCGAGCCAGTTCAATGTGCACAGGAAGGCATTTCACTTTTTTAGTTATTGTTAAGGGAAGGCAAAATTTACACTTAATTTTTTTCCTCTTTATCCAAATGTCACCTCAGTATTTACCCTCTATGCTCTTAGATGATGATTGTTAGTGTGTCAAAAATTGGCTTTGTCTTCATGGTTCAGGTAATTAATTTAAACCCATGAGATTACATTGGTTTTGCAAAGCACTTATAATTACAGAATGATTAATATTTACTACTGAGATGAGGACTATGAAAAGTAAAGTATGGCTGCTAAACAGAAACTATTTCCCGCCTCTCAGCAAAAGGCAGGACAGCTGAAGGCCTGAGGGAGCAGCAAAGAGGTGACATGAGGGCAGCCTGGCTCCACACTGGAATCCCAGCAAACATCTTCCAGGACCATGAAAGGGTAAGTGCRTGCCACCCAGTCCTTGACATTACCTCTAAGCAGTGCTGCACTAGGGATCTGACACAGGGGCATGCTCAGGACAGAAGATGCATCAAGGGCTTGCCTTGAGCATCCTTAGCTGTAAATGTAAGAGCACTTGTGGCCAAACCCTTGCTCTTACTTTCCAAAGTAAATTGAATGTCTGGAGGGGCACAAATGTATATGGTGCAATAAATAAGCTCATTTGTTGGATGAAAAGTTATCTGAATAGGACAATTTTTGGCTAGCAACATGTTTTTTGTAATAGGTCATTTCAGGCAGTTATCAACAGGAAACTGAATGAACCATTGCTAGCCSATATTTTCTTTGTCAAGGCTATGAATGATCTTCCCCCAAGCAATCTCAAGCCTAGTCAAACGCAGCAATATGACACATGTCTGACTTTAAAAGACAACTGGGTCAGAAAGCAGGAATGAGATAAACACAGGCTTTTGRAAGCTGTAAATAATTGCCACAGGGACCAGAATATTTTAACTAGCAACCCTACATMCATTCAGTGTTTCCAAGCTTGCATCTCAATACATTATGAAGAAAGCGTTTTACTGTATGTTAGCCCAAGAAGACAATGGCAGAATATCTATAAAAGTAAAAAAATCATAGTTAAAATTTAGATCGGAAGGGACCTATGGAGGTTCAACCTTCTGGGAAAGTCCAGGTGGCCTTTGACATTAGAGGAGATTGTTCTGGCTCTTGTCCAGTTGATTCCAGGCAGATTTGACTCTCTCCATAGAGAGAGAGATGTTGTTTTGAGAAAAAATGTGGAGCCACTTATTTCCCTAGCTAAGCACAAACTTATGAGCCTAGAAGAAATTAGGGTATATTTGAGCATTCAACAGTTAGAGTTTAAATGACATTTTGGGGGAACATGTTTGTTCGGATATTTGAAGAGGTGAAAGGCAGATTTTACTCTCTGTCCCTTGTCRTAGAGGAACAACTTCAGCTTCACGGAAGTCAATAGCTGTCTTCTAGTGAAACTAAGATCTACCCACTATTCTCAACAAATGGTTTGCTTTTCCTGGCCTAAAAATGGCAATTAAGAGAGAATCTGTATTGCAATTTATTTATTGAATTATTTATACATGGGGTAAATATTTGTCGTAAGCTTTTATGCCAACCAGGACTGTAGGAATGGGCTTTGACAGTTACCAATACACACTTATCCAACAGAACTCTCGATTTTTCAAAAGAGTAAGTTTTCTGATATCCTTCACAGAAAGAGAATATTTAAGAGGTGATCACATGCTAGGGACCTGATCTTGTTACTCTTAACTAGAGTATTATTCCACATCAGTTAAAAAGAGAGACCTGAAACGATTTTGTGTTTATATTTATTGTCAGCAATACATCAGTTATGTAAAAATAACCCATATGAAAATGTAAGACTTGTTACATTTTCACGTCATCTGTATTAACTGAATAAAGCTTAGTGACAATATACACAAATTTGCAGTAGTGGTACGTAAACATTTTGTGCATTAAAAAAAGAAATATACATAATTTAAAAAATAAAAATGCATTACACAATTTACAAATTAACGTTAACAAAAAAAAAAGGTAAACATTCCTCAGAGAGCTGCCTCCTTGTTCTACAAAATAAATATTCAAGTAAATTAAGTTAGGCAAAATAAACTCTTAACTTTGGGTGAGCACAATTTACATAAAGGTAAAAAGACAGATTTCCATTTCACTCAGGGTATATTTTACAGTGATTTATACACAGAATTTTTAAATTGGTCTCTTCAGATTAAACTATTGGAAAATGGACTTTACATTTTGGCAGGAGGAAGGGATTTCAAAATTGGTGCTTTATACCAAATATAAACAAGCTTGTGTAGGAGCACCGAAGCCTTGAAAAGGAGTTGCTCCAGGACTCAAAGCAGACACAGTCATCTAGAAACTACAGATTTAAAAAGGAAATTACAAACCACCACATCAAGAGGAAAATACCTACTTTGCTTTTTTCTGCATGATTTATTTGATCACTGGAAACGTTACTTTCACAAACTAACAATCTACAGTAGTGGCTGCTTTAGGCACTGGATTTGAAGAAGCACTCTGATTTTTAAAGCAAATACTTTTCATTCTATACTGATACTTACCCTATTCTGTATTACTTTTCCAATGCTAAAAGGCTTAATCACCTTTGCAACTTTTAGTTTTACCTACTACATCAGCCCTCCTTATAGTCTAAAAATCTTTTCCTGATAAAGAGAGAAGCCATTTTGGCTTCAAATTTCTGTGCACTTTGCTTTTAAAAAATGCACTCTAGATTTTAGATGCAACACATGTATCACGTGGATGTGCACCTCCACGATCCAGCTATAAAAAGTAAGACATATTAAAATACTCGCAAGGGTTACAAAGGCCAAACGTTCTTAAACTTTTATCTCTTTCTTCATTTGTCATTTTTGCGCAGTGATAAAAAGGAGATGGTACACCTTAGTAACCCTCAAGTTATTAAATTCTGACATTTAGGGCATAAAATCTTCAAGGCGAGAACAAGACATGAGTCTAAGATCTGCCAGGATAATAAATAGTGATGATTTCTCACCTGTTTCCTCAACTGATATTGTTCCAATACTATTGGACAATCCAGAATCAGACTTCTTAAAGTACAGAAACTGTGGTTTTCACATGATATATATAATTTTAAAAAACTTTTTCTTTTTTGTATGTCTGATTAAAGAGGAATCAACCAGGTTTTTGTTTTTTCCTACCCAAGAACTTTGAAGGTTTGTGTTTTCCTCTGGTTCTTTACAGAGTGATACCAGACTGAAGCGCCAGTGCTGCAGGATGGACCCATGGGCACTTCACCTGCTGTTACAGAATGCAAGGTATCAAGTGAGAATTTAAACCTGTACAAAAGCTTGTTACTACTTTTTCCTTCACTTATCATTCTCATTCAGGTGAATACCTCTGCAGTGGAAGGAAGATCATTTTCTTTACGCTGTAACACCAAACTGGTTTTATAAATTAGCTAGACTAAATTAGGACCATAATCTCATTTAATATTGGGCAAAATGTTCTTTGATTCTAAGAATTATTTCACATGGAACCAGGTTAGGTATTTTTAAGGACTTGTGCAATCTACTTAGGTCAGGGAGAGTCTTGTCTTTGATTACAGTGGATTTCATTGATCACACTGATTACCATGGGTCAAAGTTTGCAAAAGCTACAGTTTTCTTTAATGTGCATAAACTGGTGCTTCTTGAGCAAATATTGTGATGATTAGGCAGAAATGGTTTAGGTTATAAAAAAGACCTGAGAACCTAATACTGAACTTTACATAACAATTATTGATGAGAGTTGTCTGATCAAGCTTTGTAGTTGTATTGCTTCGTAGTGGCACAGTCACTCGTAGGGAGAAGCCATTTTGTGAGAATAACTCTTCTCAGGCCAGGAATCCCATCTGTAACAGGCTTGTAGACCCAGCTCAAGCCCGTCTGCTTCCTAGGGGAAGCGTAACAGCAACGAGCCATAAGCATGGGAGAGGTTAACAGTGCATTTCTAGAACACTGAGATTTTTTTTTCTAAGTTATGACTACTAAAATGGCAGAAGTTTTGATCTTATTCTTCACTCACCAGTACCCTCAAGAGTTGAGCAGAATGGTTAAAAGTAGAGTCTCCCCAATTATCTTAATTAGAAAAGACAAAAAGAGTTTTGTACTGCCAGCAACAGTGACAATGCTTTTACTAGCGAAATAAAAACAGCAAAAAGCTTTTCTTCCAGCTGAGCAATCAGAATGCCATCTCAGATAAATGTCACTCAAGATTAGAGGGCAACCACTTTTCTTTTTCTTTTTTTAACAAAGTTAACAAATATAAAAAATCTAGTCATAAACAGCCTTCAAAGTACAATTAGAAACCAGCAGGACAATCTATATTTGTATAGGTAGACGGGGCAAGAAACTAGACACTTGTATTACTGCCATGACAGAGATTACGAGCGGCGGCGGGGATGAGAGCAGTGCGTAAGCACGGGCCGCCAGCCGATCCCATCCGAGCGCAGTCCAAACTGAACTCTACTCCCTTCAGGACTGAAGACCTGTCTCCTTGACACTCCTTGCACAAGATACATCATCATCCTTTCTGAACAGAGGCAGTTTTCTATGGCAATACTAGTTAAGTGCATATCATGCTGCACTAATATAGTGCAAAAATTTGCCTTACATGTAGCAAAAAAAGATGCAGGCAACAGTTTGAGTTAGAGAAAGTAGAAACGTATTGTAACATTTACAATGGGTATTATTTTTCCAGACAGGAACCTCTAGAAAATACTGAATCTGAGAATGCCTCCCTTCTTGATGTACAGCTGAGGCATTTACACTTTGGAGTGATAACAGGACAGAATTTTGCGAGTGAGTCATTGCCCTCTGAAACGCAGGTTAACATGAGTTATCAATTGCCAAACTGTTGAACTTGCTCAGTGAGTTAATCTCAGTTAAAAGTTAATATTTTTCTAAGCACTAAAATGCTCTTTAACATGTATAGAATCTGACAGAGTAATACACACGGTTCAACTGAGTATATATGTTATGCTTGAATATAAAGAGTCATAGACAGCTTGGTACAAACTCTTCATGCTGTACTGGTTATACTTGGTTAATGTTGCAGGGCCTTTCAATCTGTGGCAGCTACAGCATCCTGGAGACAGAAGAGGTGCTTATAGTTTTGTAAGATCGAGGACAGACCGCAAATATCTCCAACTGTAGGGTCTATTAAAGTGATTCTGCCAGCATTTTCAGTGTCGTTGGTCTAACGTAAAGCAATAATACCTTAAATATCCATAGGCATTATTAAATCCATCCTTCTTTATCTATGGTGCAGTTACAAAAAAAAAAAAAAAAAAAAAAAAAAAAAAAAAAGTCAAAACACTTAATCCACTCCATAGCAAATCCTTGTGGCTTTGGATACCTTTTGATTTTGATCCAATAATTTAAATTCCATTTGCAATCATGAGAAGTTATATTTTACATATCTGCATCTCCATCATAGGCCAAAGTCAATGGTTTCAGTCGGTTGTTCTGTCTTCTCTGCGGCTTCTTTGGCTTTTTGCTGAAACAATAAGATATTTTGTAAATAGAACAATAGACTAATGGCATAAAATGTATGGATTTCATTCTTAAATACATAAAAAAAATTAGTGTTTAATCTAACGCTGGTTGGTTGGGTTCAAGCTATGTGCCTAAACACTTCACTTTGATCTGTAATTCTCTCTTTAATAACCCAAAGCAACATCAATTCAAGCTCAACTGTTGAGAAACAGGCAGTTATGGTACTGATGTGGCTTCATGAAATCCTTGGCAAGAGATGCTAATCCTGCCAGGTCACTCATTGCAGAAGAAAAATATTTTTGTTCTTTACTTACACAGAACTGAGATTGTTGAGAAAATCTACCAAAAAAAAAAAAAAAAAGAAGAAAAAACCCTCTTTGACACAAATGCTTACTAATGCAGTATAACCTGATGATTAAGGATCCTTGTTCAAGATGATAGGTATGATCTGATCTGCCACTTGGATCAGAAATTCCAAATTGGACTCGAAAAACATGAGTAAGAACATTATCTAAAGTGCTGTGTTCTTGCAAAAATATTACTGCTTTCCAATGCATGATGATTTTCAACAAAACAACATTTCATGTATGAAAAACATGAGAAAGCTTTGAGCCTTTTCTTCTTTGTGTATCTCTGTATCCCTTCAAATACCAAATCCAACTTGCCTAGCCACTAAATTTCTCTCTTTCCTTTCCTCTCCACGTGGTGATGTAGCTGCAATGAAATTTGCATGGGATGCAGTCATTAACAGACATAAATAAAGCACAAATAATCCACACACTAAGAGAGGCCGTATCTACAAGAGGTTCTCAGCCACTACCCAGAGCTTTAGCAACAGGACGTGGAAATTTTAACATTGCAGTTCATAGAAGAGCTGCCTGCAGTTTCTAGTGCTGCAAATGTAAACGGTTGCATTACAGTCTGTGTGTGACTGCTTGTTTGTAAATAATTAAAGAACTCACCAGGCTAGATAGATCATAGAAACAATAAAGATGAGTAAAACAAATGCACCAGCAGCTACACCATAAACCCAGGTCTTCAGCCTCCCATCTAAAAGGAATGAATGTTAGTCAGTAGTGCTTGAGTTAGTCTTGTTGAATTATTAGTTCTAAAATAGTATAGAAATACTTTAAAAATCCCAAATCAATATCTTCACCAGCACGATTACCGCTTAATGGGAGTAGACACTACTAAAGAAGTGCAGTAACTTGTTTTGCACACTCAGGCTTCCTGAGGAGCCCTGCCAAGAGAGSAGCCGCTCTCCCTTGGGTTTGACTTCTCTGGGCACATGTCCAGCTTGCCAGCCAAAGTCCCAATAATCCCAAGGAGCAGAGAGGCAGCACAGCAGGAACGCATTTTCCCACCAAATGCAGCCAGCGTTTTGGTTTCAGCTCTGACAAATGAACCTGCCTATTCTTTTCATGTTTCCTGTAATTTATTTTCTGTTTTAGGTAATTTTTTCTTCATTCTTCCTGTCTGTTTTGCTTTTTCCTCTTTTTAATTTTTTTTAGATTTATTTCTGGCACAGTGTCCCTGTAGTCTGACATATTTATTCCACTCCTATTCCACTATTCCACTCCACTCCATATTTATTCCACTCCACTTCCACTCCTTCTTATTCCATCTGCCTTGATCCTAGCTGCATTCCCTAACCGCAGGAAAAATGAGGGAAGAGCTCATGTGACTTTCTAGAGGATTTGTTTCTGAACCCCTAAATAAGCATTTCATAACCTGAGACCAATGTATGTTATTTGACTCACTCATGCTTTTCTTATTTGACTCATTTGAACGTTTCTAAATGGATAATTCAAAATATTCTTTTTCAATAGATTAGCTAGCCTTTTCACACTTCCTTGTCAATGAAAACTTAATTAAAAAATATTTCATTTAAAAGGGAAAAAAATTGCTATGTAATGAAGTCATTTCCTAGTTTCTTACAGAACGTAAAGTGTTAKTTTCAATCTCATGCTAAGAAAACACAGCTAAATTTTTGCACTTCTGACCAGATACTTGTTGCTTTCCAATAGCTCTGTAGATAGAAGGCCACGTTATCAACGCAGCTGATGCGTCTGGAACATGATAATAATGGAAATTATTTGGTCTGATTTTGTTCATATTCACCATGACCTTCTCTAACACTGCACAGTAAAGTTCAGACTTTCTGTTCTCCGACAAGCCAAAACCTTGCAGTCACATGGACAACCTGGACGATTAATATAAAATTATTTTAGCTTCTTTACATCAATGCATCTAATGAAAAAATATTTTAGCACTGAAATGACTGATTCATTTAAAGATGGACAGAAGCAACCCATTTGATCTGACACGACATAACAAATATCTGAATGAGGGCAATTCATTACTTCATTACTGCTAACCAGGTTATTGTCTTTCTTTTTTGACTTATTGACACAGGGAAAAGTTATGTGGGGTTTTGTTTGTGTTTTTTTTTTTCTTTCTTATTTGTTTGCTTGGATTTTTTGTTTGTTTGTTTGTTTTAAGTGCTCTCCCTTTGGAAAAAGGACTGGCATTACTTTGTGTCTAAATCTTTCTTTTGTCAAAGTAGAGAACTATGTTAACACAGATGAGCCATCTTCAGGCACCTAACTAACTGACGTGCTCTGAATTCCTTCTGCATARCTTAGTTTTTGAAATATACAAAGAAATAGAACTTTCAAACATAGCTTTTCTGGATATTACTTTAGCAAGGACACTTGGAGGACACCTGGTTTAAACACCTTCCTTTCCAGCACTGTAGTATTATTTAAGGTGATAAAAGAACTATTGTAAAATGAGATTTAGAATCTCTGTGGAATGGAATAACCATGGTAAGCTAAAGAAGAATTTTTTCAATGGTTACCCAGTCCTCGAACGGAAATAATCGGTCCTTGATCTCATGTCTTACTGCTATGTCTTACTATGCCTGCACAAACATGCTTGCTCAGTTCCAGAGACATGGCCAGTCAGCCCAAGTCAGTAACTCAGAGCATGCTGAATACCATGATTATGGTTAGCTCTTGTCTAAGATGAATTAGTTTAAATATGGGTACGGCAGAAGAGTATTAGTGTATCTATATCAATTATTTCCTTGCAATTTATATCATGCTTGCAAATTTTAAGCATCCTTCATAGATTTCAGAGCTACCTTTTCACTCTTTCAGCTGCATTATTGTTTGAGACAGCATAATCTAGTGCCCTGATTTGCACCTTTGCAGTCAACTCCTTTCCTAGGTCACATTTCAGATAGATAGCTTCTGAGAATTTTAACAAGTATCTGTGTATAAAAGAAAATCTTCTGACACACAAAATTTCATTAAATATACTGATGAAGTAGCAGAGAAGGGTAGGTGTTTGTTTACTTATGCCTCTTCCTTTGTTTTAATTAGGGCAGATGACTGTCTTCCTAAGTGAACACTAAAGGATTTTGCTTTTCTTCCTCGGCATCAAAAAAATGCAAATGCCAGCCCCTGCAGCAATACTTAGCACTAAGAGCGCTCATTGTATGACTTCACCTGGCCCAAAAGGCTGCAGAAACCAGGTCCTTCCTCGTCCTGACTGGTTACTGGAAGGCTGAGTGGGGTTCACAGCTCGACTGGTTTTCACATCTCCCTTTTTGTCCTCCATGGTGGGGATCACCACCACTGGGATGAGCGTGCACTGGTCGAGCGTGCCGTTGGAGGACATGACTTCCGTGTATCCATCTTCGCAAGTGCATGTCCTAGTCTGTGGGGAACAAGTGTTTGACACTGTGTAGCAGAAAAGCAGTTTTCCATGAGCTACGAGTAATAAAATGGATGACTGGAAGGGAAGACTCTTTTGATGGGTGCTAGGCTGGAGATTACAGCTCTTCCTATATTTTTATGCAGTATCTTACAGCTCTTCCTATATTTTTATGCAGTATCTTACTGAATCGACACTGATGTTTCAACATTTCATGGAAAGGTGGAATATGGTTTAAGGTTGATTTTAACAAAAATGATTTTAACAGCTGGTAAAATTTCTGGGAATACTTTTGTGGGGGAGATGTATGGGAGGAAGCTCTGGGGGTGTTTTCTGCTCCAGCACAGTAGCACATACCTCGCTACAGTAAGCGTGGGCTTGACTGCACGGTGGGTTACATGACCTGTCAGCATCTGGTTGGCGCATCACTAAACAGCCCCCTGTAGGACAGAAAATTACATTTTGACATGGTAATACTGATGTCAATACTTACTATAGTATGTCACAGATTACCATTTTATTGCTGTTATGAACTTAAGAGAGCTACTTTTATTCCAAGGTGAGTGGAAAGCAGTCTCAGGTATCTTCTCATACGTAGAGTAAGGATACTGTATGTATATTCAGGTGCAGTTTAGTGAACTAGTATTTGGCAAGTGAACCTTTTGTTTTTTAATTTTTTTCCTTCTGTGGTTGGCTCAAGAAACAGCTTAAATGTTTGGTGGTGCTTGAGGGAACTGACTTTTTATTTTCTAGCACCCTCTTTATGACTTATGTTAAAACTATGACTACAAAGAAAAGGATATTTTTGTCCTAGATTTTTACCTGCTAAACTGAAGACACATTGATAATTCAGTTCATGAACTGGCGCTTGTTTTCTGCTACTGCCTCACTTTGATTCACTTTTGTTCTTTTCTTTTTCTTGTATGAAGCTACACTTCATGCTAATATATGGAAGGTTTCCAGAAGGAAAGAAGCTCTCCCAGTAAAACATGTGCTGAATGCGATTATACTAGAATAGTCATTCTCAGTTCTCTTCTTTTTATACAGTTCTCATTTTCATTGCTACAGCTTCATGTACAATGCAGAGTTATTGTTATGGACCAATGCACACAATCAGGCTTTCACTATCATTTCAGCCAGTATACTAAATAAATTTGGAATCAGTGTGAGGGTACCCGGGTTTTCCTCTTACAGAAGAGAAATAGGCATCACCTGGTCTAAAATGTATACTGCTATAAGCCAGCTTGTCTTGCACCTGTCAGATTAATTGCATTCTTATGTTGGTGTGATATGATGATGAAATCCCAATAGCTGGCATTGGTCACAACCGTAGCAGATGCAGTTAGATGTAGTTATTTCAGTTATGCTAAATCAAAGTGTTAACAGGATGGCGGATGAAGGACAAAGAAAACCCTGCTGGTTGCTGTAAGTTTTCCCCACCCCCTCCACAAAATAAAATTGTACATCCTGGCATACAAATCACATGCCTGTGAGCACCTATGTAATAAAATATCAGTCATCCAGGGAGCTGCAGAAGGAAAGAGCTGCTCCATCGCCCATAGGAAACAACACCTTCAAGYAAAAAACAACTCTTCAGCACAATCATATTATGCCAAACAAAACAAAACAAAACAACAACAACAAAAAACCTTCAAGGCCTTAAAATACAACAGCACTTGACAGCACTTGTAATAAAACCTTGATCATGTCTGAATAAAAATATACTACTTTCCAGCTGCCAAGCCTGCAGTATTAAGGCAGCAAATAAACATGATAATCTTAATAACATTTGATGCTAGCTCAAAAGAATTCTACTTAAGTTCATCATGTGCTTGCATCTATTCAGTATGAACTCTTAAATATTGACATTTATAAGYAAAAGTGTCAAAATATCTCAATACTGAGCTTGCGATCGGGTTCACTACTGCACACTTCATGCAGAAAAGTTTCAACAGAATTATATTTAAGTGCCATCTATTTACAAATTAATGACCCCATCTTATGGTTTTTGTGATAAAAGCATTTATTCAAATGAGTGAGTCCTCAGAGCAAGTAATTTAGCGTTCTCTTCTCAGGTTTGATTTGTTACCATCTTGTTTGCTGATAGCTTGTTATCTGTTCTGCAATACTCATCTTTTGCAGCCTGATCAAACTAATGCAAAAGACAACACATCAGACATTTCTCTGATATTCTAAATATACTATATCTGCTGCTTTTCCTTATTTAAATCAGTCAGTTTCTGACTGATATGATATTTCTTTGGTAAATAAGCATACTTTTGTTGTCAAATGTTTTGTTTACCTCCATGTCTTATAAAGATCAGATTATCATTTATGTTAAATCCATTTGGAAGAAAAAAAAATCTTAAAATCAGAAAATAATTATGGGGCTTTAACACAGCTGAAATAATGGAACTTATTATACAAGATAAGCACGTCTATATATCTATGTAGATATATAAAACCACATCACGAAAAATCTATCAGCAACACAAAGTCATGCAATTCTCTTCTCCAGAGTTTTTTCACATGGCTGTGTTCAGTGATACCACAATAACAATTCTTTTTTAATATATGACTAATTGTGACTTATGAATAAATTTTACTTTTTAACATCTCAAAGTTATAATCTCCAAAATGCTAATTATTTTSAAGGCCTACAGAACCTTTAATAGATCATATAATGTATTATTCTCAATGAGGATTCTTATTTATATTTTTACTTACCACACACTCATCTTAGCTAGGCAGAAGACAAAGTGCATAGATACTGCCTCTCAAATTTGGTATTAAAATGATAGATTTAACATGTTTTAGAGTACAAGGTGACACTTACAAAAGAGACTTTGGCCAGGCAGTATTATTTTAAAAACCTTGTGAAAATAATACTATCATCTCAACAGACAGTAGTCTATTTAGTAGTCTCAATAGATAGCAGGGCTGAATTCAGACATTAAGTAGTACCATACAAGTAGCCCATGAATTAGAGTCCCGTTTCTTCACTGACTGTATCGAGAAAGCTGCACTAAAATTAGCTATATCCAAAAAATGAAAGCCTTGGACTACTCAGGTATTGGTAGAGGTTTATCCTATTGATTTAAATTAATGCATCTATAGTAACATATTTGTTAAAATCTGATAATTTATACTTTCTTTGAAGATGATATATGCTTGATATCATCAGCCATGACATCTCTCTGGCTCTGTGGAGGCAGTGAAAAGTACACAGAAAACACATACACTTGAAAAAATAAAAAGCTCTGGTTATTGTAGGGCTTGAAATCTGAAATACTAAATCCCAAAGACTATAAATGACTATAGAAAAATACAAAATGCATAACATGGCAAGTCCAATACAGAATATAATATTTTATGTTTACTTTAGCATTTCATAATTCTATAATTCTGAATAATTCATAATTCTGAAAAAACTTTGTTTGGTATGCAATAACATGATAATTCGAGACACCTCCACTTTAAATAACCATTAGGAGAAGTGTTCCTGGTGTCCATGTAAAATTTTTGCATCTTTCTACTTGTTGGAAAATAGATGCTTTCCATTTGTTTCTTAAGTTTCTATGTGTATATAGAAAAGTATTTAGGTACCTGTGACATTTAAGCCATCTGACCTTTGGCACCACACCTTTCGAGAAGACCCTTTCCACGCGCTGGCCATCCACTTGTACTCATAACACTGGCCATCTGGAGAGAGAACATTGATTTGGTGACAAGACTTTAGGCTTCCACTACCAGCTGCACCCACCAGTAGCAGCAATGATTCTATTTAAGAAAAGTGAACCACCGTTTATGGACAAATGGGCCATATMCTTCACCCAGCAGCCGAAGAAGGTGTGCTGCACACATGCAGGCCCTGCAAGGTCTCCTCCACTTTCCAGCCAAAGAGAATCGATCATATATCTCCCAGACACTAATGATCTTGTTCTGCACACATTGCACAYGAGGTAAGCCCAGGGCAGTTAACAGGAAAAAACAGATGTTTCCAACAGCCTTTTAATGGCCATGGCCCATCTGCTGTGCAAGAGTCAATCAGGAGTTAGGTTTCRCCAGTCACTGATCGAGCGTATAATGAAGTGGTCTGGTGATCCCAGCGCTTGACCTCGATTCACAGCTCTGCTCTGCTGTATGCCACTCACCCTCCGGGATAAATCACAAAACCTATCCGACCCTCCCCTCATTTGTAAATACACATTTTTTTTTCCCACATTTCTCTGTAACAATTGGAATAGTCAAAATATGTGTGGACCAGAAACGTCTTTTCCAATTGATGCTCTGTTCAGTAGTAAGCRTAACTGAGACTTTTCAGTGCTGCTGTCATGTGATTAATAGCAATTCAAAGGGAAGAGGGAAATTCAAATGTGTCTATTAAGATTTGAAAGTTTTTTTTAAGTAGAAGTTACAGAGAGGTAAGACAAATTTTTTTTCTCCAAATCATAAGATGGAATTTCATTATTAATGTAAAATAGCARCTCTCAAAGAACTGCGATTAAAACTCCAACGGTTAACATTTTATAATATTTTCCAAACTTCAGTTTCACAATTCTGTTTCAAAAAAAAATCTGTTTCAAGAAAACAAAGAGTATTCCTATGTCTATCAAACCCTTTTCTCTCCAATTTTAATATTTTCAACAGGCAGAAAACAATATTTCTGTTGTTCTGTATTTTATTACATCACTCTTACCTGAGGTGTTTTTTAGTGCTTACCATTGCATGGTCGTGTTTCCAAAGCCTGTTCTGGACAGAGGTGTTGATTCTCTAAATCTTGAATGATGACAGCCCGAGATCGGACTTGTATCCCTCCAAAGCCAAGGTCCTCACCATTAACACACGTTAACTGGCAAAGGCTCCATTCTGACCACTCTTTCAAGTAACAGTCTCCTGTCAAGTAATAAGTTTATAATAAAAAAATAGATCACCATATATGAAGTGTTTCCAGCATGACAGTGTCTTAGAAAAATATAGTTCAAATCYTGTTTCTTAATTTTCATTCTTTAGTTCTCTTCTTTTTTTGAGAATTCATTTATTCCAAACAGAAGACAACATTTTCTATAACTATCTATATATGTAGAACATATACAAAGCAGAAAATATTTTAAAATATGTCCCAAAAGCCTGTTTATTCTAAAGCTGCATAGCATTCCTATGTAAACACTCTAATTTCGAACTTCTGAGCCATGCTGTACTTTGCATTTGTTTTTCTGTAAATTGTAGCGTATTATATGCCTTAGTTTATATATGATCTTGATGATTCTCCTTTGATCTTAGGAAATTTTTTTTTTTAAAAAAAAGACTATCTTTAAAAAAGATTAATGTTTGCTTTTTCTGAAGAAGATGTCATGAAACAGAATATTTTTAAATCTACTGGAAGATTATTTTGAAAAGAAGCTGCTGCTGTAACATTCTTTTTAAGAAAGAGAAACGGAAAGGTGGTAAAAATGCCTGCTCTGGTTACTGTGCTAGGATAATAGGAATCTGTAGAATGTTATAGTGAAAAACCCMAAAATAAAAATTATACTAATGACATTAATTAGCATGATTGGCTAAAGAACATTTAAAGATATGAGGCACAACATAAAGAGGCCATTTTGTTAAAATGACTGTATAAAATGGGACTAGACTGTACACAGACTCATAAATAAACCTCTTAGTTCTCATTATTTCAGTGAAAGAACTGTTAAAAATTCATGCTACCTTGCATTATACTGATGGCAGACATAATCAGTACTGTGTTGACCAGATGCCTGATTAATGAAGGAATTCTWTTTGCCAACATTAGGAAAGCATGTGAAGCAATGAATAATTGAAGAACTGATGTATACATAATGGGAAAGCAAGTAGTGATTTTGGGAAACATTAGTTGGAGTGTATCATTAACACATCYCCACAGGGCAGTTATCCTTGCTGGCTAAATGTGAGATTGTTCAAGGCCAGGTTGCCGCTCAGCAAAATGGTAAAGTCATAAGAAGCTATATTTTAAAAATCTGACTTATAAGAAAACATAATTATGTGCTTTTTTAGATTTCTAACTTTCATTTAATAAGTAGAAATATGTCACGAATATAGAAGTACTGAAGTGCCACAGCTGTAAACAATCTATATTAAAGTTTCTATGATACTTGTAAACAAAAAACAGTGATAAAAGCCTCTCTGTTTTCAATTATTTTCTATTTGCTGAGACACCGTCACCTTCAATTCAATTTGAAATAAATTGGAAAAATATTTCTGGGAAGGAAGACAGTTCCAAAAGAATAAAACACGGTGTTGCTATGGAATGATAGCTGCATTATTTAAGACCTAAAGGAGTAAATCATTACTTCCGAAAATATATCAGCAATGACTCTGCTGAACAGCAGTAACAAACAACAAATTCTACAAAAGAGTGTTAAAAATGGACTGAAGGAGGTTTACTGAAAATTAAGCAGCTGTTACTAGCTCATAATCTTTCTTAGTATTGGGGTCATGGGACTGATCATCTACAGCAGCTCCTTTGGATTTGGTCTACAAGGATGACGATGGCACACGTCCTGCCCAGTGAGTTAAGGAGCTAGAAGCACAAAAATGTTCTCAAAATCAAGATACAATTTAAGTTTGGAATAGTCCCTTCCAACAAACAATACGACTCCCTTTCTTGGTTTCCTCAGTCTCCTGTAAAAGGCATGAAGCTCTTAGTCTCTTTTAACATTACTAATAAAGCTGTTATGTGGTTCAAGCTTAAGCTTTCTTGTAGAATTAAATACAAGTTTTATTTTTAAATATTTTGAGGAAAAAAAATCMTTAACAGATATAATCTGTAGATGAGACTTCAATAAATTTTTTTCAAAGGGATTRTGTCAGGAAGCCTCTACTGGAAGCAACTGTGGACCTTGGTCCTTTGATGATGGAATAGCCCAAGAAAGCATGTGAGAAAGATTTCATTGCCCGTGGCTCGCCTTAGGCACTGACAGGAGTAACAATACCCAAACCATGTTGAAATGCAACAATATTTATGGGAACAGCTTTGTTACCTGGACAAGGGAGGCTGCACGTTTCCTCGAGTACCATCTTTTTATTACCATCTATAATAGGCTCTATTTCACCACAGAATTCCTCATCTACTATTTTGCCAACATCTTCAATGGATCCATCAAAAACCACACATGAAATGTTCCTCACTCGTGTTCCCTCTCCACACTGAGCGTCCTGGGGAAGGAGGAGATACATGGATGCTGGACAGAAGAAAATGACAGTCTTTCCTGACTACCTCTTCAGTGATTTCTTAGGTACTGAATAATGAAATGGACTTATATAATGTGTGTTAGTGATAGTAAAGCCTAAATGCAGATTTAGCTTAAATGCTAAATCTGAGTTARATATTGTTATATTTCTTTTTTCTTCTCTACTTATTCATTGCAACAAAAAGAATGATATTACTCTCTACTATTGAGATCTAAAAAATTTTTGCTGGCTGCTTCTGCTGTTTCTTACAGTATGGAACTAGGCTTATCCTCTAAATTGCAACCATGGCAGTGTCTGAAGTGATGATCTTTTCTTGTATGAGTCTGTTTTGTCCAGCATAAGGGTGTCAGTCTATTCTACAGAGACCTTTTCACCATAGGATTTCAATTTATTAGCACAGACACTGCCAAGGTACCAAAGCAAATTCTTTGATATCTCTAGGAAACTGTTAGATCTACCAACAAATATGAATTCTGAAAACAAACATTTATTCAGTTTTTGCATAAGAGATATGGAAGAAAATTAACTAAACTATTGTGCAGCAGGTATCTGAGTATATCATGGATATGCCTAGGTACATAAACACAGTAATTTCAAAGTCCCCTTTGGCTTTTACCTCTACTTTGCAATCAGACCACTGGCCATATTGCCAACGATAACAAGGTTTTACTGGACAGGGTTTGAACTGCTCCATCTGAGAAGGACAAGGCCTCCCATCCCCCTGAAATGGCTGGTTTAYGGTTCTTCTTCTGATCATTTTTCCTGTAAATGAGAGATAGCAATATAAGTAAAAGCAAAGTGAACAGATTGATTTATTCCTCAGGATGGTTCTATTTTGGTGAAAGCATTTGTGTTTGAATARCATAATTTCACATTGACGAACTAGATTGCAAAGCAGATCTGTTGGCTCATCTGTTACATAGATTTTACATTTTCGGAGTCAGGCACATCACGCTCTGTCATTTGTTTGGACTGCAAGAAGTGCAGGAGAATGTCTGACTAGGATTTCAGATTGCTCCAATAACAGAAAACATAAATAGTGATTTCCTAGTTCAGAAGCCTGAGGCAAAATACTCCTTCTGAATGAAACAGTCCTGCCAAGCTGATATATCTGTGACCTCTACGGAGATTCTGACTGGAGTTTGATGCTAAAAGAGGACAATACGTTTTGTCTTTCCCTGAGTTAACACCAAATCATGTGTCATATGATTGTCTGATTCTASTAACAACAACAACAGAAGCAGCTTGCATCTTTCCCTCTCTATCTGTCCTCCTCATTAAAGGCAAGAGATGGAGGATATTTTATTCAGGCACAAATAAAATCAAAATACAATAGATTTTTCCAACATTAATCATCTTTTCAAACTCATCACTCTTGGCTCCAGAGCTGCTTTAGTTGAGAGGTCACAGGATCTCCAACTAGTCAAGGAAAAGATTTTTTTGAAAAGTATTAGAGAGAGAACCTTTAACTTTATTAGGTTGCAATCATTTATCATAAAATAACAATTATATTTATTAGCTCTCCCAACTGCTTGTTTACTAGGAAATAGGCAACTTATATATCAGCTTGCAAGCATTCATTAAAATCACTGAAAATTTGCAAGCTACTTCCAATTACTATTTAAAGTATATTTTTCACTTTTGCAAGTAAATTCTGTCACTTTGAAAGCACTGTCATTTCTCACAGCAACCCACCTTCAGGTTTTGAAAAAATCACAGGAATAAGAGTTCTTACTCATAAAAATATCTCCTCAGCAGTTCTGGCTATGTACATTTACAGAAGCTGGTAAAACAAAATAAGGCTACATATGAATAGTCTTCATTACCTCCACTCTCATCCCTTTTTTCCCCTATGTAAGAAGGAACTCTATAAGGATTATTGTGAATATCCTTGAAGCAAAAGTCAGCTTTTGAAAGGTAATRTAAAGAACTAAAACATAATTAGTGTGTCAGTCATTGCAGTACTAAATTATTAACTGTTATCAACAATAATTTAAAAAAAAAWTCCTTAGCTCTTGTCAATGGGTCATGAAACAGTCAGAGTGTTAAGTCATTTTTGCCTAGACTTTTCTGCTTAATGCAGTCCTCAAGGACTTAAAAACCCAAAGAAACCCAGTTTTAACAGAATAAAGACTATTGCAATTAATGTGCTAAGTAGAGAAAACGTAAAGAAGTTAAATGAAGAAATATTAAGTTTATAAAATTTACAAAATGCTCTTTTTAAAATTGAGTWATTAACCTGTCCCTCTCTGCTCACCCTTTCTATCCAAGGCTGGCTTGTGCTTCCCAATTTGGCTTGGGACTACACCAGCAGGATTACAGCAAACTCTGTCCCCTGTCACCACAAAGAGTCTTTTGCTCCAGCCTGCCTTACCCTGCAGAAGCAGAACTTTCCACTACTGATGGATTTTTTTTTTTTTTTGCTAAGCTCTCTGTCTCTGTCTCTATCTCACTACTCTTAGCTCACCCTGGACACTTTTCTCCCTGTGAATGCTCAGCTGTTTCCCAAGAAGGGACTATTCTCTTCCTGTGCAGTCTTACCCAGTCACATTGTACCATTTTTAAATTATGAAATATAATCAGAGAAGAAAATATATATTTATATTTATGTTTCAAGCACTTCCATGAAGGGTACATCATTTTATTATAAGTCCAGTAGCTGACTGGGGATTCCACACACTGCTAGCCATCAAATAGCTATACTGGCATATCCTATATATAGTTACAGAACAAATAGAGTTCACATGAAGGCTTCTACTTTTATCCTTCAGAAGCCTGTATATCTTARTTGCTTG
This sequence comes from Eudromia elegans, assembly GCA_003342815.1. Lineage (NCBI taxonomy): Eukaryota > Metazoa > Chordata > Aves > Tinamiformes > Tinamidae > Eudromia > Eudromia elegans. The sequence continues at coordinate 153,065 of PTEX01000244.1, forward strand.
GTCACTGMAAGTCCWTTCTCTGAGAAATCAATATGCTCTTTCAGTACRGATAAGTAGAAAGAGTTGCTCCACAGCCAGAGTGTGCCTTTGWTATAGATTTAATTTTAAATTMTTGGATTAAAAGCAAATTTTGGAAATATCAAATTAATGCAATTKCAGTGAAAGGAATCTCCTCCCCAGCATCTTCTTTCACGTTTGAGGACTACAGTTGTCGGCGGGTTTAACTATGCACTTTTAAAGGCTTAATTKTTCTAATCTCACTATTAATTAATTTTATGAGGGAAATGCTCTCCTCTGAGAAATAAATATGTGTTTATTTTGTTCTCAATATATCATTCACCGTATCTYATTCTTGAGATACGCCAGAGACAATTCTGGGCCAAGTTCTCATCCTCTTAAGTAAGTATATTCTCACTGAGGCATATTAGTGCCATGAGCAGGGGTGATTTATTCATCCATCATTTTCCCTAACCAAMCATATTTTCTAGTTCTGTGAGACCATATATTACTGCTTTTCCATACTTTGAAGAAAGCAGATTTTGAATTATGCCAGGAACACGTACTGACCTGTAAGGCCACATGTCTGCGAGCACTCAGACCAAGGGGACCAGTCGGAGAGCTGACAGTTCACAGGGCATTCCACTACGCACGATGTGTTCATCTGCCACGTCTTCTCCAACCCGAGCTGAAAGGAAACAGGCAGCGCTCAGCACCCCCCCTCCAGGCCGGGTCACCACCGCAGCCTGTCCGTGTGGAATCCAAGAGCACTAAAGCTTTAAATGAACTAAATACTCAGTCATGACTAAATAAAAAAGAAAACAACTAGCACATTTAAAATCTCATTCCAAGACAATCCTAATGCATATGCTGATTTTTAAGTCATTTTTAGATGTCATTTTTGTCAACTATTTTCTAAATCAGAGCTTGAAAATCTGTAATCTTACTTTTTGCACTGGCTAAAGGACAAGACAATTTAAGAGATATCAATACTTTTTTTTTTTTTTTAAATAACAATATACAATTGCTGGTTTCATCTGCTGAACTTCAGTTCAAGGACATTCCTTGCACTAAAATATTTATTTCTGAAATTGATACTATCCCCTAACAAAAGCAGAGGKCAAATCTGATGCTGTAGGTGATAAAAGCTTGCGTGAGTTTCAGAGATACTGAGCAGGTGAGCTGCCCAGATACCATGTGTGGCTAACAAGGCCAGAGACAAAAACAGCCAGAGGCTGGGAAAAGAGCAGATAGAAGAACTGTARAAAGGTAAGGAAACCCTTGAAGGGAAGGCAGCGGCTACTCCAAATATTCCCCATCCAGCTAGGGAAGACGAGAGAGATTCTGCCCCTTCGAAATAAACACAAGAGTGAGTAAAAGTGATAGCATAAACACTAGCATGAAAATAATTATCCCTGCAGCCTAYACAGCCTCAAAATGAGTTAAAAGGATAGGCTTATAGAATATATGGTATCAAATATGAAAGAAAAATTAATTCTGCCAATATGAACAGCTTCCAAATATAAAAGATTGTCCCCTTCACCGTCCCCCTGCAGTGGACCTTGATCCCATTAGGCCTTTAAGAATTCCTGCAGGCTGCAAATATCTTGAAGTATGAAAAACCCCAATGTTGAATAAAACAACACTGGAGAGATTTGCTGAACTCTAATTCAAAAGCAAACTAGACATTTCCAATCTATTAATTGTAATGACTCCAAAGGTTAATGATATAAAACCRGCAGTTAAGACTTTAAAAGGGAAATAAAAACACTATTTCCTTCTAAATGCAAGCATGGAGCAATAATTAGGAACAACATTAGCATGTCCTCTATAAATAAACTACCACAAGTGCTGGAAACGTCTCACCCTGATAGACTCATCAAGGCTTAAACTTTCACTGGCAGTACCAGTTATTGAGACAAATGGGGGTTTTGACCTCTGTTCTGCTTTATCCATCAGAGAATGAGTATTTTGCTTTTCTCTGCTGCATGACATAACCATCTCTGTCATGCAGGGAACATGTGACAAGTCTGAAGAATCTAGAACTTGGATAATTGGGAAGATGGACAACAAGCTTTTTAGAGAGCATTTACGTCAAACATTTCTGAGCACGGGTTTGAAAGGGTGTGGAATCGAGTCCCTGCAATCACAGAAACATGGCTGCTTTTTTGATATCTTTTTTTTTTTCCTCCATGTCTGGCTTCTCAGTTGGACTTTTACAGCTAGAGAAGGAAAAGCCTGAAAGCATTAAATAAAAGTGAAGAGGAAAAAGCTGAAGATAAACTACCCACAGAGCCTTTTGCAAGGCARCTTCTTAGATGCTGAAGTGCTTCTAAAGTGGTTTTGGGGAACATTTTGCAATTCTACCAATATTCTCATTTCACATTAATCAAATATTCTCTTCGCATGCATCTCCTTTCTTCAGTTGATGATGGAWTAAACCCTAGTTACGTCTTGCACTGTACTCCTGCTGAGGGCAGCAGGGGAGCAGATTGCCAGACCAGCTTTCTCTGTAAACTCTGGGATGTGGTATCCACAAAAAGTATCTGTACATGTTTATACGGATGTTAGGCACTAAAGATTAACCTCTGCTGGAGGTTAATCATGTAATCTGATCTAAACCAGAAAACTGCTGGTTTCTGATATRTAATTGAAGGTAAATAAATGAAAATAAGCCTATAAAAATGCATATGACTAGGACTAGCTAGCTTTAGGTAATTTGATTTTCAAACATTCAAGGAAAACACAARCAGAGTTCTTATGATGTGCTACTTCTGTACAGTTAGAGTCCAAGTAATCCAGTATTACCGTATCTTGAGAATTTGAAGGGAACTAGGTTAACATACCTAGGCTTGGAAGTAAGCTCTAGAAACTGATTTATCCTGTCAGTAATCAGGATGATGACTATCTCCTTTAGCCGATTGGCACAAGATCGTATGGAGCTTATGGACCACAATGGCAAAGCAACCACTGCAGCACAGCAGCTCTGAGGTAATTTAAGTATGCCTATACCTAGAGAGATTGATAGTCAGGAGACGGCGTGCTTTATTACCTATGGTTTTTGATAGTTTCTTAAACAGCATGCTAATGAAGAAATTAAAGAATAGCAACTGGGGCCTTAATTTTTTAAGAAATTAAGATAGGTTTACCTATCCTCTTCTTTGCATATAACAATACCCATCATAACACTGTAAATGTATCCACATCTTAATTAAACAACACTTGCACTAAATTGATACACTTTATATCAAYTTTCTGATATTAGGTACTGGAAATTCCATTAGTTCACTCATTACAAGATGAAATCATGTTTCTCTTATCAATCACTCTAACCATACACATCTAACTTTGAATCTTATTTAATCCCAATTAATCCCACCACAGCGGAGATACACTGTCCTTGCAACGCAGAAACATAACAAAATACCCCACAGACCACCTCTGATTAGATCAGCAGAAGGGCACAGCAGACACGAGCACTTGGATAATGCCTTGTATACTGTCCTCTCATGACCTGGAAAGTCAAGGTTCACTTTCACATCCTTAGAATGAAGGGACTGGGAAGATCTGAGCAGCTTGGATTTCTTGCTAATCAGGTTAACTCCTCACAGTTATTGGATCAGCCTTTGACCTTGCTGTACTACCACTTACACATACGTTAGCTATCAAGTAGTCCAGACCAGTAAGACTGGGGAGGAGATCAGAGCTTTCCCCAGGACAATGTACAACCGGGCAAATCAGAAAGGTAAATAAGACTGATAAAGCCAGGATCCAGCTGCAGCAATAGACACTGACTGTAATTCCTGGCAAATAGTTTTGGAAATTCCTGTTTATTACTCCTAATTACCTCTCTGATTAATCATCTTTCATTTCTTAAATACAAGAAAAGTTCTAGAGGTTTTCTACAGTGAGATTTCATTTGTTCTAAATGTTGCACAAATCCACTGGTTAGTAACAAGAAATGGCTTTTCATGGCTTTATGGTAGAGGAAATATACTCCCTCTCATAAAATCATAAAACATATTCCTTCTGCTGAAATATTAATTGCAGCAGATATATATATGTATATTTGTCATATCTTGGTATGAATTAATCAATATTGAAGTCTCTTACATGTAATCTGAGAGCCATTTTTTTTTCTTTTAATGTATTAAACTATTAACTTCAGAGAGGCTTGCTGGCAAGTGGACAGATCTTGAGTTTTCCTTGAGATGTAAATTAATAAATTATTACATTTGATTATAATACTAAGAGGTGTCTGAAGGAGGGTCTTGTCACAAAAATAGACTGCCAACTTAAGGARAAGCCTCTAGCTTCAGAAATCTATGGATTCAGAAATCTAGGACGCTGGAGGGAGTTGGAGAGACATAAGTAGGTCTTCAGCTGTCCAAGGCAAGCGATGGTTTCCTGATTCACTCCGTTTCTGACAAGTCTCTCTTTTCTGCAGGCACATCCTGAAGAGCAGCTACCAGCCAGGAAGGTCGCTTAGACTTCTCTAACGAACACCGCTGCTGTGCAGGGCACTCTAGTGACTGTTTTCAGTGACAGTAAGTTTTTGATGTCAAGAGACCCAGCAGTAGTGGGATGGTAGCTGAAGTAAGTTCAGTTACTTTCAGTCAGAAATGGGTGTAGGATTGCTATTTTAAAAATACTTTYWTTTTTTCATACACTTTTATATTTAAATACTACAAATGAGAATACTATTTTTTCCCTCTTTCTTTCACATTACCATCTCCAGGCAATTTAAAACACTAAGATAGATGCACAAAGTGCCAGAAAAATACTGCTGTCATGTTTGAGCAGTTAATTGAACACTTACAAAATGGCMGTTAAAATTAAAGGTGTCCTATCTACTGAAAGACAATGTTATCTTCTCTGYATATATTTCTATTTCATTAATATATCATTCTTGGTGCACATTGCTCACACATTTCTCTACAAAGCACAGCTGGAGACAAGAAGCCAGCATCCAGCCCAGCTGCAGAATAACATGTGACAAATATTTTCTAGCACATTGAGCAAATGATTGATACTGGCAGCTGTCCAAAGCTCTACATAGAAATTGCATCAAATTAGAATTATGATCAGTATTCTGATTAAGATTTATTATCTTTATTCTACTTTATTAATTATTGTTTCTAAGTCATTTCCTTCAGGACATAATAATTAGTGTTCCTTCATGGAAGCACTTCATAGTAACTGAAGGTAATTGTATGAAAAAATAAAATCTCTGACAATGACACAGCTCATTTCAGAGTTACTTAACAACCCATGAATAATGTTGAGAAACATCTGGTGAAGATGTGCTACACAGAGTAGAGGTTGCTTCAGCATAAATTAGCACCTTTAGAAAGGCGTTTGCACCCAGRTCCCCACTCACCTCTTCACAGTACTTCAGGTCAACCGATTTGCCATCACTGCGAACRCAATCCAGCATCCGTGTTTTGATACCATTACCACAGACAGCCTTCTCACTGAGCTGACATGTGCTCCAGTCTGAAACAAGACAACCATCAGGATAGTGGACRTTGTATCTAACAATCTTAATGACCAAACCTCACATTAATTCTAATTYAGATAGTCTAAAATAATCCTCATAAGTAACTTTAACTCAAGCAGCAGCTTGTGGAGTCCATCTGTTACATACTTTTAGAAATAGCCATAGATACTGCAATGTTACTGTAAGTGACATGTCGCCTTCCAGAGAACTACATATTTGGTTTTATCTGCTTGCATTTTGAGCAAATCACAAAAAGATCATAGAAATACATTTCTTAGTGTTACAACAGGCATACTAAACACACTGCCCTATGAGGAAAGGCTGAGGGAGCTGGGCCTGCTCAGCCTAAAGAAGAGAAGGCTGAGAGGAGTTCTAATCAGTGTCTACAAATACCTCAAGGGAGGGAGTGAGGAGGTTGAAGCTGGCCTCTTTTCAGTGGTGGCCAGCTATAGGACAAGACAAAATGGCCACAAAGTGAGGCATCAAAAGTTCCACAGGATCTTAAGGAAAAATTTCTTAACAGTGAGGGTGACAGAGCCCTGGCACAGGCTGCCCAGAGAGGTTGTGGAGTCTCCTTCTCTGGAGATCTTCAAAACTCGCTTGGACACAATCCTGTGCCACATGCTCTAGGGGACCCTGCGTATGCAGGGGAGTTGGACTAGATGATCCCTAAAGGTCCCTTTCAATCTTAGCGATTCCATGATTCTATGATAAATTTTCTGGAGTTACAATAGTCACACTAAACTCACATTGCAAAGTCTCCAATAACATTTTATCTGAATTAGAAAGCCTGAATCAGTTTTCAGTACAAACCACACAGCTCATTGCATAAGAACAGAAAACAGAAAACATCTATTCTTAAAAAAAAAAAAAAATGGAACTATGCTATAATTCTTCCATCTCTCCTACCCTATACATACACACACATAAACTCCTCACCTGGAAAAAAACAGCAGAGTTCTTTGCCATCTATGCTAGGCATAGGCCATCTAAACTCATTCTTTTACACATCTGCTGTACTAAATGTCAGAAGCAGCAGCACTCCTATAAATGCATTTTCCCAGGCACTTACTGGATTAMAACTTCACAAAATACCTGTCACATTGTAATCATAGTGGTAGCAGTTCTTGTTCAAGGTGCAGGGTTCTGAGTCGGTGGCAGCAGGACAAGACTTTCCTTCATCAGGCTTTCTCAAAAGCTCTGCCGACCTTTCACGGATATTACTTCCATTGCAAGGCTTGAAATGGAAATGAGAAACAAGTAGCTTTGATCGTTTAGGACACGGCTGCCTTTTCATGCAGTACTGTAACAGTCTTTTAGGTAACCTCCTCATAGAATGCAAATGTAAAAAAATGGCACCGTGTTGTTACCTAAGAGAAGCTGTCCTTGTTTATTCAGAAAGAATTTAGTCTGTTGCTTCACCGTTGTAACACTCAAGATGAAATACCCTCTCATCACGTAGGAAAATACCAAGATACTATCCAACTAGTTCATACTGCACTAATAGTGCTTTGAAGTTATTACACCCATAAATTGGCTGCTCATACGCACACTTCCCAAAAGACATACCATAGTGCGCCAGAGCTTGTGAACTGAAAATCTTTTTCAAGCTTGAATCTGAAAAATGTGTTTTAATTTTCTTTTTTTCTTTTTTTGACATTTCTTTGAGAGGAGACACAGAATTCTCCTTACACACCTAATCTGTATCTGCAGTCTTTTGCTCTTTAGAGCAAGCTCTAGGGGCTACTACAGTGTTTACTATGGTGATTACAGTGCCATAGCAAGGCCCATGGCTAGTCTGAAACGTGGTCTCCTTTGCCAGTGGCAAATCAGGCCACCCACAAGCTACCCCAGTGGAGAATGACCAATGGCATTTTTTTTTTTAAAAGGAAGCACTTTCCCCACATAATTTTACTCTACAAAAAATACTGGCACACCTTATTCACAACCAGCTATCACTGAACTTAAAGACGACAGTAAATGCAGAAACTGACACGTCTGTCCACTGCTTACTTAGCATCTTCCCACAGTAATTCATCTAAATATATAATAAATAAAATAAATAAATATCTACCCAAAACTGTAAATGTTACATTGAAATACCTTCCTTACCAAAGAACATCGAGACCATGGTCCCCATTCAGACAGAACACAGTCTTCAGGACATGGTAAGGTGCATTTTCTAGCGCCAAGTGGCATCTCTTCAGGGTCACACAGATAGTCCTCTACAGTGTCAGAAGGACCATCCACAGTGTTTAACATGCACCTGGAAAAAAAGGACTGCACATAAACTGCATCTGTTGTGGATTTGGTACAATATCTGTGTTCTACAGTATTCTGACGCATTTTAATCGTTTTGTCAGCAAGTAATGACTCAATTAATTGCAGTGACAGAAGTAAGTATTGATACAGATTAACCAAGAAAAGCTGCTAAACCAGAAGTAGCTCCCTGTTCTACAGGTGGCAGCCACAGGAAGAAGTGCAGCTGGAATGCAGAGTTCAGACATTCCCTAGTGGTGATTTGCTGAGAGCTTCCAGGCAAGTGACCTACTTGACACTAACTCACCAGCAAGCCTGCATGAACAAGTCCTCTATAGTCTGGACATGCGATCTGTGTAATTCAACCGATAACTTAAATCTAGACATTTTAGGCCCTTTCTATGGTAAAGCCCTGATTCACACACATACTTTTTAATTATCATTATATTACATTATCATTATATTACATTAATATAATAAGTTGGAGGCCCGGTCAAGATTCAAACATGAGCACACTTAGTTTTATAGAGCTGAAAAAGATCAGTCCTAATCTTATAGTATTTCCAGTAGTGCTAAAGTCTATTTTTTTCCACATAAATACTGATTAATTCTGATGTTTCAAACTGAAAGATTTTCTTTTTTAAAAAAGAAAATTTTTAGTAGGAATCTATTCAGTTGTTATTCTGTGAAAAGAGAGGTGCATAGGGTTTTTCTAACATTGGTCAATCTTGTTGAAGCAAATATTTACACTAAAGAAATAGTGCAATTTTGAACAAAATCTTGTAAAGTACAACTGTTCCTAAGTACCTGTGGCAAGGAATGGCAAAAATGTGTCCATTTACTGCTAAATGTTCTCTTTACTGCTACTGTGACCTTCAAAATAAATTCAAATCATATTTTTGTTTTATTCAAATTTATAATCTTAAAATGTGTGTTGCTTTGTAGTTAGCCCCAGAAGATAATGCACATTCAACTGCTTTTCTGCTGTGCATCACACCATGTGAGACTAAATTTAATTAGCCTTTGATTAGAACTTAGAGTTGATGAGTATACAAGATGCTTGGAATGGGTTCAATAAACAACAGAAGATGTCTGGACTCTCCTATTTCACTTCACTCACTTTTGCCTTTCTTTCCTTCAATAAAAGTTATTTGAATGTATATGTACTTAGAATGTTCTTCTTTTTTTTTGTCTTTCTTTTTAAGTTACAATTTCATACAGAAAGAGGGCCATTTTGTCTTTCAGAAAAAAAGTATGTTACAATATTTGTATTAGTATAATAAATATTATACACATTAGTTTATTAAAAAGAAATCAAGGTCTAGAGCCTTAACCTATAGATAGATCTATACTACATTTACTGAAGCTAAACAAATTTATTGTGACCAAAGTTCCAGTCCAATAGACCAAGGGCAGATTTATGCTACACATGAGACAGAACTACACAGAATTAAACATAAACATGACTCAAAGTGAAGCTTCTTCTCTAATCTCGGGGAGAAGCAATGCTGTTTACCTGACTTTCCTGGTTTGAACACCTTCTCCACAATTCTCTTTTAAGTCCACATTGGTCACTTTGCAGATGCTCCAGGGCTCGGTAACCCAAATGTACTGACTGCAGTCGCTGTGGCACGGGACTACCTCGTAGACCTGCAATCCACAGCGGCGGTCAGTTTTGACCCATACAAATAAGATAAACATGCAACAGTGATCATGCTCATACAATCCAAAGTATTACTACTGCTCTTGTTGGTAAGAGCAACCTATGATAATTTGATGTCTGTTGAAGTTGCTGATGAAGAGTTTGTAGCAATAATTCAAATAAAATATTGGTGCAAAACTACAGAAATAAAAAAAACATACATCAAAAGCTAGGACATCTGATGAGAGATTCCCTTTTTTCTCCATCACTAAGCCTTTGCTATGCCATTTCCACTGATAATACCACATGTTACCACGAGTGACATGTAAAATCTTTAACCAGGGCTAAGGGTCTGATACACTTTTTGGAAATGTGGTCCCCAAACTATACTTCTGTCCTTCAAATCTCCTCTTCACTATTCCATCGCACTCTTATTAGTCATGGGGGTTTTGTTATTTCTAAAAGATAAAGGAGCTCAGTGTAAATGATACTAACATATACCACTTCATTTACATTAAAATATTTTTAATTGTGGATGCTTACAATCATCCTAATACATTTTGCACCCTGCTATTATTATCAGGCTTAGTTTGAGTATAGATTTGAAATATTATTTTATATAGTAACTTAAATAGTGTTCCATATATTTCTTTAAGATGTTAATTTTATTATCTTTAAGATATTAAGTTACAAAAAAGGACAGACAATGCAATGATGAARCAAATGTTAAGGTTATCTCTCTATTTTAGAAATGCTTACCTGAGCCTGAAGAAAGTATTTTCATGAACCGAAAAGAAAGTGAAAGATAAAAAGAAAGAAAGAATGATTAGAGTGAAGCATAGGTATTTATATGGCATTCATTCAGTTTTTATTATAAACAATATTCTGCAACTTCTGCCAAGCAAGAGGCATTACATTTTCCCTCCTGCATCTCTCTTACTATCAAGAGGCCTTCTTTGTGAGAAGCCTGCCCTTAGAAGAAAATAAAGTTTCCAAAACACAAGTAGAGGGAAGTGACTGTAAATAAATTAGCTTATATTTCAGACATTCCCTGGTACACCATAAAACTATTTTCCTTCTTCATATATTATGAACATTGACTGTTCAGCAACTGAGAAATGCGTCTTCCCTTTGATGAAAGAAAAGCTCATTTCTGAATAGGATACTGGATTTCTCTATTAATTACGGGTGTTTTGATACCATTACGTGCAGTAGGTATAAAGAAATAAAAGGAAGTCCTTGATATTTTTTCCAGAAACACTGAGCAGAAAGAGAGCTGATGGTTTGGTATTTTATCAGCTAACCTGCTACAAAAGAGACTTCTTCACAAGAGAAGGGTACATAAGCAGTAAGCTTGATGTGAAGATGGATGGTGTAAACTCATTTTGAGCAAGGAGCTGGCCTCACTGCACAGCCTGTAATCGCATGAGACATTTATCCTTGTCCAGGCTTTCCAAAAAGAGAATAGAGAGGCAATAGTTTAGGGGAGCATTTCTATATGTCTCACTCTGATGGGCATCAGAAGAAATATATAAAGCCTCCATATCCAACAGCTTCTCTGACAACAGAAAAAAAATGGGATATTTTGCCAGAAAGCCAAACCAGAATTCTGCATGACATTGTTTTTGGTGACAGTCTTTTGACATTTTCCGTAACCATGATTGCAGGCCATTATAATTGAGTAAAACAAACATTTAATTCCTAGCTGGGTAAGTACCGACACAAATAATTCCTGGAGCCAGTCAAGAGAGGGATGTTCTTATTTATCTAATAATCTCAGATTAGCTTCTCCAGTTGAAATCCTCTGAAGACCACGAACGTGATTTTATAATAAATCAGATTCTAGTATTATGAGCTGCACCACATCGTAGCAGTCAAAGGACATCTCTTTTTGTAATTACCTATATGGAAAAGAGAGCGACTCTTTGAAGTTAATGTCAACAAAGTTCCCCTCTTATAGTATTCAAGAGCTTTCCATTTACATATGATTTTCCTTGTGAATTTTCTGTGTATACACATCTGCCAGTACATGAAGCTGAGCTATGATAGTCAAGTAAAACTAAGGACACGATTTTTAGTTGGAAAGTTTAGAATGCGAAGAATGAGAAAAGCAGTTTATGAGGTGATTAAAATTATGTCTTCTTTTTAGACTTGTATGAGCTGTTTAGAAATAATTTACATTAAAAGCTCCATCTGCTACTGAAATAGGCACAATTTCATGGTTGCAGTGCAGTCACTCCTGTCTTCGCTAGAAAGTACAGGATACTCAGTGTGCTTTGATTCTCCCAATTTGCTACTTGCCTGAAGTTGTAAAGACTTTTAGCTCAGGGGTTTTGAGCAGGAGACTTTCAGAGGGTGCAAGGCTGGGAGCCTGGCCAAAAATGGCCTGGATGGCACATCCAGCACCCATTGAATTTGGGACCCTCCAGAGCACAGGTAGTCACACACACGAGCGCAGTCCCTGAGCAACCTGTTCTTAAACTCCATTGACGTACTAGCACTTTATTCCAAAGTTTCACTCGCTTTCTCATTAGAAAATTTTCCTAAGGCTTAACCAAATCTGCTTGCAGCAGTCTAAGCCTACTGTTTTTTCCCCCATCCACGATGGCCATGGAAAACAGATTATTGCCTCTTCTTTGCAATAGCCTTTTCTGTGCATGCAAGCACACTGCTGTCACCACCCTGCTGGCACGATCCCTTCACCATCCCTTCCAGGAGGTCTTGTACCCCCTTTCCTCAGAGGGGATCTTTTCTAAGATTCCCATCGTCCTTCTCTACACCATCTCCCACATACCCGAGGGCACCAGGGACCCAGTCTAGCCATTATATTTCATGTGTCTGTCAACAGGCATATATTATATGTACAGAGATATTAAATAAAGAATTAAAACTAATCACATTTGTTAGTTGAAATAAATCTTCTGAAGTGTCAGCAATTCATGGGTTTTCCAGCTGAATGAAAGGTGGATCAGATTTAAACAACTAATCTACAACTCCTTGGTCATTGTCACAGAGTAGGTTTGTTGGATTTCCTAATTTAGGAATTTACAGTAGGTGTATTTATGACTGAAAAATATACTTTTTTTTTACTTTTTTTTTTTCTAACATATTTGATGATCCTTCTTATCTTACTCTCATATTTGGCCAGGGCTACATAACATTGTACCAAATGAAATTCTAGTCGAAGTACCAGTAGAGGGCAATGGTACTGCATATAAGAGGCCAGGAGAGGCCCAGAAAATAAGAGGCTATTATGTGCCACATGGATATTAAAGAAGAAAAAAAAATGTTTAAGCGATAATTTGCTCCTGTTGAAACACATGCCTCTTAATTTAAACCAGTTTTTTTACATGCTGACCCAAATCCAACAACCTCCTTTCTAGTTTGCATTTTGTTAAAGTAGATTACAAACTTAGTTTATTAGCTGTAGTTTAACACTTATTATTTTCTAAATTAGAACTAATTACATTGCCTAAAGCAGAAAATTAGATCAACAAGCTATTTCACTCCGTGCTAGCAAAATGTCAATAGGATCATATTAAGTACATGCATTTTATTCAAATGTAAACTGACAGCTTTTTTTTTTTTTTTTTTTTGCCTCTGAATATTTACAGGGTAGACTATGTGGTTATTTAATGTGCTTCTGCACAATGAATTAAATTCAACAGTAATATAAAGAGAAATTAGCTCTGAAGAGCATAAGCTAATTGAAAAGGTGGGTTTTCTTTTGAAACTCTCCAAGGAAACCGAAGGCCTGGGACACCAGGAAGCACGGAAGGCATTGCTTGAACTTTTTAACTGAGAGATTTCTTCTTTTCTGAGCTGTGCCTTTACATCGGCTTTCTAATTTGCTGGCAAGATAAGTTGGGCTGCTCTTTTGGCCTCTAAGAACTGCAAGGCATTTGCAGCCTGAAGCTTGTTAAATTTAAAATGCAGCGTGCTGGTGTGGCCACCCCAACCAGGACTGTGCTGGGATGTTTTGTTTTTCTGATTGAAGTTCGTCAGGGGGATGAGACTGAGTCTTACAATTTGGGGCATCTTTAAGAAGACAGATAAGAGAAGCTCTTCAGAAACATATGGTCTTTATAGACCTAGGTAAGAATGCTTTATTCTGTTCAATTTACAATTCAGATCATGTGCTACGCTCCTGCAGATTATCAAGTAAAATAGGCAGATTCTACATGGATCGACTGAAGAATTTTAAGCCAACATACACTCCTTATCCTCCAGCCTCTTCCCTTTATGTCCATTTTTCTGTATCATGAAATGATACAGTTAAACAGATATCTGAGACATGGGAAAATGCTCCATCAGTAATGTAAATAAAAACAAACTTACCTGATTGACATGGTCCAGCTTAGGACAGGGTCTTCCACCGTTGTAGGGTTTTTCACGGAGCCATTTAGAGCGAACCTTGACCCCACTCCCGCAGGATTTACTGCAGCGAGACCAGTTGGACCATTCGCTGAGCTTGCAGTCCGAGGGACAGGGAATAATACAGGCTTCCTCAATGTAACCTGAGCGAATGGGAAAGAAAGGGAAAACACTTCAGCATGTCACTCTGCCACTTCTCCCTGAATCTCCCGTCTATTTCATTTAGGTTGTCCACAGTTTGACTTGACAGGGCTGTGTGAATAGAGAGATTTCTTCATCATTAGGGCTAAATTAAATTCTGCAGAGAATTGACACAGATAACTGTAGACTGTGTTAGAGTAACAGCTGAGCATCCTCAGCATTATCTGATTAGGATTCACACTCGCCAGATTTCCGCATCCCAACTTTCTGACAGCTAGAATGTAATTGACACTAACCCATCCCTTGTCACAGCACAAGTATTTCTTTTTCTGAAGGAAAAGGTTTAATTAAAAGCCCCTCCATATTTTTTTCAAGCAGGTCAACTGCAGTTATACATCAAAAACCTATCAGAATCAAAAGCGATGCTTCTTATCGGGCCAGAATGAGGGAACTTAACACCTTGTGACCTTTCGGAGGCTAGAAAGGGAGAGTGGTTTGCCACCTTAATGATCTGCCGATTAAGCACCATCTGCCCTCGTGGCACACTGAATAATTGCCCTGAATGGAAAAGCAGATGTTTCCTTTGGATAAGTCATGGGGCCTGAGAGGCTGGAAACGGRTAGGACATGGTCTGCAGGGAGTAACGTGAAGCTTCAATTCACCAAATACGTGAAATGTCTTTCTTTCAAAAGCGACATATGCCATAGCTTTACAATGTGTGTCATTTATGTCAATACTCAAGGCAGAAGCTATACAATGTCAAATAAAAAGCCTGCCTTTGCTACATTTTTTACTACAACTAAGCCTATATGAACTCTCCTCTCCCTTTCCCTTCCACTAAGGAAGATAATAAACTATACCTTGTAGGAGTCACAAAATATTTTGTGGTAAATACTGGTAAATGTTAACTTTAAAGGCAAAAAAACCTCTGGTGCACTAACAGCAGTGAATTAAAACATTTGAGGAATACCATTCTAACTTGTGGGTGAGATCCTTTTCAAACAAATGTTGGTTTCAAGGCTTCAAATGTGCTTCCCAATGTACCACAACTTCTTCTTCCTAGTCATGGCATGTTTAAAGCAATTTGTCATTTTTTCTCAGCCTTAACATTGGCAGCTTTATATTTTTAACTTACACAAAGATTTTGCGACTTCTTATGAATATGTTTCACATCTGCACTTCTTTGGAATACAACTTCTAAGCAATTTTTGCTGGAGAAACTTACTCTTTTAATGCAGTAATGCCATTTAGTATTTATTAAATTTCTGCCTCTCTAATCAATATCTGGTAGGAACAAATTCAAGTGGCTTCAAATTAATTGTACATCTTTAATTAAATAAGCTCAATCAGTGGGGGCTGACTCAGGAAGACTTTATTTTAAGGATATTCTATAAACATCTGAGCTATTTTAACTTTGTGTTATTTTATCTCAAAGGCATATTCTCCTCTGTCTTTCCTAGGCTTTCTTCCTGGGTATCTGGCCTGTGAGGATCTCTGCTCCCTCATTTTCACTTCCTCAGAACATTTGGTGTTAGCACCCAAAACTCCACAAGTAATAGCTGCTGGGTGGACAGCAAGGATGGAAAAGACACATGAAGGCAGAGAAAAAGAATGGAGTTAATCAGTACTGAAAAAAAAAAGTTGTACAGCTTGGAAAAGCTTGGAGTTATTGGAAAGATGTAAACGTTTTTAGACAGTAGAGAGAAAAATATTTATTATCATTGGAGATTAAAGACAAGGATGAAAAAAGTCCTACTCACTAGCATAGTGCTGAATAAAATTAGATCAAGAGTATGAACAGAAAAACAGCAATCTAGAAGACAGTTGCTCAGATTCCAAGTATTCAAACAGAACAGAAAGAAAAAGAAATGAGTGAAGTTAGTTTCCATGGCAAACAGACAAAAGCGGAAACCACAGAGGGAACCCAAGACAAAAGAGGCACTGACAAGGAGTTGAAAAAGGAGAGAATAGACAGGGGGAGAGAAGACGAAAACAAATGGCTCAGAACAGAGTCAAGAGAACTGCAGAAATACATATTTCATAGGGAAAGCCAAGAAAGAGGAAAAAAGAAAAAGAGATCCTGCCAAAAGCAGTATCTTCACAATGCACAAACAGAACGCAAAGTCCTAAAGAAAACTCAGGTATCTCCTGACCCAGCAGTGAATGAGAATGAAGAATCTTCTCCCAGCTGAAATAAGAGACCAAGGAAATAAATAAAAAGACTGTGATATGAGTGGGATTCTCTTAGCAATTAATGCACGGAATGAAAATGACAAGTCCCCAGTTACAGTCGAGACTGAAATGCTTTTGGCATATTTGTTCTTTGGCATCTTTTCTTCCCCTCGGCAGCCTCACTGCTTCAGCTTCACTCCACAGCAATTTGGTGTTTAGCTATGCCACTGGGCAACCCTGGAATGCAAGCAGGAGCAGCCTTCAAATTGCTTGCAGATATTTCTCTGGCTAAGAAAGAAGGCTGAATTAAATAAATTACCTGTTGTAAAATACTCATTCCACTCAATTTACTGCTCTTCTAATGCCACTTCTCAGAAAATGATTCTCTGAAGCATGTCATCACCTCATACATGCTTCTGCGAGCCTGATGTCAACATATGTTTTTAGGATGATTAAGGATGATAATTGCCAGATGTCCACAGTAATCATTTTTCAAGAGTAATGAAAATTGGAAAAGCTTATACTCTTCTTTTTTGCCTTTTTAACATTTTATTATACTCCAGGTGTTTATATTTGCAATTTTTGTAAATGTTGTAAACATTTCAGTAAATGAGAAGAGAATAAATTGCAATAAATAATTTTCACTTAGAAAACTTACACGCAGAGAGGGCTGGTGATGTAGATACATAGTTTCTGACACGAACAGCATGTGAATGAGCCTTTTTCCAGTTTTCCATCATGTTTCCACTTTTGATCTAATCATCTTTGAAAGGGCGTCCCTCGTGTTAGAAATTGCAAAGCTCAAAGCAGCAGTCAGCCTGTCCCCACATAACCTCAGATCTAAGAGGGGCACCAACGGTGGAGTACCACACAGTCATATCACACACATACAGAGAGGGCCGCCGAAGACATGAGAGCTTGGGGTATTCTGGCATACAGCATCCTCCCCGCACAGCCCAGAAGGGTATTGGAAAGAGATGGCTCTCTCCTAGTGCTGATTCCTTTTCCTGGTACAGGCTTATTCCTTGCTTATTCCACCTCCTGTCAGCCAAACTCCACAGGCTAGGGAAATGGGCAGTTGTCTCCCATGGCTACAATATCATTAAAGTTTTATTACCAAAGCACGATTTATCGAATGGCTTTCAGCCACAAGGCGTGTGAACTGAACTTAGTATTGAAAGGGAAAGCTTTATTGTCCCACCACTAATTGGCTGTAAAGTCTGGACAACTAGAACATCATTAGCAGATGTGACGGGTAATTTATAATGGAGGACTCCAAGGACTTCAAACACTGTCTAGTGAAAAACAGGTAAAGATATAGGCAGTTGGATATAAGTTTCCTTCTTACCCCCAAAAAACTACACTCACTATGTGCAAGAATAGACCCACTAGTTGAGTTGTAGGGTACAAACACAAATAACATCTCCAAAAGTGTTGATGTGACCTGTCTTGTCTTTAAGAGTCACAGAATTGAATGAAGTGTGCTGCTGCTCTTCTAAGAAACTGCAACGTCAGAATGCCTTGTGTTCCTTAAGGCTTTTCTTTTTTTTTTCCTCTCCCCTAAGAAATATAAGCTATCTGCCTGTTTCCAAACATAAAGCATTCTGACATCTAATCTAAACTGGTACGGTAATAGACTTAGCTTCTCAATTCTTATTACTATCAGAATACTTCGCTGTTTTGTATCTTGCATCCTTTCTAAGACTTTTTAATATGTAGGATTTCATACTTGGTTTTCCCTTGGAAATAGGCTGTTACCCTTCATCACTAGTACTAGAATAAGCCTGTGCATCTTGGCACCACTGGATCTGCTCTGTCAAGAGAATGTCAGCCATAACAAAGGCGTTCATCAACAAAAAGGTCTTTGGAAAATATATTTACTTTAGAACCTGTACTTGACAGAAAGCCTCGATTTAATTTTTATGCTCTATTATTTTCATTGATAGACTTGCATCGCTTTAGGTTGGAATACTGAAAATGAAAAGGATTTTAGAAGTCTCACTAACAGTGGACACAGCACGTTTTAGCTGACATCGTAGACCACGTAGACACTTTTATAACCTTTGAGATATTATTGTGAGATGCATAAGCAATGAAATACAAAATTCCTCAATTCACAAAGATACTCCCAGCTGCTGTTGTAAAAGTATCCCCTGATAGGCAGATACTCCTCTCTAATCCCCCGCATAAGCCTCGTAGCCATGGAGAGCTTTGTAGAGTCAGCACAAATCAATGCATCTCATTTAATTAATGCTAAAGGGGGAAATAATCTCACACTAATAAGGCAGCAGACAAACTATCCTGGACTGGTTGACTGTGCCTAAGGTCGTAACAGTAAACTGACATGAATTAAGAAGGGCAATACGACCTATATAGAAATGTTACATCTGTCTGCCATGCTACTATATTTGCCTTCCATACAACTCCCTCCCAACACACACACAAACACACACACATAATCACCTCTTCATTTATTTGGGTCAAAATTGCTATATAACGGACAGAACCTAAATACTGGAATACTGTAAAAATTATCATTGTCGTGCACGATAGCATCCTGCTTTTGATTTTGTTGCCATGAAGGTTCCAAGATAAGGTGAACCATGAAGACACTCTGTATTTCAATTATTTTAAACAAAGATGCTAGAACAGACTGTTGACAGACACATGTCATTACCCACATATAACAGTGAGAACAGGCATAAAATTATATAAATGCTTGCATATCGGATCGGGGTCGGTGGGGAGGAGGAAGAAGCTTTTGCCTTCCTCTATAAAACCACATATGTAGAACTGAAACAAAGCTGAACACAGGAAAAAGGCAATTCAAGTGTCTTCCATTTGTGGCACACCGTTAAAAACAGGTCACTTAACATTGTAGCTGGCACAGCCACATCTGCTGACAAGAGTATCAGCTGTTAGCCCTCGTCCTCACGCCACAAAAGCAGTACGGATGGAAAACAACAAAACTAGAATCTTTCAAATAGTTGCTGGATGGCGATAACTCCTTTAATCACTAGACTTAGTTTGAATTCAAAACTAGTAATATAGAAATGACAAGCTGAAATTTTGGGTAAATAAAATACCGAAAACAGAGAAAAGCAGAGGTGAGATGAGGCGAGAAGTTGCTCTGCAGCTGAAACTTAACTCTATTTTCAGCTGTAAATTTGGGATTCTTTTAAAGTTTTTCTTAAGCAACATAAAGATAAGGACCTTGTTTGTATGGGCTCTACCTCCATACTATTATTTTTCAATACGTTTCTTAAATTTGTAGTGTTTTGCTTCACCTTGCTTCGGAGTTACTGTCCACCCTCAGGTTTTTGAAACTTAATTATATTGGGTTACTTGGGTTATATTGCTCCCAAAATTTCAAAGTATATCTCTGGAATCCTTTTATGGATCTACTCATCTAGGAGTCTGCTTTGTGTTGCACCCACCCACTTAGTTCCTCAGTGTCCATGAAAATGTTAGTCAACTCTTCCTGCATCTACCAAAAATGAGATATCTCTAGCAGTTAAAAGTGTTTCTGAATTCTAAATAATTCTGTATTAATTCTTCTGAATATTAATTCTCCTGTTCTGCTTCTTTTGTTCTTTCCTGAGGAAATCAACTGACTTGCAATTATAAACACATAAATTTTCACAAAACAAACAGCTAAGAATGTTTTGGCATTGCAGGGCAGATCTGCCTTCTGATTCCTCACACTCAAAGCTGCATAACTTTCAACACAGACCTAGTCATATTCTCATAAATTTTCATGGTTAATATTTACATAAAATTGTTGACGGTTTCACAATCTGATTTTCCTGTAGCATTTTTGTATATTGTATGATTACATGATCAGTGCTGTTAATAACATTAGTGGGTCTCGGTTTGTTCCTGTTGTCAAATCTAGAGGATATTATCACAGTAGAAGTATAATTATCCCTGCATCCCATTTCACAATTTACTATGAGAATGAAAATTGGAGCAAAAGCTGAACACACACAGAAGATACATTTTCCTTAAATACTAACCTTGACACTTCTTCTCCTAGTCAAAGCTAATTTGCACAATATTGCAATTTGTACTCTTTGCAATTATACCTCATAAAAACTGCAATATAATCACAGTTAAATACTGTAGTATTTGAAAAAGAAATAGCAGATTCAAGAACTGACAGTAAAACCAATTTCTGAAGAAAGCACATCATGTAGGAGACTAAACTGACTCTTTTTCTTTGGATTGGTTAAAAAATTAATGAAAAAGTCAATGGTAACATTTCCATAGGGAAATAAGTAACCCTGTTAAAATTTACAAGAATATCCCAAGCAGGCTTGAATTATGAGTCCTGTCAGGTTGAACTTGAAAAGCTAAAAGGAGATTGATGAGAAGCTACACATCTCTTTTATTTGCTAGCCGGTGGGTAACTATTGGGATGTCCCAGAACTCCCATGTTGATTTGGCATAATACAGCTTTTATGTTTGTTCTTAAAGACAGAGGTACACAGCACATTGAAACCCAGAGATGATGCTGAACTGTAAAGTGTCATATACCAAAGGCATGAAAACAACGAGAAAAACATCATAAATACTGGCAAGATATAAAATAAGACTGAACTAGCAAATCACCAGCTAATGCACGTAGAGAAAAATAAATCATTGGAATGTAATGCATGAATACAGAGGAGATACTCAGAAAAGGCAGCAAGCATATACTCCAATCAGATTGCAGCATCTAATTCATCTGTTATAGTCCCTTTGTAAATGCAAAAGAATGCTAAATATGGAAAAATGTTAATGCTGAAGGTAGACAATAAATCAGGTGAGCATTAAAAATTACCCTTGTTTGTGTACAACACTTATCAATAACAGATGCTTGTTGTAGAAGAGCTAGTGAAAAGGAAACCAAACTTTAGTGACATATTCTTTAGCATCAAAGTCAGATTATATATTAGATTTTCTGTATACCTGACATTCCTGTCAAACAATTCTAGGGGACATAAGGAAAGCAGGATTAGTTCTATCGCAGTTCCAAGGCCCATCTGCCAATGCTTGGACTGAGATAAAAATACTCTCTCAAATGGAAAGGATGAGGAAAACACACTAAGATGCCTTATCCACTTCACTACCAAAAAAGTGTAATGAAATGGAGGGAAGAGGGAGGGAAAAATTAAAGAACCAGAAACTTTACTAAACTGACTTACAGGAAGAGAAATAAATAAATAAATAAATAAAAATCCAAAGGGCTCAGGCTTCTCAACCAAAGCAAAACCAAAAAAAATATAGCAATGGCTCATAAATATTTCCATTATTCAAGGAGAGCAAAGAGAGACTTCAAATTGGTAAGAAAATTGAGATGAAACTGTGGAAAGAATAAAACAAACCAAAGCAATTCTGTGCTCTGTTTTGAGAATATTGTCACTAGAGCCACTAGTGCTACTGGCACAGAAATGCTAGCTTTTGGCATTGTAGCTGCAATGACAATATTCGCTGAGTAGCTTTGCACTGAGTTATTATTCACTGTGGTCACTGTGAGCATAGGGGACACTCACAGATAATCCATTAGACTGGAAATTACTTCTGGCGTAACGATCATCAACAGTTGTAACAAAATAAACAAAGACAGATGAGAAGCTTTTTTTCATTTTTTTTATTGCTTTTTTATTTCTCTGATGCTTTGCCATACAAGTCCTTGTTTATTTATTTATATAAACATTGTGTGTGCTGCAGAAAGAAACCAAATCAAAGATGCATGCTGGGGAACCTGATTTCTGTAACATTTTAAAAATAATTATGCATCTCTCTGCAGCACGTTTTGGTGTCCAAAAGAGATAGGCATCTCAACATTGTCATTTCATGACGCATCTTAACTCCATCTTACCTCTCCTTGGCATTAAGAGGTTTGAGMAAAATGGGAAGTTCACTGGAGCCAGGAACTTCCAGTTCTGTCCCTAACCCCACACATGCATCCACTTTAGGAAGGAGAACATTTATGAAGGGAATTGTCCCCCTGTCTGAAGAGCCTACCCATGACAGGGAGAATTACATCCAGGCAGAAAAGTGGTGTGAGCCGTTGAACTCAGATCAATACAGACCTATTAAAGTGCTGAAGAGGACAGGGTAAAGATAAGGGTAAAGATAAGGCTATTTACAGAGGTTACAGCTACCTGAAGACTCTATATTTCAAGGAAATAATTTCACCCTTTGCAAAAGGCTGCAGTAGCCTGGGCTGTCACTTTCTGTTTTTTGAGGCTTTGACTCTCCTCAGTAGGTTTACTCTCCAACATAAAAGTGCAACTATCAGGAAAAATTACAAAATTTGACTCTTATCTAATAGAATACCTTGCTGGTAATTTACCATCTTTTAACTTTTAAGTATTTCACGGTCTTAAACAGTAAAAAGAAACTTTACTTCAGATTTACTTTGGATATCTGAAGAATCTTACTTTTTAGATGTGTATAAAACATATGCAGGGTTTGAAGGTATCTTGGGATCACAGAAGCCTAAGCAATCCATATTAATTTGCTATTTCTTCCTTTACAGATATTATGTTAAATGAAACAAAGCAGATGAGTAAAGAGTGGAAAGAAGAGGTTTTTAAATACCGTGACTGTTGCATCGTGACGTTTCCACAAGGCGGCTGTTCTGGTCGTAGCATGCCATGGCCTGGTAGCGGTAGCCTTGYCCACACTCTTTAATGTCTCCTGGTACCTTCATTCCCAGTAACACTTCCACTTTACCCTCTGGTAAGATACAGTCTGACCAGTTTCCCACGGGTTGAGCGCTGTATTTGTCACAGGGGCAAAACTGATTCTCAGTCAGAGGATAGAGCTGAGAATTTCTRCATTTATCCTTTTTCTTACTTTTTCCTAGAATGAAGAGAGAATTATTTRAGAAAGTTTGCCTCAGATTGCATTCCCCTGCCACAATTCATTTGACCACTAGTATTTTCAAGACAAAAGCGCCAAAGAACTCAAARCTAAGGCCAAAGTTGCATATGTCTAAAAACAGTTACAATAACCTTTATTCAATCTGTTAGGTTAATAATTTGAATTTCTAAGGGTGATGGATGCTTAAAGTTTTCACGAAGGCAAAATCTTTTAGCATAAAGTCACAAATTTATGCTTATTTCATAGGAGGTCTAGTTTGAAAATTTTAGCAATTAAAATATATACCCTTTACCCTTTATTTCATCACCTGTGTAAAAACAGTCCACAAAATAATTTCTCTCACATTTTATGGATAAATCTTTCTCACTTTTGTTATATTAGCGAATTCATTCCAAATGGCAAAATCCTTTAATTTCACCATGTGCTATTGTACCATTTGCTAACAATTACCATTATTCCCCTAATAGAATAAGCTTCTCCAGGAAATTTTTGTTTCAGGAATCTTCTTTCAACTTGTTTTTTTCTCCAACTGGAGATCATTCACCCCACACCCTCACTCACCCACCAAGGTTTTCCTCTTCAGTAACACTTGCTCTGGTTTCCATCCTAGGTGTATTTCCCTATTGGACAATCGATGCATTATCATAGGAGTCTTTGCAAGAGYAGTTTTGAAAACATCAGTCACTCTGACGAGACTATGAATGAGTATTCTGTGCTATTTGTGCTTTTCAAACCAGATATGGCTTTACAGCACTTTATGCTTATATTCTTATGGACTGTCTTTTTAAACTAGAAGGTGTTTCACAAGGAAAAGCTTCTCTTCCTCGGTAACACAACTGCATACTAAAAATACACCTCTCACTCCTCATCTTTYCCCTAGAAACGCTTCTGAATTCCCCCCTGTTGGCTTCGTGTGTTAGCCTGGATGACATCCTGCAACCCAGGACACATCAGAGGCAAAACTTGACTCTTAACAGGTTTCACAGGGCAGCTTAGCTCAGCCCAGGGCAGCGCCTCGAAGCGCTAATACGCAGGTAAGAGACAAGACTCTTCTTGCTTTGTTTATAAAACAAACAAACAAAAAGTGCTAGTTAAAGATTTTTTTTCCCTTTGAAGCAAATCTGGCAGCACGTTCAACGGCCTTACAAAGCAAACGCAGTGAGCCTGCCTGAAGGTTAGAAATTATTCCCCATGCCAGGTCTGATTTACAGGGGAATGGTGCAAAGGAGAGGGCCTGTATCCCATTGCACAGTTCCCAGCGATGATAYTGGGCCCCACTTAGTGAACTGGCAAAAAACACTGTGTTTGAGGCCAATGCTCACTCTTAAGGTTTCACTTACGAGTTAGGAGTGAACCGTGTTTCTTCTTCTCCTTCCATGCAAAGGAAATAAAGAGGCAGATTAAAATAAAAAGAGTTGTAGAAAGAATGTGTTTCCAAATGGAGAGATGCCAGACTCACGCAACCAAGAAATATTTGCAGTAAAGGCTTGCACAGCCTTAGAAAAACCTGATTTTACTAATGGCAATGGAAAAAAATAAAAAAAAAATCAAAAGTGACGGTCTTATTTTGGATACACAGTGTCATAAGCCAAGAAAGACTACCTAACAAAGAGGAAAACAAAAAGATATGCTTAGCCTTGTTAAGCAGTAAGGCAGAAAATTAAGGCACACATTGCCTCACACCATATGGGAGCTGCTGGATGAAGGTACAAATGAGAACTGAGAACGAATATTCAGGCAGGGAAAGGACTCATTTAATCACTACACGAGGTAGTCACAATTTTGTAGCTAAGTCAAAGAGCCCAGGACTGGAAATGGCTGTTTACAGCAAGAGGCTGCACAGCAGGTGAGTGCTGAAGTAATTCCAAGGCACCCAAACGCCACCCGAGAGGGGACTCTGGGCACAGCCACAAGACTTTCTGACAAAGGGAGAGAGCACTGCAATACACCCGATGCTGTTAAGAAGATGTGACTGCTGCTTAGTCTGTCACCAAGAGCAAAAATAAGCAAATCAATTTTTTTTCCCCAAGGTCTGCAAATTCCCATAGCCTATTAGAGGCTCCAGGGGGATTTCAAAAACATGTTTTCTCCCAATTACCGCCCTAAATAAAAAGTAAAGGCAAGGCAAAGAGAACCTAAAACTTGACAGTACACCGAGGGCAAAGATACGTCAAAATACTTTAGAGCAAAAGAAATCTTCATATCCCTATTCCACGTGATAGTGACAATATATGTGAACTCTGTGTTTCCACAGTTCCATTATGAACTGTGTCCATGCAATCAGGAGAAAGGAGATGAAAGACCTCCGCTGAATTTCTCTTATGTTTCTGTAAGATACAGCCATAATTGGGATATAACCCAGTGTAATTTGCTTTTCCTGCATATCCAGAATATATTGTATTGCCTAATATGGAAGGATTTAACAGGCAAAAGTGGGTCAATAATAGAGGCTTAAATCAGAAATTGTTCCTGCTTCGGTTTRTTAGGAATAAACATCTGAATTTTATGAATGGTTTTGTGAGCAGTGAGGTGCCTCCGATGCCTGGTCATGACAAGTTGTGCTCTTAAAACATCTCTGCATACTAAAAGATAGCAATCGACTCTTCATTAGTAAATTGACATTCTAATTAAATTAATTACAAAGCTCTTCATTACACAAAGCCCACAATGACATTCTAGTGAATATGGAGCTTTTTCCCTCAAAGAAATGTTCAATGTGGTGAAAGAACACCAGCAAGATGTAGCTTGTCTCTGCAATCATCAAGGAATCAAAACGAATTGCAAACTTGTCTCTTAAATTCCTAGCTGAGAAAATGCATACAAATCAAGCAAAGTCTAACCAGCCAATAGGTTTGTGATTGGTTTTCATGACCTGTTCTCCAAATCTAGAATCTAGTTTCTCATCTTGACATAATTAAATTGAAATTCAAATTTGTTCATGATGATTGAAACTGATTTTTATGACTGATATGGCAAATTTCAAGAGACTTCCTTCTCTAGAACAAGACAAAAYTGTTCTGGATTTCCTGGCATGACTTGTTATCCACGTCACATGGGAGCTCTTAAGGTCCGAGGGGTTTTACACCATTCAAGCTAATCAGTTAGTGATTGTGAATTGTATTTTCTTTAACGTTCACAAGGTAACAAGATCTGCCTGCAGATTATTAGATAAATAAACTAAAAGCAAAAAAAAAAAAAAGTTTTTGAAGAACACAAGTAATTTGAGGATAAACACTGAAATAGTTAAATCATTTTTCTTGTTATTCTTACCAACGAGAGCACGTTTTCTGGTCCTGACTCCTCCACAGTCCCCATTACAGGAAGAAAACTTTGACCAGTTTGTAAACTGACAATCGTCTTGGCAAGGAATCTGGCACGGCTGTGTTAAGGACGGTAATGGGCCAGCATATTTAAGGCACTCACTGATGTCTGCCTGGCCTCCATCCTGTCTGCGACAAGTAATTGCTGAAAGCAAGAAAGGACAGAGATAATTCAGTGGGTTTCAAGAGCATTACTATTCCTTTYAGTAAGTCAAACAATTTTCTACCACAAAAACTGCATAGAAAGTTCACAATACAATGTTTGTGTGATACAACAGCCTACCATTTGCAATCACTTCTATCGTACAATTGAATGAATACAAGTGATAAAGTCTGAGTGACTATTTGAGTTTATGTTTAAACTACTATTTCTTTATCAATACTTAGCAGGACCAAAAACCTTAAAGATAACTGCAAATACCATGTGGGGTTGCACAATATTATTGACACCTACTGCAGCATACCACTTTGCATGTTATCATTTTTACTACAGAGATAACTCAGACATTACAAAGWATTTTAAGTAACTGAAGAGTGCATAAGCCATAAAGCTGAGTATGTGCATCAGTAGCATGGAGATYAGAGAAGGGACAAACATAAAATTTAGAAACACATTTGAGTTCTGGATATCCTGGACTGCACAAGTCTTCACAGCAGTCTTGCTGCCTGACACACTTTGGCATTTTTTAGCCTTGAACTGGGGATACTGAGGATGGAAGACCGTAGCATGTTCGCCAGGGTGTGATATCGACCAATGGGGGCACTACTGTTTGTAATAGAATATCCACGGCCTAAACCAAAGCTTCTTACTTAAAAGAAGAAATAAAAAGGGTTTCTTAAGAAAACTTCCAATGTCATAACAGAAAGTTGGTGGAACATTCCCAATTATTATAGCAAATAGGGCTGTTTAATTAATATCCGGCTGCATAGTTTTAGCAGCGCTCTATTATTGTTCCTCTTGAATAAGTCTCCTTTATTTATTTATTTTTTACATTGTTACTTATCTATTATTTCAATCACACACCTCAGTAAATCTCATTTTATTTCCTAGCCCAAAACAACAAAGAACTTATTATGCACTAACAAGATTGGAAACTTCTAGCTGTATTTTTTATACAATGGAATGATATTTATGCTTCTCGGTGTCTGCCAGCACACACTATGTGCCATGTCTCATAAYGACTGTGAAAGTAATTTGGATCACCAATTGTTGCAGTAATATTGCATCCAAACACTATATATCATTCTCTACACCTGGGGGAATCTCATGTTTTATATTACACTCTGCTCCATAATTTAAACCTAGTACTTCTATTGTACTGACAATAACTGTTTTATTGGCATGCRAAATGAAAAAAAAATTAAATATTACTAACTCAACTATTACAGCACAGTCAGGTTCAACTGCTGAACAAAAAAAGCGTTTAAATGCAAAGTTTCAAAATAAARTAGAAAACTGCCTGTAAAAAATGTGGAGAAAAATAAAAAATATGTGAGGATGTGAGGAAAGAAATTTTTTWAAAAAGTCTTTTTTTTYCTGACAGTTCTGGATGAAATCTCTACTTTTTCTACTTCATGATCGTTGGAAGTTGAACTGAATGATCCAGATGTTCTTTCTCAAATTTGTTTGTCTATTAAACCATATCCAAAAGCCCWACATGATTTGTTTTGCCCAAGGTCTGTGATAGAACATATTGAATAGGAGGGATTTTTGTTTTTCCAAAGATGCTAAGCAAACAACTTCTGTGATCCTTGACTGCCCTTTGGAGTAGGACTGCCAGCACTGTTTATAATAGGCTCAGTACTGCATTTAGTTGAGCTTATTGGTGGACCGACCAGCTGTACCTTGTCTAATGCAATTATTTCATAATATCCTATTATTTTGGTGCAGCTTCTATGTGGAACAAACACCTTTCTTCAGATTACAATTACAGTGATTCAATGGGAAAATTGAACATCTGAAAATTGAAAATCTCTCCAGCTATTTTAATAATGTGTTAATGRTACCTACTGCAGGACTTCCACACTTGTTTAAATATCACGCAAAAACACAAGTCAAACCAGTATCTTCAAGTGCAGGCCTAGGCTATGGCTTTGCAGTCTTCTGAGAGATTCCTGCCTGCTAATAATACCCATCATACRCCATGAGATAAAAACTCATTTCAGACAAGTTCCGCTATGTTCAAATTCACGGAGGTCAAACTGAAACCCTCTGTCTTGAGGCTGACCTTGGCACACGCAAGCCTTAGTAAGACTAATTGCATTAACTTAAGTGGGCTGCCACAGAGATATAGGCCACCATTTTTAGCAGTGAAAAAGGCCAAGGGCTAAATGATGGTCCACAGATTAACCCAATAACTTTTAATAACCACCTCTGAAAGTTTAATACTCATTTTAGACACGGCTTTTCAGAGACTGGTCTCTGCCTYGTCTTTTGATAGGCCATAAACAGTGTCCATGAGAGAATATACTTTCTAGCTAAATTGAGTTTTTCTAAAACCACTACTCATCTCCACGTCTTTCTTGGTTATTAAACAATACTCTGTGAGCAGGTATTCAAGCTGTCATATATTTTTATCAGAATTATAATAGTGCATGTAATTTACATCAAGCAGACCCAAATGAGAAGCTCCCCTTGAGATTAACACTTTATTTTTTCCCCAGATTAACTGTCAGTTGTTCTAYAGCTATCAAAGTAGGAAAAAATGGYATTCTTGAGACCTAAATATTTCACCTTAATTATAGCAATTACTAAAGGACAGCTTGGCATACCAAAGTAATACATGAATCTTAATTTCACAGTGCCTTTCCATAACTATTCATAATACTTTCTRGTTGACAAGATCTGAATGATTGACTCTATCATCTCCTCTACAATTGCTTTTCCATAGATTCAAATATCTTTTTGAGTGTTTAGACCCTTGTGAGCACTAGAAAAGGTGCTGCTTTTGCATGATTTAAAGCAGGGATTTTTTACAACTCTRTATATACCATTAATACATTAGGAATTTTTTCCACCTCTGTAAYGCCCTTGTGGTTAGTGGAGGTGTTAAAAATATCACTAACTTTTTGCCATACACAGTCTCATTTGGGTAAAGTCATCTCCCCATGGTTCCCTAATTATAYTGTGTAAAAGTCAGCTGAGATCAATGATTAGCTCACTATAAGCAGCAACGTCTTCCACTGCTCTGAAGCCATGCAGTCCCAGACTGATTACTTTACCTATGCAGCCACATTGTATTTATAGTAGACATTAGCAGTAACTGGAAAGAATGTGGTTCTTCTATTACTGAACTAAGCACAAGTAAAAAGCACAGTTAAGTGAAAACATAAGCCAAGAAAAATCAAATTTAACACAAAAACAGTCCACTTAAGAAATTGTTGTTGTATTAACAATCAGTATCTCCCAAAAGAAAGGAGTGAAATAAATGGCAGTCTATATTTTCTAAATGAGGGACTTTGATGTAATTAAAGCTTTATCTGATAGCATTGYTTGAACTAAGCCACAGGGTTCTATAGGCTAATATATTTTATTGTTGGCTTAATGAAATAGTGAKACTATATTTGAGCAAGTTTTTATATGTGCATGTCTATACATATAGATCCTGACAGTGTCGTTCCCATCAATCCCATCACCMACATTTTACTGTGATGYGAGCTTCAGTGACCCMAACAACTAAAAATGACAGTACTTCACCAAAATAAGTGCTCTGAAACGCTTTGTTTTACAACACATTTTGTTACTATTTTTTCATTTGTTAGATATTTCTAATAGCAGAAATATTTGAGCTCTTTTCTAGAAAGAACAGAATTACACTATAACTTTTCTTATCCCTAATAGGTTAGGACTTCATTGACATCTTTGGCTGCCTGAGTAGAACATACAGACTGRACAACTGTGTGATGAGATATTTCTCTCACTAGGTATGTTAAGGAGCATGTACAAACTGCTTCATAAAAAGGCAATGACAGGTTTCAATGTGCCAAAGAGAATACCACCATGTTATCACTGAGAAAGTTTCGCTGGAGATTTTGTCCTTTTGTCAACAAAAAAATCATTCCTTACRTTAAAACATCTGCTTTTGAGCACTGCTGTCCACATCCTTTTTTTAGTTCAAAACCTGAAGCTACCTGCTCTCTTTTGCAGTGACCAAAACATGAAGTGGATAGTAGGCACCCTGTTAGCAGTGTTAACCACATGCAGCGCTCCATCTTCATGATTTTGTCTTCCTTCTCACAGTTTCCAGGAGTTCATGAAGCTGCCAAAGAGTAAAAACCTCTCCAGGACAGATGTGCTGCCCAGTTGCTGTCCAGGACCAGTGACAATGCCTGGGTTGTCTTCCCTCCTTCCGCTGCTTCCAAGCTGCTCCCTGTCTCCAGCATCCCTGCAAGGACCTCTTGGAACACACAGTGATCCCAGGATGTGTCTTCTAATTCTCTGCGTTCACCATTWTCTCCTCATACACTGCCAAGAGCCAAGCTCACAGTGAGTGCTCAGGACCAGAAGACCTTTAACAGCAGCTGACTTCCAGCTACATCAAGTGCAGCTTGTCAGARGTATTTCCTTGGGCAGACAGGTTATTTAAGCTTCTGCTTAAATTTTAATAAATAATCTACCTCCTCTRCTAGAGGATACTGGCGTCGCTCACAGTTCTTATCTTGTTCCTCTTACAAAACTCTGAGGCAGATTTATGGTGYCAAGGCCTGCAGGCAGCACGTCCCTTCGTAAATCTCGTCTGAGTCGCTGGGACAGCGCGTCCCGGTGCATCCATCCATCCACAGACGTCATGACGTGAGTAGACTACTGCAGTGTGGGCACTACATCTTTTCATCTGTTACATGTCCTCCTGACAAGGATTGGGATTCAGTCCAGCAAGTCTTGATTTTAATATGCAAGCACTTTCCTAGGCTTTTCTGTACAGTTCAAAATGTCTCTGAAATGTATTTACAATTTTATTCAGAATTTACAGAACCTGAAGTTTACTTGTCATAGATGTTTTAAGGTATGAGTTTAGCAGAAGGTATACYTGCTAAAACTGTTCTCATTTTCAAGTTTTATACATTAACCTGTCTCACACAGTAGACCTTTTGAGGTTACGTGTGATAATACACACCAGCTTTAAGAACTACAGAGCGTTTGCATCGCTGAGCACATACCCTGGCTGAAACTGGTCCCTCTCATGGTGAGCTTTATAGTCCACATCACTTTCATTAAACACTGGTGGCCTGGTTTTATCAAGAAAAACCTTTTGCTTCTTTTTTTTTTTTTCCTCCCCCCCCCCCTTTTTTTTTTTTTTTTTTTTTTTTTTTGTATTTGCCAGCCTTCTGTGCCTTTGCCCCCTGGGTTTCAGGTGACTCTTCTGTTACTCATCAAGACATCTGGCTAATTTAGTCTTGCTAATTAACAACGGCTGTTCTTTCCATTTCTTGTTCGGCAGGATCAAACACAATTTTCAAACTTCTCGCTGATGCCCACATATTTCCCTTTATTTGGGGTTTTAAACAATAGAAAGGTAGAAGTTTTAAGTTACTGCAAATTGTAGAATACACTCCTGCTCTGCTTGTCTACTGTGAAGAGGCATTTTACCAGCAATACACTAGTAAATTTTTTTTCACAATGTTAAATATGTTAAATGATCTGTCATTATGCTTGGGTTTAGCTATAAAAAGCTGTTCATCACTGTCAAGAATAAGGAATAACTATCTTTAAAATGACAAAAAAAAAATGCTTGTTAACCAAGAAATACCCCAAAAATTTTTCTTCTTTTGCCCCTGCTTTGACTCATGTTCTGAAGTTGTGATATGTTCATTTAAACTGACACTTGTATCAAAATCTTCAGTATGCAGGACAGCTAGAGACAGAACTGTCTTTGAGAATGAATCACAGTTCTAAATTTTATGATTCACCCAAGTATCTTTTCTGTCAAGCAAGAACAATGTGATAAAAAAGCTTAAGAACGGAAATGTGAATAGTAAAGTAGTGATATAAAGCAAGGCAGGCATACGCTGTAGCRTTAYTCATAGGCAGTTATGATCAAACACRTAAACAGACATTTTTAATGATTTCTAACTTGTAGTTTTTCCTACCAAAGWAATTATCTTTCTAATCAAAGCATAAACGATAGAGATTTTTTTGTTCAAAATAAACTGCTAATTATTCCATATTCAGATGTGCTCATTCTCCAGCACACATTCCTTYACATTTAATGCATTCGGTGCTATGTTATGTGTTATGGTGTTTGTGTGTAGGCAGTCACATCAGAAATAGGACAATTTAATAGCACTGGCAACACCTCCTAGCACTGAAAAGGAAGAACTGAAAATTATTTTCAAATACACCAATGCAATTACCTGTTCTGCTGAATATCAATACAAAATAAAAGGACAATCTACCAATAAAGCAAAGTGCAGAGATTACTTCTATAAGACTATAGCTTTATCTCTAAGACTATAGCTTTATCTCATCACCAAAGGTAAGTTTCTGCCAACAGATGAATGACTGTGATTATGACTGTGATTTCTGTATTCATGAGGATCAAGAAATACCAGAGAACTCTTTTTTTTTTGACGTAGGAAATGCTGCTATTTGTACATTTTCACAATATGGTAAATATTTGTACAGAATGATTGCCAGTAAATGCTTAAGTATGCGATTCAAAATACTTGTATCCCAGTACCACATCATAAATGTAGTATCAAAGTATTAAACCAAAAGGATTTCAAATCTCAAGGTTTAGCATTTCCTGACTTTGCGGTATGTACAATTAGAAGCCCCTGCAGTGTAGTAGTTTTGTCTTCTTTTTGCTCTACATCAAAAAAGTAGTCTYTAATAAATGATCACACAGTACGGAATTTCTAATAACATTTTATCATGTGAAGTTTTCCATAGTCTATAGAAACTTTATTTACAAAAGCTAAAAATGCAGGATGCCTCCTTAACCTCCACAGGAGGAGAGAGTCAAAATCTCTTCTAGAGTCTTATTTCAAAATTGGTGAAGCCTTCTTAGTACTGTCTCATACAGAGCCAGATCAGATAGATGCTTGCASGGTCAGCCTCCTTTCAGTGGCCACCTTGCATAAAATCAAATTTTGTGCAGGGGATCGAAAAAAACCAATGGGCACCATTAAAAATCATGGCTATCTTCAGGGCTAAGAGGACAAAAGAAATAACTTAATGCTCTATTCAGGAGAGAACTGATATMAAACCAATCAAAATAAAACTACCTGTGTTCAAAGGCAATTTTTGAGGTGAAAACTGAGTAAAATTTAGACCTATATCTTACACAATGTASAGACATATTTTCCAAATTTTTTCCTTTTGTGAAAAAAAATCAAATTCTACTAAGTATTCTAAGTAAAACTCATTGTAYAGGTGTTCAAGAGACCAGAAAATATTTAATGTTTCTCAAGATAAAGAATCCTGAACTAGCTTTTACTTTAGCCCTTASAGAATATCAGTTCAGTGATTACAGAGCAYAAAATAAAACCCTTCACCTCATTGTCAGCTATTATTCAACTACCATTGTATCAGTAACAYATATATTATTATATAATAATATATTGTTATTATATATGTGATCTGAACTTAGATTTCTTCAGGTATATCAATGAGAAAAATATTGGGTCAARAAAGGTCAAGTTTAAATGCCTGTGACTCTTATCATTCCAGGTTCGATGAGATTCACATTTATATTCTTGGACTGAGGCCCAAAGAGACTGAGTTTAAAAATAAAAATTATAATTAAACAGAGTTATTAAAATGAGAAAGCAAACAAAAATCTCCCCTGATACTAACAGTGGGTCTCATTTACAGAATTCTACAAAACTCATGTGATTTGTTCAGGCTGAGCTGTTTCTGGGGGTCTTAACTAAGKACAGCTCATCCTACTGCTCAGCCAAGGAGAGCTCTGCCAACGTTCATTACATCTGCATGTAGGAAGAGGGTTCCTGCTTCAGTGCATGATCCTCTGCATTAACAAACTCTAGCAGATGTGCATAGTAYCAGAGRGAAATTCTACCACGCATTAATCAATGTGTGTGTGTGTGTGTGTGTGTGTGTGTGTGTGTGTACTGGACATGATGGCTGCTAYAGGGAAACCTCTAAACCACTCCAACATACAACAATAGTACTTTTATTTTTCCACACCCTACCATTAGCAGTCTTTTTCTGTTAACTGACTTTGAGGCAAAGGCAATAGATTTAGGTTCTACAATGCATGTGCCACATTTTGTACTATTCCTTAACTCCTACCATCAAAGACAGAAATTTTATTTTCTCAGTGTGCAATCTGAATGTATCCTCCTGGGCTGCTAGGAATAGACTGCATTCGGAACAGACCATTGTATGAATCACCACAGCCAGAAGTCKTTTGTATTAGCAGGCAAGACCTTTGGGTTACATTTTGTGGTAAGCTTTAAACTGATCTCCTTTAACACCTTCTGAGTAAGTGAYAGAAGTTACTAGCTTAAGATTTACCCTATGACTTTTTTTTTTTGAATAGCATAACCTACTTTAATATTGCAAGGAAGTTAATGACCAGAACATTTCACTTTTGTAGTTAGTAATGTCCTTGGTCAGAACTTTTGCAATCTGCTCAGCAAATATTGTTATAATGGATTGGAGTTTGCGTTCAGAAAAGGCAAAAAACCCTTCTGAAATTCAGGGTTGACTAGTAGTTCAAAGCAATTCAATTACTGTAACACAGTAAGAACTGTAATTATTTTCATCCTTAATTTATTTAAAATAGCTAAAARGATATCCCTGCCCTATAATAGACTCACACATATCTGCAGTTCTGTTGAACTCCTGAAATTTTCTATGAAGACAGGAGATGGTAAGGCTGGATTTGGCTGATTTATTTGTTATTAAACAGAAATTGGTGATAAGAAGTCTGGATCACTGTGCTCAAAGGGTCAGTGGTTTGATGGCCAACTACAAAGTGTTGTAATCTCAGTGATTAATTCCAGGATCAATTCTGTTTAACATCTGGAACAACACATAGAGAAAGCACCCTCAGCAAGTCTGTGGACATCACCAAGCTGAGGAGAGCAGTSAGTACAGCAGGGCTGGAGAGATGGGCTGCCTTAGCTAAGTACAATGATGATAAATGGGAGTCCTGCCCCTCCCAGGTGAATAAACCCTCATGGGGATCTTAGTGCTCCCTACAGTCATCTAACGAAAGAGTCTGGAGAAGACTGAGCCAGACTCTTCTCAAAGGTGCACACCAAAAGTATAARGAGCCACAGGGACAAGCCGAAAAAGCAAAATTTCAGATCAGGTAACAGGAAAAAAAAAAAATCTCACAGCAAGAAAAATCAAGCAGGTTGCCCAAAGGGGCTGGGGAACCTCCATCTTAGGAGATATTCAAAACCCAACRGGACACAGCCCTGAGAGCAACCACCTTGAGTTGCATCAAACTTTAAAACTGGCTGTGCTCTCAGTGGATGGCTTGGCCATGTTACCTCCAGAGCTTCCTTCCAGCTGAAATTATCTGAGGATGCTGTGATGACARATCATATAACACAATGTGATACACTGGGGTTTTTTTCCTTTTTCTCTTGTTTTTTAAGAGCATTAACACCTGAACACACTTTCAACAAACACGTCTGCAAATTTGCTTCAGATACAGATGGTGAAATAAGCTGAAAAAGCAATACCATGAATATAGTCTCTAATGTGCCATCAATACTTAGATATAAATGAAAACGGTTATTCAATAAACAAACATTTGCCAAATACTGGTTGGGATGCCCCCTACCATACAAGCAGACAGTACTTTCCTTCGTTGATATTCATGAAATTAAGTAAAATTAGTGTTTATTCATAATGACTAAAGTTTTAGGCATTTCTCACAGATTTCCCAGATCACACACCGACAGACTTCTGAGGAATAAAAGATCAAAAGRAAGGAAAGGGTCAAACCTCTTGCTTGTAGCCCTGGTCCACAAGTCTCCTGTGCTCCTGGGCTGTCCTGACGCACATACCACGGCACCAGCTGGCACCTGCGCCACTTGTGGGTCTTCCATCTGCAATGAGGGGAGAAATTAATTGGAAAAATATCCATCTAAATCTTTAACAATCAAAACTGAGGCAGCACAAATGCTAAATAATACTAGAATCTACTGCAAGATACTATTTCTATGAATTGGTTACAGAAAATATTCTTTCTTTAATTAAATCTTCACAAACTTCCATCATAGTGTATCATCTACCTCATATTTAAATACAACAAATTTGGGGAAGGCTCGTTACTGTCACAGTTTTGAAACAAACCACTGGTTTGAATTATTCAGAGTGAGGGAGAAGGGTTACCAACACCAAAAATATATCCCTTTGCCCTGTTAACTTTTTTCCATCTTTTATGATCATCATTGAGAGCACGAAGAAGGAAACAAGGAAGAGGTGCATTACAGTAGTGCACTAACAATATTTAACAAATATACACTGCATATAAACCACAGTAGGAGAATTACTTGTGTGTGTTTGTACCATTTGCTTATTACACAAAGCAAAGAACATAATCAGAATTTAATCAGTTAAAATTAGGCTATAGAGAAAGCATATCTAGACACATTAATACACAGCATTAACACATTTATAGAAGATGTGAGACAAATTTCAAAAAGAATAGTACATATAATAATACACAATCAACATGATTTGAAAATCTATTCAATAGGAGAATCTATTCAATAGTATGTAACAAAAAAGTATAGTAACAAAATATGTTAAAAAATATATATAGCAATGCATAAAAACTTGTCAGTAAGTATGGACGAGTCTAAAATTCTAGGCCTACCTGATGAATCTCACCCCCTTTTTACTTTCTTTTCTTCCTCCCTTATTTATTAATGTATTTATTTTTATTTCCTTCCCTTTACAAGTAGAGAAAGAAGTTGAAAAGCAGGTTGAAGATGCCCAAATACATCATCAAGATAGGACTCCAGTATTGAATTCTGGTTCCTGTAGTCCTGGGAACCATTTTTGGCAGCAAACTGTCACACTCTGGTGTTTGTGTATATGTTTCTCATTCCCCATTTATGTCTTCCCCAAGGTTTTTTTTTTGTTTTTTTTTTAATCCCTCTCCTGAACATTCTTTCTTTAATGAAATCGTCACAAACTTCCATCATAGTGTATCATCTACCTCATATTTAAATGCAACAAATTTGGGGAAGCCTCATTACTGTAACAGTTTTGAAACAAACCAGCGGTTTGAATTATKCAGAGTGAGGAAGAAGAAAAACATGCATTCACAATTCAAATTGTCTGCTGCTCTCATGCTTAAAGTGATGGCTAACMAATGGCTTTACCGATCAAGTTGCACTGCAAACCCACCCTTTGCTACTGKTATCTAAACTAAGGCACAAGCAAAGCTGACTCCATCTGTCATAGCATGTGTATAGGTCAGAAAAATGCTAATGGRAATATAGAGAAAATATGTTATTATCAGTTCACATCAAGAATTTTAAATTACCTCATCTACTACTCACTAACCACTCTTGTTAATTYTACTCAGGATGTTACAAACTAGTAATATTAGTAACATTTGTCACGTAATATTTGTTCATAAATGTACTAAATAGATGAGGATCACCTAGAATTTAAAAAGAGGAAATTCTGACTTAACACTGACCAGAAAAATTTTTCAAGCTGCATTCCTGGATATTCGGAATACTCAGTTTAGTAGCTTCACATTATTGTTTTCCATCCTTTTATTCCTTTCAGCTGGATACAATTTGAATTTAGCCAACTTATTTAATAAAATTAGGTCCTATTAAAATCCATGCAACAGAGAGTAGTTTATAGGAATTAGCAAGTATTCCTATTTAGTCACTGAAGAAACAGAATATTGGCTTCCAATTCAAACATATTTCTTTTTCTTCAAAACTAAACCTAATAGAGAATTTATTTGCCAAACGAATCCAACAAAGCTCAACAGAACTATCTAAACTTCGTCTGTCTCAACAGCCAGACCTTGCTCCATGTCTAGACTTTGCAATCCTACAGAAATAGATACTGCAAAACTGCCTGAAAACAGTCTTATCCAGTTAATCAGGAGATCCTGACCAGCTGGAGAAGTCCTTTGGAATTTCTGGTGCCAATTAGGTATGCCTATCCCCTATTGCACCAAAGTCTCCTTCTAGACCCAATCARTAGGGTGATTGTTTCCAGGCTGATATATGCAGGACACAGTTCTCCTGTGTGGCAGCAGAACACAACTCTGCTTAACAGACAAGGCTGCATTTCAGTCATTTGGATAATTTAAAATAAATGTTTTTGATTACATAGAATTTCAAAATAGTTGCCAGGAAAGATTTATCCTGAAAGGCAGTTCCTAGCAACTACAACGTTCCTGCCAAAAAACCACAACAGAATAGGCTACTGGATACCCATTCTAAAGAAAACAAAAGCTTTCACAGCGAGCCTGATATACCATGGGCCCAACTAAGTGCAAACATAATTGCACTGAAATCTTGAGTTAGCCTTGTATCCTTACTTATGCATTTTCTTAGCAAGTGAAATTCAACTTAAGCACTTCTGAAGGTTGAAAAATAACAGATAAGTGGGCTCTGCTGAATTAACACTACCTGTAGCTATGGCAGACAGGAGGAGTTTCACATTCCTTTTCCTCAAATAAAGCATCYGGGCACTCCCGGCCTCCGTTGGCAGGGAGCTGGATTATGACTCGATGACGGGACTGTTTCTTTACTGCAACATCYCCTGCAAAGAGAAGAAGAGCTTGTTTATCCTGCTGTTTTACAGGGATGACAATAGTTAGGGGAAAAGTGAGATTAACACAACAGGTATGTGGGTCAATTGCTACAAACTAGACATGCTATTTTGTCCATAAGCAGAAAATTTAACCTAACAGATAAGACAAAACACATTAATCTCAGTGGAAATCTGAGAAGCAGAACTAAACARAAAGGAACAGTGGCAAGACTGCACAAACAAATACACAATTCAGATAAACAAAAACTATATCAGTGTGATGTTCTACTCCGCTGTTTCATAGGGTAATTTTGCCCGATTCATTAAGATGCAAAACTAKAAATTAAAAGAAAGGAATGATTATATTTCACAAATTTTCCATTCACTAAATGACTCAATCAGCAAATCTAATTGTCTTTTGCTTATCTCCATAGCCAGGAGTACAGMAAATTTAATTGATATTCCTGGTTTTATCCTATTCCCTACTCCCTCATTTCCCACCTGGGACAACATTACCATGAACTAGATGCACAAGAAATGTTCCTAAAGAGCATATTCCACATTTAAATATGAAGTTTTATTTCCCAACTCCTAGATTAATTTACAGCTCACTGTTTTTAATTATTATGGTTATTCATTATTAATGATTAACACCAAATGGTTCCTGCAGGAATTTTGATTCCAGTCCTCTTCACAGCTTCAGGCAGAAAAATAAGAGCAAACTCACAAATTTACATTCATTTTCATAGCAACACATAATGCACAAGTAGAACTAGATAAATATATTGGATTTCCATTTTTTTTCCTTTCTCCCTTTAGCAGAGAGTTGTAAAGCAGATATTTGGCTGACTAGCTGCCATCAAACTTGGGTGGGTTATTAGAGCAGCTGCTGCTTGTCTGAACACAGAAACGTGCTGGACTTTATCCAAACCATTGTAATTAGGAGCAGGCAGTGAGGAAATCATGGCAATGGCTCTCCACCACCTGGCCACTCTTCAGCTCGCATGGGACCCTGTGTCAGCGAGGAAAGCAGTGACCGGAGCAGCCYGGAGCTGGCACGACGGGAGAGACCTAGGGAAGCTGCTGCCTGGCTTGCCAATATACATGAGTGATGTCCATGAAATGAAGATTGTGTGTGAAGTATAAGAACACCATTGGACTCACAGAATAGGCAACATGGTTGTCATAGTTAGTACATTTACTATTTTATAGCAAAACCTACTCTAATATTTAGTCAATATTCACAAAGACATGGTCATTACATCAAAAATCCTCTTAAACACATAGAATTGAGAACTGAAGAGTGGCACTTTTGTCCAAAAATCTCTCCCAACAAAACTGTGTCTGGAAGAACTGTTAATATTGCTCCAAGACAGTGTAGTATTTAAGTAGTGAACCAGTATTTCATAGATTTGGTTTCAGCAGTCCTATCGTTAATTTTCAAGGTTCATAAATTTTAATCAYGCTAACCCTACTTTATTTGCAAGAATGCTAAGCTCTAATAAGAATTACTGTAAAAATGAGTTTATTCTTCTGACCTTTACAAAGCATAAAGAATTGACTGTGACATTTGAAGTGTGTATATTTGATGTAAGAGTATCTAACATTCTGATAATATGTAGCTGTGAGTAATCACCATGTCCCTCTCMTGCAGAGATTAGCACCCCGTGGAACATGGAATTACACTGTTGACTATGTCTATAGCAGTACATATTAGAAGAATATCTCCTGTTGAATTTAAAAGAGAAAAAGGAGTAAGGCAGAAAGATGTGGGCAGTCATCAGTCAGTCATTACTTTAGCTTTATGTGCAATTTCAGTATCATAAAAATTCCAGAGACACCTGCACTGTTTTTAAAAGCTTTGCCAAGTGTGTTAAAATGGTTTATATGCTTAAGTGGACCGTGTCCACTAGAGATTAATTTACCCT
Source organism: Eudromia elegans (assembly GCA_003342815.1). Classification (NCBI taxonomy): domain Eukaryota; kingdom Metazoa; phylum Chordata; class Aves; order Tinamiformes; family Tinamidae; genus Eudromia; species Eudromia elegans. The sequence goes on from PTEX01000244.1 coordinate 193,983, forward strand.
CTTGACACGAAGCTGGACACAACGTCCAGTCACTAAAAGGAGTGACGATACAGTCCTTCCTACAAGGAAGCAGACATGGCCTCACTGTTTCTGGTCGAAGACTCTCTGGACATCTGAAAATGGAAGAAGAAAAATTATCAAATAAGCAATCATTCCACAGTGAAGCACTGAATCATGAGAGAGACTGCCTGCCTGCAGTACCTTGATGGACTATCTGCCCACAGTTCACCAGGATTAAGCTCAGAAATAGAGACTGATATAACTTAAATACAGCTGGCAGAAGAAGCTCTAACCAGTRTCTTCTAAACCTGGGCATTTAATACAAAGTGGCCACATGTCCTCACTCACCATTCCAAGCTCTGCCTTTTTGATTCATTTTTGAACTTCCAAGAGACTATACAGAAAGCTCATCTAGTTTAGCTTAGCAAAATATATTTCTAGTTCTTTGTAAATTTACCATAAACTCTGGAGGGATGGATATTTAAACTAAGCACGATTGCTAACACAAGAACAAATAGGTCACAAGAACAAATAGGTCACATGAAGCTGGTCACAAGGATGGTAGAAATCAGAAAAAGGTTTTAAATGACCAGATCAATAAGCCTGTGAAAGACTGTCAGTAGGGACAGAAAACTTTGCTTGCTTTGAAAAGAGACTTCATCTCTTTAAAAGAAAGGCTTATAGGACTGCCACTTATGAGACTCATTAGTGCAGGTCGTTTTCATCATTCCACTTTGCAGTGTTTTCACTATGAACAAAACTCTCAAATCTGCAATACTAGTTGCCAAAAAAAAAAAAAAGCTTTTACAGATGCAAATCTTTAAGAGATTTTTGTAAAAAATACATAATATGCGAATTGTAGGAAATTGTGGGAAGATTATATGTACAAAGAGGTAAGCAAAATATCACTTGTACATTTTGGAGCTTTTGTCTCACTGAAGAAAAGCACAATTATTATCAGTTTTTCCTCCTGTTGGCTGCTGCAGATCTTGGACTAGAGCAATGAGAGACCCATTTTACAGTCGGATTGGATCAGCCAGRGGAGCCTGGCCGGCATGAAGCATCTTTCCTGCCAGGCTGGCGGGRGCCCAGGCAAGTTCTCCTGAACTAGCAATACCAGGGAAATGTGCTCTCCACAGTCACAGGAGAAGCACACCCATGTCTGGGGGGATGGAGGAGCAGGGCTAGGAAGGGGAAGGAAAGATGAGCTGCAGCTTTGCAGGAATGCAGTATTCAGCTATAATGTTTGCTACTTCATGATTTCCACCAGCCGCCCCTGCATTTTCTTGTCCATCTGCATAAACTTCTTCAAACATGATCCACTAGTGTGAAGCAGTGCCAGCTTCTTGGTTACAASAAGTCACTCTTATCCCCGTCTCTATTTTTTATACAAGATTCAGGACATCAGATTACATATGCAGGCATTATATATGAAGTCAATACACTTTAAAAAATGATTTGCCACCATTTACATACATGGACTTTGTTTTCAGAATTTTTTTCTAGGGTTAAAATTGAAAATGTTTCTGAAATGTACTGAACACTGGCTTATTATTTTTTTCCTTTAAGAATTACAGTAATTATTAACTACAAAATGTTTGTATTATATGTATTCACTRTTTCACACAGAACTTCATCTTTCAGGAGCATTAAGCAGTACAATCCCTCTTCAGATCCTTGGACAAGGCAATTAGTTCAATTAGAACACAATTTCTATCTTTTATATTGCTTGTGTTTAGTATAGGTGGCTTAAAGCAAAGTATTGATTTTTCTGCAGTCCTTATTCAAGGTCAAATTAAATAGAAGTGATATGAGCTGAAGTCTGTAACTTGTGAGGCAGATAAGGCCAATGGTATTGATTGTATCATACCAAAGTAATCCTTTTTATTAAGGCAAGTTTAAAACAAGGTTCTTATTTAGATTTTCATGTCAAATGTCTTGTTCTGTAAAAATGATTGACCAATTTTAGTGTGACATTTTGAAGGATCAACCAACAATTTTTGTTCTTATTTCACAGGATTCGTTTATGATAGTATACAACAGTSCTCCTCCCAAAAATTTAAGGTCAAATCAAAGGCAGAGACATTAACAGCAGATTTAAAAATAAGAAGATAAATCACCGCTTTTTTTTTTTAATCTGAGTACCAACTAAAAGATATAATGGTATCACATGACAGGATAGAAGAGCAGCTTAATGTACACATATAACAATTCAGATCACTGAATGTCCTAGCACTATTCTCCATATTTCCATCTAAAGTACATTAGAAATTAGTATTGCTGAATAAAGCGAGAAATGACAGGCACTGTGCAAATATTTATTGTGAGAATAGCTGCCTCATGAACTTTCTGAAAGACCTCAGCTTTCAGCTATTTCAGCTCTGAATCTCTCCTAAATTAAATGTATTTAGAAACCAATAAACTCTGTGGAGATATTATCATATTCATTCTACTAGCAGCTATTCTGTATTTAATCCTCTTGATATATTTATCTGTAAAACTAAACTATTGGTTCCTCTCAACAAAGGTTTCCAAACTAGCTCACCGCCACATCGGGAGCACTGTGTGAGCTCACTGCTCTGCTTCTGAGCAGGTGCACTTACTCACGTAGGCTGCACAATATTCAGACCCAAAGTAAATGTTTGCCTGGCTCTGCACTAATCCACAGAGATGCAGCTCTTGCTTGAAGCTCACTTGGGGGTCTCTAAAATGGYGCTGAACTGCTCACCACACACATTAGCCAGCTAGATTTAGCAATCAGTCAGTGGTGGGCAGAAAAACTGCAATCAGCAGTGAGATCAGCACTTCACAGTCCTGTAACTTTGGTTTTGTACTTCTAAAAGATGACAAAGACAAGGGGGTATTTTGACTTTGCTGGGAGTCATCTTGATTACACACATTTAAAGAAGCAAAATACAAAGGTCATTTATAATATGAAAGATTTTTTTGTTTGTTTTTTGGAAGATGTTTACTTTTTTGGGCCCACTTGTCCCACGTTGACTCTCACACAGATTACTTTTCTTGTCTGCATCCCAACAGCACAGGTGGGCTCCCCRTTCCAGCTGGCAGATGAGTTGAAAGCAGACACAGAAGCATCCTCTATACACTGTCCCCACGCTCCAGTCTGCCAATGATACACAGTGCAGGAGTGCTCGTTACAGCTGCGTGTTTCCTGTAGGGCACTACTATTTGGGCACTGAACTCCTCCTGGAACAACAAAACAGGGCAAAAGTTCATGCCGTAGGAGCAAATAAAAATAGTGTGTTTTATTACATATGCTAGGAAATCACATTATGACTTTGATTACTTAAAAAAAAAAAAACTTTTGTCACATTCTTTACATGCCACTTTGGCAAATTTCAGTGAACAGACAATACAGGCCAGAATGACCACGGACAATAAACAAAAATGTATATTATGTATACTATGCAGCTGCTAAAGTGACCCTAACTTACATAATAAATGCCTTTGAAGCAATCTAAAGCACCTTTATCTAGGGGTTCGCCTTCCAAGAGACTGTGTGAGGTAACAGATGAAGGCAGGAAGGTTCTAAGCAGAAGACAAGGCTACATGCTCTTGTTTATGCATGCCTAGAGACCACTGTTTATGTCTAATTCATGGATCAATTAAAAAGATTTTTGGAACTCTTGTCCTAGTTCCCAGTGGATATTTGTCCATGTTACATAATTACCAAAGAAGCATGGCACAGCTGGCAATTTCAGGTCCAGACTGAGATAACAAAGGCTGTCGCAGGTTAGGATTAAATGCATTCATGTGTCAGTAATAGTGCAGAAAAGCTCTGATAATGCTATCTTTGTTGTGTCCCGTTTCAGATAATGTGTTCCTTTTCTTACATTCATGCACTTCAAAGTTAATCTATCTTCACAATCCTCTGCAAGTAAAGAGCTTTCTTACAAGACTAGATCATAGGCAATCAGATAGTCATACAAGTAGATATGTCTACTAGATTTTAAGTGCTGTGAAACATACAGAATCAAGATTAAAGAAATTATTTAATCATTCATGGTCACGGAGAAACAATAAGACTCCAATCTCCAGATGATGGAGATCCAAGAAAAAACCTTAAATAACCTCATATTCTCTTATAATAGACAATAACTGTAGGAAAAACAACTGAAAGAGATGGTTTTGTATTAGTTACAGTATATGAAAAATACAGGGCTTTTCTCTGAAAGAAAAATGTATCATGCCAAGCATTTGTCAAAGAACATATTAGTCAACTATCACACAGTTGAATGGATACCTTGACTTATAGATATGCAAGAGGGAAGGAGTTTTAAGCACTTACTGTTGAGAATTATTAAACAAGMAACTAAGTAGAATAACAATAAAAAAAGGATACTTCAAATATACCAACAAAAATACATCTAGTRCCATAAGAGGAGAAAATACTACACTCCTTAAGTTGCTTTCATGGCACAGCTAGCAGTCGTTCTAGGAGATCCTTCTAATTAACTTACAGGACAAAATCTCAGTTCTGGAATTTTCTCCCCAGAGATATTTTTAAATTCTGAATTTAGGATAAAACTATTKGGGCTACAAAACAACAATAAATGTGATGCTAACTTCACTATTACCACTCAAGAAGTCATGCCAAAGACCAGCTACAACCCCGTAACTTGTGAATGCACGTGAAAAATAACTAAAATTACAGGTTTTGATTCAGAACAGATGGAATTCATGCCTGTGAGAATGGTCACAGATTTCAAGAGGCTTAGCATCAATACAGTAAGTTATACACATTTTCCTACAGAAATATAAGCAATCAATTTGGAAGAYGAGTATTTTTGAAAAGGAAAAGGAATCAAACATAGTACAATCACAAATTCTTTAGCATAGGAGAAAAAAAATGATTCACAAAAGGAGACYCCTGTAATACAAGGGATAAAAAAGAAAAACTTTAAATGGATAAAGACATTTCAGGGTTGCTAAATTAATTACTTCCATCTAACATTACCTCAGGGACTTCTAGCAAKATAAAATAAAATTGCTCATTTCACTTAATATAGACGGCATATTTTCAGATATTGGTGCTCAGAAGGAGCACTTGGGCATATTCATAAATTAAAGATGTACATGCTGGGGAAGAAAGAGCTCCTTGGAATGGATGCYATACCCACATGGCCCTAAAGTATTTGTGAATAAAGGGACAACTTAGATTCAGCTTTGACAGCTATACAAAAATGTATATTCAGGGGGAAAAAAAAAGAAAAAACTTAAAAACATAAACAGAGAGTGACACTGACATGAAACGTTCAGGAAAAAAATCTTTGCACAAACATCTGCAGTTCAGTGGTAACAAAGTTCTGTGCGAATGAAAGMAGTATCAAGTTTAAGAAAGTTATGAAAAGAATGAACAGAATCTGAAAATAATACTACTRGCTACCAGTAGTAATAAATATTTGTATTACTAAAAATAGATTCTTTACATACAAAGCAATGTGCYATTCCCTCTAGGAAAACCTTATTCCCCTGTGATCCCATAAACCTAAATAGGTAAAGAAAACTAAAAGAGGTAAAGGAAAAAGCAGAAAGGATTGGAAAATAGGCAATTAGAGATATCCTGTATAGCACCTGTGTAGGGATAATAGGATCAGAGCTGCTCAACTTTGAGAGCCTTTCACTAAATGAAAACRGCTTTGACAGGAACATAAAAATCAGTAGTTGCCATAGAAAAGATAAAATAGTTGTATCAAAAATAAAATAAGACTATCAGAAACAACAACGGGCTCACAGCAATAATATTTAATTTAATACTTGATTAGAGGCATGTAAATAACTGTAGTTGGCAGTACTAAAAACCAAACACTTCAAGATAGGAAAAACAATCGCAGTATTTCTTTTTGGTTTGGATAGTTAAATAAAAGCAAGCACCTTTAAAAATGAAAAGCTAGCTTTATAGAGGGACCTGTATATTACTCATAAAACAGCAGAGATATAAGGTAGTTTCTTTGAATGCATTATTAGAATTGCCAACTATTTAGATTGTCTTTCTGGCTGATTTGGAGGCAGGAGAAACCTGCCTACTTGGACTCCAATCTGCCTAATTGGAGTCGCAATGTGTAAGACACCTCACCTAGAACACTCAAAGATGAGTTCTTGTAAATCTTTTTCTTTGATGACATTTTCTTGATAAATTCCAAGTTTCTATSTACTTCACAATTTTAAAAATACTTAAGGATTATTTTGATTACTCTTTTGATATCTGTCATTTTACAAATGCATTCCAAATGCAGGTAATTTTGCACATGCATTTCAACTAGACTATAAAGTATTTACTTGCACACAGCACACTAACTGAATATCTTTCTGAAGTATCTAAAGTTTAAGAGCATAGAAGCAACTAAAACAACTCTTGAAACTGAGGAAGTTGCACATCTCTTTGCCATGGGTAGTGGGGACACACAGACAGCTCCAGTCCTGAACACAGATGAGGTTTACTAGATACAGACCACAAAMACATAAGCATAAAGCATGACTACATTTGTGAGTATCTCCTCCTCCAGTTCTGCCAACATTGACACTTCTCCACTGAGTTAATTGTTAATTGTACAAATAAAGCAGCACTACTCGACAGGAGAAACCTCGAGACACCTGTCCTATAGCACACAACAGGCCAGCAGCTGGYGTGAGCTCATGGTCAAGCCTTTGCTCGGACAGCTTTTGTGTCGGAGATGTCCACGCACACCTGTCTCAACTGACGAGCTTCAAAGGATAAGGTGAAATAGTAACTTCCTCTCCCTCTGATCTCCTCGGAAGAAAAACCCTTTCATAAGACTAGCTGGAAATTCACATTTGCCATCTCCAAAACTATGTTCTTTCTTAGTCCTGTTTCACTTGAGATCAGTCCAAACTCATGAAAATCTCTGGCTTCTCCAAAACTCAGCCTTTGAGAGACAGGTAATTTGTTGGGAAACCAATGAATCAATTCTATGCTTTTGGCTTCATTACCAAGCACTGTAATTTCAGAAAGGAGCATAAATGCAAATTAAAACCAAACCAAACCAAACCAACTAAACTAAAAAACTCAACAAACATAAGAAGAATGAATATTTTAAAAAGCCCTAGATACAACTTTTCTTTTGCAACTATACAGTTTAATTAYAGTGGAATCTTAACAATAGTAACATTTTAAGGCATAACAACCAGCATTTGCCTGAGTAGAGAGGAAATTCCTTTGATCCATGTATTCCTTATACATCCAGTAAATCAGTGTCCTTTGCTGACATTTTAAATTTCGRGTCAATGTCTTTCCTAAGTTATTTGCTGCACCAGGAAGAGGTATTTGACTGTGATGCAAATGAGTGAGGTACCAACAAGAGATATTTGCTTACCTCATCTCAACTTATCCTAAAGTTTAGTGGAAAATGTCCTCACTAATGTAATTATACTAAAACCTTAAAATCTTCCTGTGACTCTATCCTTGTAACCAAGGAAATATTATAAAATTGCTGAATTAACCCTATTCTGAATAGTCCGTGAAAATCTATTACACAGTATCTCTTTTCTGCTGATCAGTTACAGTAACTTAATGGCTTCTTCAAAKCACCTTAGTAGCATGGACAGCTGGGAAACAAGAAGAAAAATAGGACTTAAGTGGGAAATGATGTAGTTCTATCACAGGCTTTCATTTGTCTATATTAACAAGCAAAAGGATAGGGKTTTTTTTTTATTATTATTATTATTATTCAAAGATGAGAGAAAGTGTATCATAAAGACCAACYGCTCACAAAAAGCCCATGAGACTCACATACAACAGCATATTTAAGATGTATTTACAGAGCCTCAGCAATTTCAATGGGTCGTTCAGGTTTRAGCAACCCAATGAAGGAGAATTAAGCCCTTCAGACACTTGGAGGGATTGCAATAATCCTTGTGTTTGTTACGACTGGAATGSTTTGATCTTGTCAGGTTTGTAAACTCAATTCGCTGGGACATCTCACAGCAGGACGCATGAGATCAAGGACCCAGAGTGATAAACCTGGGTTACTTAAGTCATCTTAGAAGCCAAGCTTGGCCTTATTCAGAGGTTGTCAACAGAACTGCACGTTCTTTCATCAGTTCATCTGCAATCCGGACAGTAGGAAGATTGTGTACTTACATTTAATGTATTTATATTTGTCCTATTGTGTTCTGAATGAAAACTGACAACTACCATGACTATATTATATAGGAATTGCCACAAAGCAGCTTACCTAAGCCATTATTCTGTCTCTAACACCAGCAATTTGAGAAAAAGTTCAAAAATCCAAACAGGATCACTGGTGGGACTGCTAGGAACTAATTAATAGCTGTCTTCAGGACATGATTTTAACGTGTAAAAGGAATTATTGGTCTTGCATTTATACGGCTTGGGTTTAAAATGGTATTTACAGAATTTACATAAACACGTAACAATTGTTAATAATAACATGCAGTTTTTGATAAGCTCTGAATAGAAATGAGGACTGCAGGTTCCTCCCAAAAGAGGTTCATGTGGAGCTGCCTTATTTTTATCAGCAGGATGCAGACTGGCAGCTCCATTAACACGTTCCTACACTCTGCACCCTCTGAACGTGCGGCCACGTCCCAGCTCTGCCGACACAACCATGCCAGGAACATGGCACTGTACTGCAGCGGAGGAGTCACACCAATATTTGTCATGCCACAGATAACTAAAATACATAGGATTTTACAAGCAGCAATGTGACAGTAAGTCTAATTCCAGTGAAGCCCCAAAACTGAACCTAACTGACACACTCTGAGTATCATATAACTGAAGGTCAAAAGCATATTCCAGCTAGAGTCATAATGAAAGTCTGAAAGATTTATTAATACATTTATATATGTGTGTACATATTTATACATACATATACTCTGGGGTTTTTACAGCATGCAAAGGAATGCCAGGTTGAAGGTATGGGAGCAAGATGTGCTTTTGATCTTCAAACAGCTCAGAATAACCTCCTCTCTGAATAGGGGCAAACAGGTCAGGTTTGGAAGCAAGCTRTGGAGTTAACATCATCTAATGAGTAATGAGTTAGCTTGGGCAGCAGTAGCAAAGGGCTCTCACCTCTACTACCTCCATGGCTTGAGACCTGTCAATCTTTCTTTGTGATCACTTGTTGACTCTGATCATTACACAACAGAGACAAATAAAATTCACCTGCTTAAAATTCAGCCTATGCTTCTCTGCTTTGCTGCATCCTCTCCCCTGCATATTATCCCGAGATATGAGAAGTCCCAAAGTCCTCCTCAGAACCAAACTAATACATTTGAAAAAGCAGCATAAGAAGACAGAAACATTTCTGGAGTAATTTTGATTTTCACTTGTCAGGATGTTAAACCTCTATCTCCAGTAAAAACTATGTAAGCATATAAAAAATGTTTTCTATCTTGACCTGCACAAAGCAAGCAGACATGAAAAAAATGTTTATTTGCAATGTCATCCGAAAATCTGTTGTGTTTCCTCTCACAATGTGTCCATATGACACACTAAAATTGAAGGACTGCATAGAAATAATATTGTTCCTAACTCTAAAGGTATCTCCATTTTGTGACATAGCTTCATCTAACATTTCTCATAATGGGTATTTTGCTTCACTATTTCCATAGCATAAAGCTTTCACATTTCAGCTGAACTTTATCTTAACTATGAAGAAATATAACACATAATATTTAAAAGGGGAATTAAAGCATGCATTCAATCTTTTTATAGTATTTAACCTTATTTTCAGTGTTACTCTTAAGCAAAAGATTAATGTTTTCCAAGAATTCTTTGATAAAAAAGTCCCCTTGCTTCTAATTGCACAGGACAGGGAYCACCAGTTAGACATCAGCAAGCCTAAAGTGGCCAACACCATACATTTGTTCCAGTCCGAAAAACAAGGTAYATTTAAAAACAAAACAAATAAAATCAGCTACAGGAATCACAGGAAATTATCAAAGAGGAGCTTAGGTCATGAAGMTATAAAACCTTTTTTCTTCTCTTTCTTGCTACAGCTATATTTTATTTGCATTTATTGCAAACCACTTAGATGAACGGAAACTACTTGCATGAGTGAGACATTGCAGGACAAAAGAAAGTTACACTATGAATAAATAATGCGGTAACAATAATACCAATTTGGACTAAGAAGCTACCAGGAAAAGAAAAAAAAAGTTAGTRTTTGAAGCCATTAAAATCTGTTAGCATTAAAATCTATTGGCATTAAAATTTTGTTAGCATTCATACTTGCATACTTGCAAAACAGGACCTTAATTATCACTAGGGTTATTGACAGTCCTCTGTAAATATCTTTCATTGCTGATTGTACTTGCTTAATTTAAATAGAGAAAAAGGAAAACAATATGTTTGAAATTCAAACACTAGTACAAAATAACAAACAGCAACACTCATTGAAATCAGCAGCAAAATAAACTTATTTACAACGGCCTTAGGCACGACTAAATTTAGGACATATATTTAGGACTAAATTTAGGACATAACATTTCTATATCAAAAGAAGAAAAAAAAAACACAGTTCATTTTTTTCTCTGCTCAAGGAATTACTTTGACACGGTAAAGCCGGTCGGTAGCTCCCAGGAAGCCCCAGGTGTGCCCGAGCAGGCAAGCCTACCTTCCCCGGCATAGGCCAGGATGGAGCGGGCGCGCAGCTGCCTTCCCTCCGTGGTTTTCCCGGAGCAGGTGTGCGAGCAGGAGGACCAGGAGGACCACGTGCTGAGCACGCAGTCCTTGGGGCACGGAGCGTCGCAGCCTACGGGGATGGGGTAGATGGCATCTCGGCACAACTGCCTGTCAACCTCTTCTCCTGGGAAAGAAAAGGCCAGTTGCAGTCTATCATTTGTTAAATTAACCCAAAATGAGCAACCTAGCCCAGATGGGCTCACAAATAAATTAGATTCTGTTCTTGTACATAAGCAACGTAAATAGATTTGTTGTTAAAAGAACTTCTCTGCCTTGATGTTAGAACACGTTTGAGCTTAGTTTAATACAACATTCCACTGAAATGGATATCAGCATGGGTGGTCTTTGAGGTTTCATTTTGTTATTATATTTCTGGTTACATAAAAAAAAATACTACTGTGAATAACAGAGTATTTAATACAATYATGGAAAACTGTGTAAATAGGCAATGCAAGTGTACTAGGCATCTAACCTTAACACATATTTGTTGAAGAAGGGAAAAAGTATCCTAACTTCCAGGTCAATAAATCTGTTTCATGTYTGTTTTATAACTCCCAATTTATTCTTCAAATTGCAATTGTGCATCAAAATACAAAGACAGTTGCAGTAAGTTGGAGTCAGAGAGTTCTGTTTCATCATAAAGGTCTTCACTAATTAGCCAAACTAGTACATGTCACTATATCACAGAACTACAAAAACAACAACAAAAAAAACCCCAAGTGGGCATTTTTATTTTATCAGAAYAATCTTAATTAAGCTAAAAAGACCCAGGCAAGTATAAATTGTTTAATAAAATAGCAGGCAGTGGTTAAAGTAGCAGAACCTCTCCTTTTTTTGTAAAGAAATCTGGTGGATTGTATCCGCAGTCTCGCACAACAGAATCCTAATCATAAAACAGTGAGTTCTGCCAAGTGCTTCTCTCACCAGATCAGTTCATATCCACTAAGAATAACAAAGTCCTCAGACATTAAAAATTCTCAGTAACAGTTACAAAAGCTTCAAGATTAATTTTCTTGAATCAACTTTAGACAGGTTGAGAAAAAAAAATGAGAAAGAGATTTGCAGTCAGTCTTTTAAAGTTTTATCTTTCTTATCACAAAGTCCAACTACAGAAGGTGATTTCAGTGAATCCAGGGACTGAGCAGGAGCCTGATACATGAAGCCAGTTACAAGGAACTATAAAAAAGCTGCATGCAAGAGATCTCTGGGTYTGTAAGGCTCCAYTAAGGCCACATCACCAAGTTCAGATCCAGTCTCATTTACACACCAGGAATTCTTTAAAATTATCTGAAAGGCATAAAATTTCAAAAGCATCTGAATGCTTTTTGTGTTATATCATCCTTGCAGTTCTAGGGTATAAAAACTTCTAATGAGTTATGACTGATCTGCTACAGTTTTATTGATGTACAGGCAATCTCAATGGAACTGAAAAGGACCAGCTATTATGTTACATATGCTATAATCCACCATGTCAGCTATTTTGTTCTAATAGCTAATGTCAATGAATAATGTTTCATCAAGATTTGCAATGAAAATAAGTTCTCAMCATATCAAAACATTTGTTAAAAATAACCATTAAATACCCTGTAATTTAATGATAAAGACATTAGCTGATGTTAATGATTGCCACCTGGACTCTGAAAGCTAATTCAATGAGAACTGTCTATGCTGTAAATCAAGCAAAGATCTATAAACACTGCTTTATCCAACCCTCAAATTAGGCTTTTATTGCTTAAYAGAATAATAATAAAATGAATCAAACTGTAATCTAAACAGAATCTGTATTCTTATCATTCAACMTTTACAAAGCCTTAAAACCTCTTAAATAAGAGTTTCTGCCAAACTAAATTCTTGGAAATGGGAGGTACTCCAATATTAGAGATATACCATCATTCCCAGAATAACTAATGACCAAACTTATTTTTTCACAAACAAAAAAAAAAAAGAAAAAGATGAGGGTTGTCACCTGAATGCTCTGCCAACCAGTGTCAAATATTTCACTCCTAAAGTAACTTAAGTCACTGCAGAACTGCAAAGCTCAGCCCTCCTCAGCTCTGTAGCAAGGACAAGTCCCACAGCTCATGCTTGTTGGATGGTCTAAATTAGTTATATTCACCTGAATTACACAGATCTTTGAGATACCAGCCAGCCTCCATTGCCACATTTACCCATACTACAAACTGATTTTTGAGCCCTGGCTTTATAAAACACCCACRTCAAGCTCTAACTCCTACTTGGGACTCTCTCACATCCATTGCTCCTTCTGTGCTGTCTCTGCCATCTCCAGTGCAGGAGAGAATCCAGCTTGCTCCATCAGGATGGCACTTTTCTGGGTTGCAGGAAGAGAAGGATAAGCAGACTGCAAACTTCTTGGAGAAAGAATGAAGCTAGAAGAGGGGTGAACCTCATCTTCAAACTCTTCCCCCTCCAGGTCGGGCTCCACAATGTAAACTACTAGGACATATTCACACCTTACAAGAAATATCACTCTTACAATAAAGTGTGTCATAAGACAAAAGTAAAATACTAAAACTAACATGTCAAGGCTACCAAACACCTATCAATCACTACGATTTTAACTAGAAAATCAACTTATGCTTGGAGGTTTCAGTTTCATTTGGAGATTATATTTAAAATAAAAAAGGGTTCAAACTCTCCCAAGTCAAAGGCCTGTTCTATCATTTRCTTGTTCAAGGAAACATTCTATAAATTCGTTATCTTACGTATTAGCATTCAGTTTTTGTCGGAAGTCCAGCTCTTATCTGATGAAGGCAAGGGACAGAAATGCAGTTGGAAGAAATATTTTACAATGGGTAGTTCATACCTTCAGGGAGATATTTTACTTGGACTAAATTGTTTCTGACATTTCACTAATGATTTTATGAACATCTTGACCTTTGTTGCCATCCTCTTTAAAGTGTATAGAGCAGTCCACTACCAGGAACACTCAGCTGTAGGCTGGGAACTATGCCAATGTAGAGACTAAAACTACTTSGAAAATGTCCCACTTGAAAGTTTGTCATCTATAGTCTGCTATTTGAGGTTTACTGTTATATATTCACTTCACACAAGAGATTGCACAGATCTCCATAAAAMCRAGTGAAAASTCCCTGTCCTTAATTATTTATACTCTATTAAAAAAAAAAAAAAAAAAAARRAWAATCTTCTCCCCAGAACTCCCCCTCAGAAAGATAGAAACAAAAATGTAACATAAGAAAACTCTTCCCCATCCATAGGCTGTTTTCTGCTTGTGTAGTTGAATGATATCTCTCTCTTATGCAACACATGCAGACTAGGGGCTACATTCTCCAAATTAACCTGGCAAGAGTGACTGTATTTAGAAATGGCATGAGACAAGAAAGGTTTTCTTTCTCAAGAATATCAAATGTCTACACGTGATTATATCTTTGCTGAGAGTTTTAGTAATTTCTGGCATCAGTTGAGACTACACAGAAATCAGCCCTTCAACCTCCATCCCTGATCTGTCRGGCTGGCCCTTGCTAGATAAGCAGTGTGACACTGTTGTTTCATTACATACACAAAGCAGCTGTGATATCCACGAAAATTTTGTCTAGAACCCTAAAGATTCAGGTTCTGCATTTGATGCACTCAGTTCATGTCACTACTATGTGCTTTTCCTTCCGMACTGTAAAATATGTCTGATATTTCAGTTTCTTGCAAAATGCCTTAAAAAAAAATTCTAGAACTAGTAATACTGCTGTAAGACATGGCAAGAAAACCCTGCTGCCTATTGAGCACCTTTACTATGACACATGCTTCAGTGCACARCAAAAAATTGCTGTCAAATCCTGACCTGCAGTAAATGGAGAGGCAATTGCTTAACAGAAGGCAAAATTATTTTAAAGCCCTAAAATGAACAGCRAAATCACTGCTGGATTCAATGAGGCACGGAGAATAGTTGAACTTTCCTCTAAAATCAACATAAAATAGAAATGTAGCAGTGGTTCTATGCAATCAAGTAATTAACTTGGTCTTGCTCCCAGACCTGGAAACCAGCTATAATCTCTCAGAGGCTAAACTATTACCTGATACAAATCATGCAGAAATTGGTACCAAGTTCATAATAAATAGGATCAACTCCTGTGAGGGCTTTGAATATTGATATTATAAGTCATTGGTATCACAGAGTGGYAAAGTATCACAGAGTGGTAAAGAAAATCATACAGATACAGTCTAAAGTCCATAAAACAATTAACGACAGCAATGGAGGACAAAATTCAAAACTGCAGTCCCCAACCTCTGCACTGCTTAGTCAAACCCATTCCAATGTACTGCTACTTCTGAGACTCAACCCAAAACCAACAAAGAGGTGTTTTTCCATCTGTACATTTAAAACAAGGATGTGCAAAYGCAAAATGATGAAAAAGAATGATAGTCCAAATTACTGCTTGATCTGGACGTACACAGTTATCTCTCCTAGGCTATATATATTGTTTCCTATACGTGACTATATCAGTTACAGGCAGCACTCTCCTGGCTGACACCCRTGTTATCAGCTTTCTTCCCTTGCCCATGAAGCTGAAAGGGGCACTCACAGTGTGTGGCTTGTGGGAAAACTACTGGGCACCCAAAATCCTTGTAACACACCCAAGTCCAGCTTTCGAACACTGTCTTTGTGGGCCAAGAAGGCCTGGCTGTATTTAATGGCCTTCAATAATGCCTCAAGACACGGGAGCTTCCGTCCAGACAAAATGATGTGGACCTTTTGGTCCACAGCCTGAGAAGTCCTGGCAGAAAAATGCTGTAAAAAGTCTGAATACAAACAGCAACCCTCATTTCAACACTGCTGTCAGTTAGTTGCGCTAGCCAGCRGGGAGAAACACAGCTATTTCACACCGTGTTAAAATCTACATCACTTGTACTGGTTGCCATTTATGTTTTCCTTCCTTTCCCATGATGAAAAAACATCAGCCAGAAAGTGTTAGGCTGCCTCCTGCGTGGAGCTGGATGGCTGGAACGGCCAAAGAGACTGCTCTTACCCACAYAATTTCCCATATAGGGCCCTTCCATACAAAGATCCGTAAGTATCTCACACCAATACCCTGGTCTGCTTTCGAGCATGCTGAATAATCTCCTTGAATTGGCAGAGGAGTCTGAGGGAACTGCATCCACCARGAACAACTCAGCCTTGAACTAGTTGGGAAAATACACCTATGTACATTCCAGTCTGGCAAAAATGGCTCTGCAATACCCTTTTATAGCTCTCCCTACCTGAAGTTAGCAATGCATGTATWTATCTACTGAGGAGTTTCTACATGCAATAATTGTATCTTTTTAATTTTATAATTATTTATTATTAATATTCATTAATTTTCTAATTTKATATTTAGGTTGTCTGACTGAAAGTGAGTAAAACACATTTTTCTTATCTTTTCACGATTTGCAAGTGCTTAAACATCCATTTTAATTGCACTTTACAGTACAAAACAAGCAAGAAAATACCAAGATAAAATGTAATTGGATCAAAGTTGTGAGAGTGTCACAACTGGATTGTAATAGTACAGTAAAAATGCTAATGTGTTTCCTCTAAATGTCATTATACTAAAACACACAGAAATCAAACCTTCAAGCAAGCCACCAAAGTAAAATAAGAAAATAYCTTACAAATTTGTCCAACTTTGCTCTATACATGACCTCTCTCCCTCTCGCTYTCCTTCTCTCTCCACACAAGTTCTGTACTAGACTTCCATTAGTAAAATCTTGTCTAAATACTGGCCAAAATTTAGAYTAATATTCTAGTGGGTAATTCTTCATATTACAGAAAAGCCATTCAAATCATCACACAGAAAAACATTTTCAGATGACAGGACACCTTATAATCTGCTAATGAGAAGATAATGATAAAATACCAGGAARGACCAACATTATCATCTTCATTTCTAATACCATTGCCTTCCTTTCACATCACTAAGCAGTTATGAGTCCTCAAAGCTTACCAAAAAAAGGAAAAATACGCCTGCCCAGCACGCACTGTCATAGCAAATTAACCTCTTTCTAAACCCCAGTGCTTCAGCAGTAGTGTGGGTTTGTTTATTCATGCATTGATCAGAACAGGTAGAAATGACACTGCAATCTATGCATAGTAAAAAGTAGAGGAATATAACATTTTCATTCAAATTCTGCCCTTTTCCAAAATTTGGCAGCTGCTATCTGTCTCCCTCAAAGCTTCTTGTTTCACTGWGGCTTCATCAAAGCTGCTGATCAGAAATCCAGTATGACACACACCTCACACAAAGAGAGACTTTTTGTTATTAGTGGGTGGGTTTTTTTGCAATTTTTTTTGGTCTTCTACACAGTATTTTCTGAAGAAGGTTGTCTTTCTCCTAGCACATGCCTCTAATTAAAATCCATGCACTCCCATGACAGGCTGACCCAGATTTTTCTAAAGAGAGAATTTAGAAGTTAATCTCCGAAAACCTAATCAAATAAGCCACTGAAAGAGGAAACAACAATGAACTACAGTTTATCATTCAGGGACTTGTTTAGCACTAAAATCTTGCAGAAGAATATTTGGAGAAAAAAAAACAAAACAAATGACAGAACAAATTTTGTTCAATACTTTATATATATAATACATTCTTTGATAGACATTAGGGAACTTAAATATTTTATTAATCCCATGGTTAGGTTGGAAGGTTTTGAAACCTTCATGATATCTTGACAATGTTTATTCATATAGCTCCTCTAAAGCTAAAGGGTGTCAATGTAAGCTTTAAATTTAGTAAAATGACAAGGTCCTCGAAAACAATAGCAAAAGTGTGTACACTTACATGCAATTATTTTATATTCTAGATCTTGAATGACCAACCATCAAAATATCTCTCTGCATGAATTAGGCTGATAATTTTCCAATATTTTGAGTAATTTTTGAACACTCTTGATTATTAAACATAAAGAGTTACTAACCTAAAATTTACGGCCTTAAAATATTCTACTCCTGTAACCTCAAAGTTTTCCATGTAATCTCAAAGCTTTTCAATGAACACTGAAAAGACTGTACATTTTCTCTACGCATCATTCTTATAAAGTGGAAAGTTTCTGCATACAGTCCTACTGCTGAGGTTCCTAGCTGTTACCTCTCAGTGTTAAATCAGTTTCTAAATCCCACATGCTTTTCTCTCAATTGCTTTCGCTAAGTAGCATTTGCATTTAATTAAGAATGTCTTAATTAATTGATGGTTAATATTCGTGAAGTCATTTTCTTCTAASAAGCCTAAGTAGAAATGGCACTGACTTCAATGAAGACAAATATTCCACTGTTTCTCACATCTGTTGGTTATGCAAAAAGGTAAGAATGTTGCTCTAGTAATTTAATGAAATGAAAACACTGTTGTCAGTTTATGTYTAATTTTTTTTCTGGTTTTGATGTAGAATATCATGCAGTCTGGTCCTTATTAAGAGAAAAAGATTAGCATCATATTTTGGACCCTTGTTCAAAACAAAAAACACATAACAAATTTCATAAACAGGGATGCATTTTTAAAAACAAGGGACCTGACAAGACAAGCATATAAAATTCGTATTACTTACATGTTTATTATGACTGCACATACAAGCCAGTGAGATATATACCATTTCTTTCCTTTCTCTTTAGCAGCTTGAAGATACTAGAATATAAGGACACCTTAAAAAAACCAGAATCCTATTTTTTAAAATCTTCTTTCTTTTTTTTGTGTTTTTTTTTTGTTTTGTTTTGTTTTGTTTTTTAGGCTAACATTTCCTAGGAAAACAACACTATTCATGGTAGGAACTAATGCAATCAAAAAGAAAAATAACTGGAGCTCAGAACCCAGCATACCTATTGCTGCCTAAATCAAAAGCAATGGCATGTCAAGGCACATAAGAGATAATGATGGCCTTCTTGAGATTTCTATTCCTGAAAGAGCTGAAACACACCATTTTATAACCAGTAACTTCCTGTTAAAGACACTGTGCAATTTTCTTCAAGTATTCAAACTTTTGGGAGAAGAGGTTTTGATCCATGTAAAGCTAGTGACTTTAAGAACTCCCAAATTCATGTGGAAATCTAATTCCAAGCAAGGTACATGAGTCCTCCTACTTCTTCTCCATAACCAAGTCAGTAACTGCTCCTATTTCCATCTCTGCTCCAGCTGACGGCGCATTGCCTGCTCGCCTTCCCCAGAACACAGGATATTAGCAGCTCTAGCAAGCATGCAGAAAGGGGTAACCCACTTCAGACAGYGTATGGGAAAGCTAAAAGATTTGGAAGTCACGATGCTACTCAGATAAGGTAGTCAAGGTTCTAAAATGTCTTTTCCTGTTGTTAAGATCAGCCAGCATTTTGATAACCGAATTTTCAAGAAAAGGAGTCACCACTATGCAATCTAGTGAAGAACTAATTTGGCATTCTTTAAAGTACTAGGTATATGCACTATATATATATATATATATATATATATAAAAGAAAGAATTATAGGAATATTTACAATCCTCAGTTTGACAGGTAAAATAATGAAAGCAATAAAAGAGCAGCTCTAAATCAAAAATAAAGAATCAAATTTAAAACTTAAAAATTGTTTCAGGTGCTAATAATATGTTCTTTGGAACATACTGGCTAATATAACTGGTTAAGAATAATAAACTCACATCTTCAGATGCAATATGAATGCTTTCATTTTCAGTTCTGATAATAGAAGAACATATGTACTTCTATTTAATATAAAGTCACTTATCAGGATAATATTCATGTAGGTACCATCTAAATTTGACAGAAAAGAATAAAAACAGGGAAAGAAACAGTATTTCTTTATCCAAATAGAGTTTTTTAGCTATAAAATGCAGTGYCATCTGTCATATATGTAGAAAGAGCAGATTAAATAACAATATAAAAATAATATTCCATAACTATGTTAACTCAGAAACATATTTAAAAATACAGTAACCTGGGGTATTTGGCTGGAAAAAAATATTTTTTTTCCATTAATGTGCTAACTTCTCATTTATCCTAGAATTCTTTACCAGAGGGGAATGAAAATGAACAAAGCAGAAATTTACCGAGGACAGCGAAAATAAGAAAAAGAGGAGAAATTGCTTTGCTCTCTTCCTCATCATAACAGTAGAGCATTTTTTGGTATCCACCTTATTCTTTTACCTTTTTTTTTTCCTCTTTTTCTCATTATTATTTCCTAAATGTGCTCAGGCCAAAAACTCTTTGACATATATTTCACTTAGAACAATTTAGAACAATAAGGGGAGATTTCCAATACTCCCTGTAATTATACGCATATTTATGTAACTGGTAGCGCTGGTGTCAGCAGTGACATCAGCAGCAATATCAGCTCCCCAAAGCACGCAGCAATCACCTGGCTAGCTGTGAAGCTCCTGATAAAAGAAAAAAACCCAGTTCATTTTTATACACATTACTCCACCATATATACACACAGGCACAYCAGGGCTATCTTATAGCATCCATTGTGACTTGTAAAGTAATACGGGCATTTAAACTGAGACTTTAAGTCAGCAAGAAGTGACTTAAAAATATGCCACATATTTTATGTACATACTCAAAGACTAATAGAAAAYTCATTATTACACATGACAGTGTCTTTGAAATTTTCACTTGCTCTCATAGCACTGAATATGCACCAACATGAAAGAGGCAGTATCTACTGTCTTATTACAGTGAGTATCACTGAAAAGGACTCATCTGAATAGGAGCACTGAAGAATTAATCCAAATTAATTAAAATGGGACTTTAAAGGAGATTAGTGAAAATGTAAAATGAAAGAGAAAAGTCGTAACAAATAGAATTAAAGACACCTTAGCTCTGAATAAGAGGATTCACATGCATATTTGATGCAGTTCAGCTAACTTCAGTTAATTCATATCAACTTTCCTGAGTGTCACCATGTAGACAAGGCAGTATAAACAAAAAGCTGAATCATGAAATGTCATCAGTAGAAGATCACCTGTACTTTGTAACTTTATGGCACAGTACATTTGTACCAGAGCATGATTAGTCAAGTATTTCTGGAATACCTGCACACTTCCTAACAAAGAGGAACAAGATTTTCCTACCGCCTGACAGGTGGCCAAAGCATTTTCATGGCTCATTTGTTAATGTAGTCTTACGGAGACCAAGAAGGAGCAGAGAACACAAATGTATTGATCATAACCAAGCGCTGTTGCCTCCTAACGTCAAATAAGCCAATCTAATGTCATCTTGGTATGAAAGAAAAAGTAAGTTTGAGGACAAGCTATGGTCCCACAGAGAAT
This sequence comes from Eudromia elegans, assembly GCA_003342815.1. NCBI lineage: Eukaryota > Metazoa > Chordata > Aves > Tinamiformes > Tinamidae > Eudromia > Eudromia elegans. The sequence continues at coordinate 214,927 of PTEX01000244.1, forward strand.
AAAATCAATATTAGTCATGGGACCAAATGGGATCAATATGTCAAACCAATAGGCCACATTTTAAGCTGAATAGGGAGAGGAAAGCAAAAGTGCTGACAGAGCTATAAAGAACCAGGAAGGCACAGAACAAGTGTGAAAGATTAGGTCACTCGGAAATCCTCAGTGTTTTTCTAGGAACACTTGGAAAAAATACCAACTCACCTTAAAAAGATATATCTATCAACTAGTCTCATAAGGTCTCCCCAGCCAAACTACTATTTATACAGATATAAACACATGACTTAAAAAAAAAAAAAAAAACTTTTCCCACAGATGTAAAATGTTTAAAAGTGAAAAAAGTACCATTGACAAAGCACTATTGACAAACTAAATTAATCCTAATGAATTGATACAAACTACATTAACATCCACAGATCTGACTTAGGAATAGAAACATCAAAATGATAACAACTGGCAAGACTACAAAAACAACAGCAAGGAAAGAAGGTGACAGCTCCACTAAGATTGGCTGAATGACAGCCATCTTTTCTTTCCTGCAATTCCCTGCATTGAGATCACAATCTGAATATTTTAAACAGCTACCTTAAGGAGCCTGATTTTGAAGACATATTGGACAGCCACAACTTCCATGAACTTCAGGATTTTCACATTCTTCACAGTATGAATCTGGAGGACTTGTGAACTTTTGAGCTTAAATTTATAAATTTGCATCATGAATTGATTCATAAGCGCTTCAGCACCGTGCTTTCATCAAGCTTTTTTCCTAGAATCTGACTATTAACATTTTAAGACTAACTCTCTAATGCAAGTGCATGGCTCAGGGCTGAAATGAAGGACTAATGACATGCAACTGCTAGAATATTAGATGAACTTTTCAGTTTGCCAGTTATCTAATTTCACTACTGGAAAAACCTCTTGCCACACAAATACATATGACCTAAAAAGGGTCATAAAAAGAGAAGAAAAAAGAAACCAGGACTTTTTCCCAGGAAAAGATGATTACAAATATTCTCTTTGCATTATTCATCTGGCTGTAGCTAGCAAAGCGTTGTCACTCTATATGCAATATGACAGCTTAATTCACTCAAGGTAAAATACAGGAACTGAGAGGTGTAAAGGAGATGACTGTYACTGTCATGTTTACACCCTTCTGAGAAACAGTTTTATAATTGACTTCACGGATGCTTCTGTCTGTATTCCACTAGTGACCGAGAAATGGAGTCTTTGGAGACCACTTTTTTATCCATAATCCAGTGAGCACCTCCTTGGCATTAGAAGTGGGAAGCACAGCATGCCCTTAGGGTGCTYAGACTGTGAATTAATCTGGTCTTTTGAAGATATTTTCATAACTGGTTCTTCTTCAGACCGAAACTAAGCCATACGTCTGACTCACTCTTTCCTCAGCCTCTCACTGTSTGGATCCAGAGGGAGAGCACTCAGAACAGCAAGCAGAAGTGAACATCACTCCATCTCATAAATCTACGTTAAATCAAGGAAGTACAACTACTCTGTCACACCACCAGAACAAAAGTAACAGAGGTGTAACTGAGAATATAGAACTGATAAAACTTTTTTGGCTCAGTCATTAAGTTACACAAGGTGCCATCAGAGAATCACAGAGATCTGATAGATTCCACTGCAGATTTGGACCTACCTGGAGAAATCAGTTGTACTCGGGAGACAAGCTAGGCCCCATCTCCTCCAAGAATGAAATCACTGGTTTAACAGAAGCCTTCCACAAGCTTTAACAACTAAGATAGCATCTTTCTTTTACTCCCCTTAAAAAAAAGTTTTATYTACTCTGAGATATTCAGAGGAAGAGATTTGCCTTAGTTTCTGCTTATCTTCTTATTCTACTATCTTTTCTCTGGAAAACACTAATGCASCAATTTATTAAAATAATATCAGCACCAATACAGGATGTATCAAAGTAGTAAAATTTAAACCAAACATCTGATAATGCCTAAGGCAAGACTGACATAGTTAATCCATAAATTAGCCCCAAAATTCAGTCAGCAAATCAAACAGCTGGAATTGGTGGAAATAAAGTTGTCTGAGTATAAGACATTGTTTTTAAAATGAATAATCACATGCAACTTTTTCCACTGAGAAGCTCCTTAATGAGTAGTTATTTAGTATTTTTAGTTCCATTCTCATTGTTAAAGGCATGAGCCTATCTCTTATTTACCATTCATCAACTAAAATATGTTATTAGAACACCRTTAGTGATTTTTTCTACGACCTTTTTGTGATGGCTCTCACACACTCACCAATAAAATTACCTTCAAAACACACAAGATGTGACAGATCACTAGTATTTATATTTTGCTGATGCTGAATAGCAGGAGAGCAAAATTAGACTTTGAAGAATGAGACAACTAGCCTATAGACAAAGCATTCATTACTACAAAACGACCATTTAATCCTCAAAGGAGATACAATCGTTTCACAAATAAGGAAGAGGCTGAGTGGGGAAAAATGTCACTTCAGCACAATTAAATAATTAAAGATTTGATCTGCTACCTTTGCATAACGCCCAGACAAGCAATCTTATTTTCCTTGTGTTTAAGTGATCAGCTTTGCAACCCGATAAATGATATTTTAGCATGATATTTCTTTCCAATTTTCTAGTTCAAAATAGAAGCCAAACGAAAAMCAACAATTCTGCCACAGGTATTAAGCTGATCCTGGGCATCGCTGTCTGTAGCTCTGCCTGCTGATCATATGGGACAACAGCAGCAACAGATTAGACGGCACTCTGTGTTCCAGCTCCAGAATTTCTCTCTCTCCCCTTCCTYAGGCTTCTGATCCAGCCTCATTTTCTGTGGATACTAATCCCAGTCTGTCACCTCACTGTCCCTTTCAACCAGCTGTGCCAAGTCCTCTACAGCTGCTTCTCAAATCTTTCCTTGAACTGACAGCCACGCAGTCCAGATCCTCCTAACGTTGGTTCCTAATCTCAGTCAAGTCAGGACTCCGTAACTTCCCTTTAGTTCCATGCTGCTTTCAATAAACTGCTCTGCACCAAACCAGGGTCAAGCTCTACCTTTCCCCCATTCTTCATCCCACTGCTTAGCCACTTCTAGTTTTTCTTGTTTTCCRTTCCTCCCTTTCACCGGAGCCCAACACTGAACACAAATCTATTCCTCTGCGGTGGATTTGTCCATAGCTGAAACCTTGACAAAACCAACCTCCCTCCCTCCAGCCCCAAAAGTTTGAATTTTTCTTGAGCATTGGATGCAGATGAGTGCAACACATGGGAGTTGCAAATGACACAAACTATCTTAAATTGCAACTGCAACAGTCATCTGAAATCACATCCTTTCTGGCAGATAAACAGTGGGTTTAGATTAATCACTGCTCAACAAAAATTATGATATGAAAGAAAGGTCAAACAACGAATAGCTTAAGGATCAATAAAATGCAAATAAAATTCCTATTCTTTATTCTGACTTGACACATATGGCTAATGAGGATGTTTTAATCACTACCATGACTTATGAACATAATAGTTTCACAGCTTCAGTGTTTTACAACCTTTATTAGGAAAATTTACCATTGGTATGCAGGATGCCAGGAAAATATAAATACAGATGTACAATCTAAAGATAAGTATTTTACAGTGCATACACAACTGTCACTCTTTAGCATTCTTGTTACAACAAAGCTCAAAGTCTAATGAAGATTGGACTATTGCTTTGCAGGCCACTATACAAATCAAAACACCTCCTAGCTAATTTACTGACTTTTGTAACACGTAGTTCTTGCAAAATCATGTGTTTTCAGCTGGTTGTTTGATAAAACACAAGCTCAACACAAATATAGGTTACTAAGAATGTGTACCCACATGTAACTTGTAATTAAGCCATGTTACATCCTGTGATTATTCTTGTTTTTCACCATGGACAACTTCTACCCCTAGAAGTGCACAAACCCACTTGGAAAGCAGAATCTACGTCACCATGATCAGTGATAATGACTTATTGCACTGCACTGACAAAACTCATTTTACTTATTCCTTTAGCTTCACTCTTCCAAGCCAATTATAATTACTAGGTCAAACGATATTGAGAGAGGAAGTGATGTATTTTAGTCAGCTCTTATAATGAAATCACATCATGTTATACAAGCATATAAAAAGATCTATTCTTATATGGTATTTAATGGGGATTTGTCCACTTTCCTAATGGTAAGATAAGACACAAAAAAGAATTGGTATGACATATTAAATGTTCTTCAGCAAAAGAGCTAGTACGTATCAAGCTTCTTGATTATGGAACTGGAATGGGATAGTTCAGTGGTACTATACACTATGCACTATACAATATGCACCTTAAAACAAAATACAGCAAGTAATCTTGTTAAACAGAACTGCCTTAAAAATCCAATATTCTGGAACACTACAGCCTGAGGGTACCAATTTTAGGATCTTTTAAAGAGGCTGTAATTTTACCCTTCCTGTTTTCAGTAACCAATTATTATGTATAATAAATATCCAGTAAAACTATTAAAAATATTCAACTGTTTTTACATAGCCAGATAGATCAAAAGAAAGGACTGGGATATACATTCCCTATTGTATGTACTCTACTGTGAAGAACAAACTATGCTTCCACTGTATTTTAGCATTTATTTTAAATGCCTCAGACATTCAGCCAAAAAGCTCTCAGGCAGCAAAGAACAGTTTCAGTCAATTCTGTAACGGCATTAGCTAGGCAATTAATACTGGAAAATGATGACTAATGCACATCCAACCATGTTCCTGTAAGTATGAAGCAATATGTGCTGAAAGACACTATCATTAGCCACAATATTTTCCAACTAATTGACCATTGAGTTTTGGCCAGATTTTGATCTGAGTTTTCTTGCAGGATTTCCAGCAATTCAGTGTAATTCAGGTTTGAACTGGTTCTTCCATTCTTTTTAAAGAACTAAGTCATAAATTGACACCAAACTGATGTTTTTGTTGTTCAGTGAGTGTATCAACATAGTGGAAAGGGCAAAAGAAGAAAAATACTTATACCAGGACACACACAAAAAGTTTCCACTTATTTTTCTCATTGTTTTCCATGACAAAACTGAATGAAGACCAACAGCTACCTGCGAATCATTCAGCATATACATGATTCAAACCCTAAACAGACAGCAAGTGGCACTAGTAGTGTTGCTGGTGGTCTGAATTTGTACTCGAGTCTCACCAAAGATGACACGTGAGTCACCCTTACATGTCCAGATGAGGGTGGCACCAGACCTTGTGGCACTCACCTACATGGGCAGCTCTGCTCGGGCAACTTCAGAAACAACTCTGCTACTTCCAAGGCTTGCAGGAATTTTCATATACAAGGACAGTGTTGCTGTTGTCACGGCTTCCTCTTCTAAGAGCACTCATCTCTAAGGGTTAAGTGAGACTGCAGCATGGCAGTAAGTCTGCTTTCGCCTGTGGAGCTGACTGTAACCCAGCAATTAGTGACCTTGAACAAGATCCACAGGAAATAAACCCTTCAAAAGCAAGATTTAGCTTATCCAAATCAAATAAATATATGCACCTGTGCGTATATATATTCACCATATATTCTACATATATGGTATACATAAATAGTAGAAATAACATAAATTTTAATTTTAACGTCATAGCGTATAAGAAATCTGATCAGATCATGTCCAGTTTTGGAGCTTCGACAATTAAAAAGACAATTTTCCCCCAAAGGCATTCTTTYGTAAAATTCCCTGGAAGACAGACTAGGAATAAATATTCTGACAAGGTTCTTGCCACACTACAAGGCTGAAGTTCCATTTATACAATAAAATACATCAAAGTTCATTATAGCCCCTGCAATGACAACCTAGRGTACTGACTGTCATATTTTTTCAGCCTGAGTGAAAATTCTGATTACTACAATGCACCACAGAAAGAGAATGGCAATCATAGGCCTCCAGCAACAACACAGGAGAATAATCTACTGTTTGCTATTGTGTCCAAGGCTGTAATGACTCTTATCTTTACAATAAATTGAACAGAGTAGCTCATTGCMATTACATACAATAACCTCACAGCACTGATATTTGATTCTAATTGTAAAATAAGAGACCTCAGGTTGAGACCTGCTATTCCAACGAGCTACATTTCAAACATATATAATGATATAATCAACAGAAAGAGAAGATAGTCATCATGTGGGGTTTATCTTAYGTTAAAACCCAAACAGCACCAACCTTATTCTGAAAATTAAGACCCCAGCCTTTTCATTTTATAACATAGAAGCCAAAGGGAAAACACAATAAGAGACACTTAAGTCTCTGTGATCAAAGACACAAGTTTATGTTTCATTAATTAATTCACATGAACTTATAAGAAAAAATCTTGAAAGAAGCAAAGAGAGGTCTTTTAAGCTAAGACTAGTAGAGTTTAKGTTAAAAAAAAAAATCAGTGACAAATAACCCTTATCCACATATTGTTTCTGCACAAAATTCACCATGTGCCACTTTGATCAAACCACAGCAACATATCATTAKTTCATGCCAGACCACCTTGCTTGTGGAGACTGATGTAAAACCAACGAGATCCTGGCAAAACCTGCAAGGAAATGTCCTGCTTGACTTTGTGGACCAGAATTTGTTAGCTGCCACTAGAGTGGTTTGTGAAATGGAATATATGTGCCAGGATGGGAGAAGGACAGAGGACTAAATGGGTGCTACATGGGAAGAGAAGCTGGTATCTGCTTAGGTTGCCTRATGCAGCACAGACAGCAAACCCTGTAAGTCTGAAGTAGAACAAGAGAAAACTACCATATTCATTACAATAAATGATTATAATAAACCATAGACTGACTACAATAAATTATAGCTACTATAAATTATCTCATATATATATAAAACTATGCAATAAGAAATTAGACATGTAAGTAAACACCATCCTACAAACAGTAGGAAAAATGAACCATGCAAAATCCAGTGAAGCTAAAAAGTAAGCATTTTTCTTTTACAGATTCTGTTTCATATCAGAAAAAAAAATATTTGAGAAACACTTTCACTTACAAGCAAAAGGCCATTTTTCATCTGAAATGTTCATATATTTAAAAAAAATCCCCAATACTTYCAATATTACTGCCAAGAAAGGATTACACCATGTGAAAGGATATTTGCTGCACAAGGGACATAAAATGTAATACATTCAATACGGGCATTCTAGGGTAATCTCCTTCCAAGCTKCAAAAACTGTTACCAATTCTCTTAGGCATCTGCAGAAAAATAAAGCTTACACTCCAGTTCTAAGGTTTTAAATCTAAACCCCCAAACTCAATTATCACTCAAATTCTTGAGCGTGACAGCTCAAGGTTTAAAGTCTCTAAAAGCAAATCTCAGTCCTTTGGAGCAATACAATTACAATATATTTTGTGCAGCAGCTAAACACACAGCAGAGGTGTCCCCTTATTTAATCCTGCACAGGGAGTTAGAGGTCTCTTACTATAACTACACTGTAGTCAATGCAATTATTTTAATATATATTGCGTTCTGAATAGACTATAATATTACCAATGAATAAGGAATCTTTTCCCAAAAATAGATCATCACTCTTTCAAAGCAGCTTTCAAAATTGGCTTCTATGACAATGTTATGCAAAATCTTTTTTTAATTATTATTATTTTTCATAAAAGATATAATATTATAAAGGTATAATGGTGGTGGTGTTCTTGAGTTCTGAACAAACAASACAGTCTGGACTGTCAAACCAACTTTGTAACAGGCATCAAACTATGTTTTTTAATAAATGCATTATTATTGTTCTTCCAGCTATTCTGAACTGCAGTGCACTTTATYTTCCTCACACTTTATCTGCTTTCTGACTTAGCAGCTCAGGTTTGTTAGTGGGATTACATCAGGAAATTCAGTCAAGCCATTGCAGGCAAGAGTCTGACCTACCGAAAAAAAATAGCTGTTTATTCTCATCAAGGTCTTTCCTAGATCCTATCAGGGGCAGGGCCAACAGTATGGGATGCTACAGCAACTACTTAGTCCGTTGCACCTCACTGTCACTAACAGAGCGATCTCTACTCCACAAGGCTTTGACTGAAGGATTGGGAAAGCCAAAACCAACAAAAGCTTCACCTCTTGAGACTCCCTCTGTATGGTATTCTCTAAAGAAGGTGGAAGGAAGCACCTACCGTCGCTGTTGAGGCAGATGACAAGGGGCACTTGCGTGCCAGGCCCACAGGGCTTGTCGTTGTCGGGAAGGCACGGCTCCAGCCCCACGACTCGCCACTCGTAGCACGAGGGCTCCTCGCACGGGATGGCCTCCAGCAGGTGAGGGCAGCTGCCCGTCCCTCCGGTAGGCTCATTCGTRATGCGCCGCTTCCTCAGCTTAAACCCTGGAGCGTCCGTGGAAACAGAAATTGTTGAATGAGTCGGTCATGAAATGCTACGTGAAATGGTATTTGTYTGTCTACACCGAATGGACAGGTCTGCTTCTGATGAGTCAAAAACACTCAAACAATGAATGCAACACTGCCTTTTCATATAATTACTGAGAGGATCTCATTGACCAAAGGAGAATGGTAAAACTCAAGTGAGGACTTTAGAAATACTGAGTTTATTCAATAAGCTGTGTCTTAAACTCCTGTTTGTCCCAATCACGTGTCCTCTGTGGAAAAGGGTACTCGATGCTGCACTTTGCTCTTGCTGCATCCATCTCATCTACTGAATCATTGATGAGATTTGTGGGTTGTCATTGTTCAGGTATCTTTTCTCATATTATTGTGAAATTATAAGCCAAAATATGAAAAGTGCATGAAGAAAACACTGGCAGGTGAAGGAAGAAAAAACCTGAAACCTGAAAATCTGCAAATGAAGACAGGCAAAGCTGGTTTATCAAAATCAGGAAACCAGGATAGATGTAAAATAATAAGCAAGGTACAAACATAAAGAAGAAAGAGACTGAAAAGTGTGCATGTGCTTACAGAACAGAAAGGCACAGATTTTTTTTAATGCAAAAAAATAAAAAAAAGTGAGTGAACTCAAGACAAAAAGGGCATGAAAGAAGAACAAGAAAAGGCTGCCTTTTGTGGCATTTGTTTTTCTTTCAAAATCGTATTCACAACGGCTGAGATTTCAAAGCAGTTCAGGCAAAATGTTTTATAAAGTCTTTTGAAGGAAAACAAGACAAGAAGAACTGTCAGACAGGAACCGATGTATTCACACAGTTCACAAAGCAAAAACTTCCCTTCTTTCAGCTTCCTCTCAGGTACTTTTGCTTTATCCCAAATGGAGCCAGTCTATAAAATTCCAATTAGTGTCAGAGGGAGAGACATAATGGAACATATGTTTTTAAAACTTCTGGTTGGCATCATGCATAACATTGTATCTTTCGGTTAAAACAAAAAAAAATGTTATTATGTGGAAGACTTTATTTGGGATGCTTTGGCTATAACCCACTAATGTGGTATTCTTTGCTGATATGAAGACTCAAAGAGTTATAGCAACATAGGAGATTAACCAGAGAAAAACAAGAGAAAGGATAAAGTTGGTTTTATGTAACTTGCGTCCACTGAAAATATTGTACAGCTGGTGATAATCATATGGTGATCATAAAGTTAACTATATTAGATAAGGAATAAATAGAATAAACTACACAAAGACAGATAAAAAGGAATACTGAAAAATATCCAGTACTGAATATCATTTTACAACAGAAAGATACGTTAGCTCACACTTTCTGTTGTTTGCCTGTTTCATGATTATTGAAGATGTTAAGCTGGTAAACCTATCACAGTGGGTTACATATTAAAAGCTTATGAAACCAGAACTGAACAGAAGCAGTAAAACTTATCTAAAATATTTTTTCTTCATATTTCAGCTTTTGAATCTCATCCAACCATCTCTATTTCATCCTTATCTGCACCAGAACCAACTCAGTAGCACCTCCACAGTTCACGTTTGAATCCGAAATGCATCCCAAACATTAGGGCAAACCAAAAGGAAAAACTCCTCCTGCTGCATCGCCTAACAGTAGCCTGACAAAAGCACAGTGCAGCTTCCTATCTGCTCATCCAGCTGTGTTTTCCATCTAAAGGACACCAAAATATGGATGAAGGAGATCTGATAGACATGATATGAATGTGGGCAAAGAATACTCCCATTTAGTTAACTGGCCCAGCAGAGCACACAGCACCAGTAATTCTCAAGAATAAAWGCTACAATCATCATGCAGCTGAAACATCAAAAGCATGGAAGAAAATGCAGCTCAGAATACATAAACCAAGGGCAAATGTAATAATCTCATGCAAACTGCACTATTTATGGCATTTATAGCAGAATAATGCTTATGAATCTACCAGGTATTTTACTTTGTCAGTTTGGCTTTTATGATCAAAGGAAAAACTTTATCTCCTGCTACATAGGGAACCTACGTGCACCTTTAGCAGGTTTCTTCTCCCTCAGCTCTGCTCCAACACTGACACTTTATTGTATGAATCTGAAACATGAAAATTAAAGCAGAATTTTCTCTGCATATGTCTGCAGGATTAGAAGACTCACATAATGTACATCCCAACACATCTCCCTAAGGCAGGTGTTCAAATGGATCTCAGAAACACAAATTACCCCTGAAAATATAGTAGATCTTTCAGCGACACATTACGTGACCGCTGTACTTAGAAGAAACTTGATCAAGGTTGAGTCACATTRCTGTGACAGCATCGTAAAGCCTCTGCTATTGCTGCACAGACTGAACTGTAGCTACCAGTATATCAGGAAAAAGAGGTTGAACTAACTTGATAGCTGCAGCTGATCCTTGAAGCGGACATATGTGGCTGCTCTTTCCTATGAGCATTTCTGATCAAGGAATCACATCAGGATTTTCAACTAGTGTCAGAGAACCACACTGCAGCAATGACTAGGCCAGTTTTTCTCATTTGTGGCCAGAAACCTGCAGACTTCTTACATGTGGTCCTTGTCACTTTATTCTTGCCTTGTCACTTTATTCTTGCCTTGTCACTTTAGTGTCAGATAATTACAATCTGTTCTGCATAGGAATATGCCACAAAGCATATGTGAAAATTGGAACTAGCACATACATCATGAGAAGAACAGAGTAGTTTATTAACAGTGAATGATTCCAGGCTTATGGTATACTAGTGAATTCTTAAAACTATCACTGAACTGTAAGTCTTTAAGTGATGTGGACACCATCCACCCCAGAGGCTGCCTCTGTTCTTCTGAGACAGGATCCGAACCATGATCTGAAGATGCTCGCAAACTGACCTTTTTTGATTTGAAAGAAAAGTTTCAAAATTGGATTGACCTGTAATTGCCCAAATTGCTCTTGAAARCTCAGTAAATAGCCTATGCTTTGCCAGCTTTGATGAAGAAGTAATGAACAATTTAGCACTCATCTGAATACTCTCAAGATGCTTACAGGTATTGGATATACCCTTCTCGGTACAAACACTAGAACGTTGCATAGCCAGCAGTGCCTAGACACTTAGGAACGTTAAATAACCACTCAAAAACGTCTCCAATTTTCTACCTACCCTTTTTGGTCTGTGTGTCCTCACAGCTTTCATAGGTGCACGGTCCCCAGGCTGACCACGCCGAGGTCTCGCACTCTATGGGGCAGGGGATGTGGCACAGCTGGCTGGTGCTGGGCAGAGGTCCTGTGCACAGCTTGCGGTCCACAGGGCGAGAAGCTGCAGAAACAAGGACAACATGTTTCTCAGGCTTGCACGACCCTCTGCTCTGGGTCGACACAACCATCCTTCATTCAGAAAAGCTGCTATCTCATCCTTTTAATCTGATGAAGTGAGGGGAAAATGCCTGTCTTGAAAAAATGAAACAGAAGTCAGTTAACTCTCTGAATGAACACAGCCAAATCCGATTAGGTGGATTCAGGAAGACTGTAGATATTGCAGCACCCTGTAGGACTTAGTCCTTTCATTTCATAAATATAGTATGTTTCTACAACACTTGTTCACATTGCTTTTCGTGTAAATCAATGTCCTGCTGTCTTACTATGTCTTCACTGAAAAAATGGAACAAAAAGCTGTATAAATCCCCTTGCTCCTATATAATACTGCAAAAAAGAAAAAACTTTAAAAGCCTAGCTAATGAATATTTAAAAGGTTATTTTTTAAGCTACAAACTGAAATATGGCTAAAACGATGACAAAATTTTGGTTTTCTTATACTCTAAAGACTTTCAGCACACTCAATGGATTTGTGCAAGAGCAGCTTTAGTTCAAAAGTTTTCTTTATATACATACCTATGCACAATATTTTAAAAATAATTTAAGCCTTGTACAAAATAATTGATTTTTCATTAAACTATTATTAAAAGAAGCAAAGATTTCTGCAAATACAAATTCTTTTGTTCAATAAGTATCATGTAAAGGTCATAGCAAACCAAAATCACGCTGCTTTTTCCATATCGAACAGAAAGTCATTTCGCTCTTGAATTTCCAGATTCCACAAATAATAGGGCAATGCTGTAAAATGTCAGATTAAGTTAAAGAAATCCAAAGCAAATGGAGTAAAAATTCATTGCAAGCAAGATTTTAATCCTCTTTCATAATACTGGACTTTACAAGATATTAACCTAAGCAGAAAATAACTTCTAGAACACGTAGAAAAATTGGCTATGTTCATCCTATTTGGTTGGTTGAAGAAACACGCAATTCCTAAATTTAAAGCACTATCATCCTATTCCATCAGAACATTTTTTTTTTTTTAACCAATTTACCTCATTAATTTTTGCTACCTGTAAAAATAATCTCTTTGATAAAAGAGCTCATTGATTAAATACATCTGGGAGAAGATTGCTACTTAATTTAAGTAAGGATTTAACCCCAGACACCATGTTCAAGCAAACCTCAAGTAAAACTGTTAAAGTACTGTCATTTATATATATGTATTTTCTTTCTACTCCAGTTTCCAAAAGTGGTCTTCTTAGCTGTAGAAAAAAGTACTTGATTCTGACTTTTTAAGAAAATAGGGAATGAAAAATCATCACTCTATGCACACAAGTTTCAAATTTTCCTTCCTTTGGCAGTTTTGCACTGTTTTTCTAAGTGTAATGAAGGTGTAAAGATAGCACATCATCCATTACATATTAATGCCTCCAGATCACTAAACTCTTAACACAAAATAACACAGGAAAAATGATTCCAATGATGGGACAATGTTCTGTTGGGACTAAGCTTTATGTCAGAATATTGAATTTTGCAAGAAGTTGGACATGCAAAATTAGCATACATGGTAATCTTTAAAATGCTTAACTTGTGTAGAACATGAACCTAAATAAACATTATCTGCCTCTAACTGAACTTGCACTGAATAGTTCCTAATAACAAAGAAGGACAGTAAGTAATTGTCAACCATAGTCTGCAGCCTTTATTTAATCAGGAATTGCCACAGCAGAAATTATAGGTCAATCACACCTGCTTGATCTCAAGCATACCATTAGTATGCTCACCCCACTAGTTCTTGAGATGGCACCCAAAAACATAACAAAAGTCCTTTTTCAGGAAATTTAAAATAGCAGATTTTTGTAACTGTCCTGACATGCCAAAATATCAGGAATTATCATGGATTTTGTCTTTAAAAGATGCTGGCTCAGAGGAAAGGAAAKCTACTTCAACCTTTTCTGGAGATTTTCATCTCATAAGAGTTTTAAGTCCTGTTTTTCTAATTGAAGACTCAGGGTTTACTTCACCATGGATTACTCAGAATTCTTATCTTTGTTATCTTTATTACTCAGAAAACTTATCTTTGGCCGGATATCTTGTGAACATATAATTCCCATCACTTTAAATGGATTACTTTCAGCTTCCCAAAAGTATTAACAAGCTTAGTTCTTGTGTTTCTTTGTGTAGCAAAGATGCTTTCAGAGAAGATGTTGCTGGATGTAGAAATTTACAGTTTAAATCCTTACCTTATCTGTGCCTTTTCATATTTTCTATGGTGGCACAAAGGATTGTTATTATTTCCTTGGCAGTGATCCTGAATGCTGATGAGGCTGTGCATGATACTACAATCTCTGGGTGGAATTTGACCAAGTTTTGGTCAAAAAATAGAAAAAAACCCCTGAGTGCCTTTTGATCTGTTCTTTCTCCTTCAGTCTAACTAAAAAGCTAGACTCAGTTTTGAATGAATTTCATGTCTGAGGTACTTACTTCAAAAACAAAATGAGGTACTTTAAAAACGAGATTCAGTCTTCCTGTCATCCAATCATCCATTCAACTGACTATTTTTTATCCTCTTCTAGAACATCTCCTGTCCAAACTGTGATTTTTTAAAAAAACAAACAACATCCCCTTCTGTTCCCCCCCAAAAGCAACACACTAAGATTTTTTCCTCTGAAACTACTACTGGATTGCTGAAAAAGAGTGAACAGTAATCTTTGGAATACAGCCACAGACAACTAAAACCATTTTGGGGCACTCCAGCATTTGAATAGGTCAGCAAGTAATGTCATAAAACAGTTTTTTTAAGAAAAAAGGGGGGAAAAAAAGAAAGAAAATGATATTCATAATCCACATGACTACATTTTAAAAAATAACTAAAATACCATTCTGTTCTCAATCATTTGCTCTAATTACTGAGGTCTCAACGTCCCCATTCTCCTCCAGGAACCATCAACAAAGCAGCACCCAGTAATGACCAAGTTCATAGAATCATAGAATACTTAAGGTTGGAAGGGACCTCTAGAGATCATCTAGTCCAACCCCCCTGCACACGCAGGGTCTCCTAGAGCATGTGGCACAGGGTGGTGTCCAGGTGGGTTTTGAAGATCTCCAGAGGAGACTCCACCACCTCTCTGGGCAGCCTGTGCCAGGGCTCTGTCACCCTCACTGTTAAGAAGTTCTTTCTCAAGTTCCTGTGGAACTTTTGGTGCCCCAATTTGTGGCCATTTCCTCTAATCCTATCACTGGTCACCACTGAGAAGAGGTTGGTCCCATCCTCTTCGCTCCCTTCCTTGAGGTACTTAAACACACTGATCAGGTCCCCTCTCAGCCTTCTCTTCTCCAGGCTGAATAGGCCCAGCTCTTTCAGCCTTTGCTCTTAGGGCAGATGTTCCAGGCCCTTAATCATCTTTGTAGTCCTAAAGTTGGCACAAAGAGACCATTTTGTTTCCTCTTTCTCACCATCACTTGCTCTAGTTTCACAGTAACTAATGGAGAGAGACTTTTCTGACTGTTCTCCCCCTCCCCCCCCCAAAAAAAAAAAAAAAAAAAAAAGGAAAAACCTGAGCCCAAAACACACCACGATCAACACTGAAAGAATACAGGTTCTTCCCCGATTTTCTACAACCATTTGTGATGTTGTCAAACGACAGTAGGTAATATTCCAGACCTGGCCCTCCGAGCTACCACCCAACTCTGTGTATGTCAGCAGAACCTCTGTGCTTAGCTGGGCCATGAGTGTGTTTGCAGACGTGGARTAAATTTATGCATGCAAAGGAACTTTCCTCCCATGCTCATTCTGCACCAACAGTTTTAAAGGCACTTAGATAAAGAATATATGGTCTTCCTCCCAGATTTACTATGAGAGAAAATTCATGACTAAACAAGGTAAATAGACAGATGAAAAGAGATTGAACTATTTTCTTTAATCAGTGGTAAATAAATGGGAGACTGACAGTGTCACTCAGCAACCCTGATTTTCAGCTGTCTAACTACTATATCCAACCATCTTCTTTCTCATATTGAAACTTCTGATATGAAGGATAATACAAAGCCAAACACTTTTAGGAACTCAAGTACAAGAAAGTATTTGAAGTTTAAATTCCTGCTGGAGCTATAACTCCATTTTTTAAATCTGCAAAAACACCTAGAATTAGTAAATAACTCAGCAGAACAATTTRTAGCACTTAGTATCGAGACAAAACTTGCTAAAATTGATTAACTAGTGATAAAAAGGAGCTGTTCTTCAGTGGTACGGGGCCAATGTGCCCCATCAGCTTATGTTCAGGGCTGCCACTTTTCAACCTGATCTTTTGTTTCTTCCAGAATTCTTTATTTTACGAGAACACCCAAATTCAGTGAGCTGTTTTAGTGCTATCATCGCACATAGAGCCAGCAGAGTTCCCCCAAAAGGGACATTGCCTCCTTTGCACCCTTTTGAACAAAAGGCCAGGTCAACGGCCTTTATTTACCTACCTGTTATTTCAAAAGTGATCGATAGCAGAGGTGCAGCACTAGACTTCGGCTTGCTCTGTGACTGACTTTCTGAAATAACAGGGAAACGCCACCATGAGTATATGAGAACGGAGGTCTGCCAAGCAGCCTTCCTGAGACAGCAGTAACTACTAGGAGCAGCGAGCCACACTGCAACAAAGGTTCTTCCCAGTGTGGGAACAGTAAGGGAACAGTACATGCTCCACCCCTTTTGTCCCATCCTTATCCACTCCTGCTTTTATCTACCAGACTGCTTTTAAAGGCATGGATTTAATTGCTTCTGCAAGCACACYGAGTTGCTTTTCCACTGCACTGAGTATGATGAGGGAGGGAAGAGAGAGAAAAAAAGCGGCACGTTTTAAAATCTTCCCCCTAACATGGAAACATCCTGAGAGCTTTTTAAACTGAAACCCACTTCACCCCTAGTTTGAGCTCTTGAAGAATTTTTCTCATGTTTATGCATCCAAAGACTAGTTACATTTTAATCAGCTTTCCGGGGCCTACAGAGATTACCTCCTGATGGGCTCTGCGTATTCCTGTCACATTCTGATAAGGACAGATTTCACACCAGCCTAAGCCAGCAAGACTTCACAGGCTACCAAAATCCTGATCACCATTCTGAACAATAAGTTGCCCCTGATTATACTGTTGCTTCTTCCTTAGCTGAGAATTTTACTCCTTTACTCTAAGGCAGGGGCATCTAAGCTTCGTTCCACAGCCACAGCTTGCTAAGGGCCCTTGGGCTGAAGCTGATTTGCATTAAGTGAAACAGCTTGAAAACTTCTTCTATAATAAATACACATGTGAGGCCCATCAAGAATACCAGTCACAGAGCCCTGATCCAAGCAATCATGCCAAAATGCATGGCTACTCTGCACAAACTCTACCTCTACACTAACTTTGAGAGCTCTTTATCCCTGTCATTAGAGACAGCTCAAATGTCTTAATACACATTACTGATTTAAGGATTTCCCTTTTCCTGGAGTATGTGGCCATATATTTTTTAATTTTTTAATTTTTTAATCATAAATAATTGTATAATTCAGCCATATAAGACAATATATAACACTTAATGAAGTAAATGCATTTAGCTTAATTCACTTTTCTTTCTAAATAAATGGTACTGCATTATTCTCTAGTAGTAGAAGTAACAAAATACTCAAATTCTGCTCTTAGTAACTATATTTTTAAAATTACTGAAGTTTTTTTCACATAAACTATTCCTATTCCTTTTCTTAAGAGGCTGTACAGCCTATACAAGCACTGTAATTACAGGGAGGTTCTTTAGGAAGAATCCTTTTCATCTTCAGTTTGAGAAACAAATCCATGAAATCATGTTCAGCTGAAGAGTCAACTCTCACAATAACATAAGATAAAACTTGACCACAGCTACAAAAGAAAAATATCAACCCTGAGAATTAAAAAGATTACATTTTAAATGGTTCTGCACTGAATTTACATGCCAGCATTTGCATATTTTGCCTGCATGTCAAACCTTGGAATTACATCAGCCAGCTCAAGGACATGCAAGATAACTGCAGTAGATTATGGAATAGAATTTAGGATTTCTGATCCACATTCCCATGGTCTTTTTTACTGAGGGACATCCTTCCTGTAAGACAACATTTTTCAGAAAGTTCTAAGAAAAAAAAATCACAGCTAGGAACTAGTATTTGCAGAATAAAGAGTGAAATCTCTGCTCCTGCATATATATACTTCCATTTCAACTACATTTTTTTTAAAACACAGATGAGAGACCTGTAATGAAGCAAGGCACTTGTGAGAGAACGCAAGGATGTCAAGGAGCTCAGGAACGCTGAAGCGCTCTGATTTCATACTAATTCAATTGCAAGTGAATCGACTTTACCTTCTTTTTCCTTGAGGGTATTTAAATAGGAGAGGAGGTTTTCATTAGCCTGCACGCAGTACACTTCCCGGGTCTGAAGGCCGCCCCCGCACAGCGCCGTCTGATTGCCTCGCCTTTTGTCCTGCTGGCTAAGCAAGGGATCAACACGGCACTCTGTCCACTCTGTGGTTCTCCAGCCATACCTGCATCAAAACGGGCAACGTCATGTTACACAGTGTCAAGTTACGCAAGGCAAAACACATTTTTATCCTTTTTTTTCCTAAAGGATGGAGYCCCATAATTTCTTGCACATTAAGATCCATAAGTTTGATATTCTATGCAAGTGGAAACATTGCATCTGTTACTTCACTTTTGAAATCACTACTTTTCAGGGACATCTTTCCMGTTCGATTCTTGAAACATGCTGTACACATAAATATTTTATTGGAGGGAAGAAAATCCTCCAAAAGAAATATAGGTCTCTGTTCAGATAAGCTAACTTTCAAGACTGACTTTCAGCATTTGTTTACAGCTAGACAGTTCATATCACAGAAAACAAAAATATCTAACAAATGGCACACTGAGAAACTTAAGAGCTAGAAGAGGAGAAGGAAGAATGAACAAAGCAGCCCAGCTCCCCAAACTTCTAGCTCTTCCTTGACAAGAGGCACAGAAGTTTCCCGTAAATATCAAGGCAAAGCAATAATTGAATTTTTTTAATTTTTATTTCAGAAAACATTTCAGGAAATTCCTTTTTCACTGTCAAGATGAAGACGGCTTCTCTGCAGCGCTGAAGCCTCCCTGCTGGGTACTGATGAATGATGAGAAGCTGTGAGCTTTCTAATCAGGGAATGCCCGGGAAAGCAGATCTGTGACTCCAAGTTAAAAGCCCAAACAGGATTACAGACTGCAAGAAATGTCACAGTCTCTGCCCAACAAGTTCTTAAGGCTAAATCAAGCAAATTTGATTCCCAGTGTGGCTGGAGATGGGGAAAGATGACATTTCAACTCTTAAATGAAAAGTATGTACTACATTTAGGCATACAGTTGCAAAACRGCTTAACATCAAATGACATTTCCCCAGACTCTTTTTTCAGTCTGATAAAGAAAAAGCACAGTTGGGACTGTAATATTAATCTCAATTAGTTGATAAGGATTAGGGCAATCTCTTGTATACAGAGTGCTTGCTGCCATTCCTCCTRAACTTTAAACAGGGTTAATTTATTTACTGCTGCTTTTAGCCTCTCCCATTTTTCATTTAGRGCCTAGTTCTTCCTTAATTGGAGTCTCACAAAATAAAGTCTGGCTACTAAACAGATGCTTATCTGCTCTTTCCATGTTCAACATTTTGCCTGCAACCAGAGTATTTCAGGAAACAATGAGTCCAGAAGAAATGTTATGCAGGATAAAGATTACTGACAAACTAATTAAATTGAATTATCATGGTCCTGTRCACGGCCACGTTTGTACAAACAAGTTCTCTTTTAAAAATTTAACACTGACAAGGATATAGGCATTTGTTATTTTTGCCATATTTAGAGCAGGAGGTAGTTTCACAGTAACATCCGCTGTTTTCAGACTTTAGCCTTTTAAAAATATCCCTGAACATGCAATAGATATAAACCCCAAACCTCTTACTTTTAAGTGACTTTAGTAATGATTCACGTGACATTATAACCACAGCCCCACACATCTAATTTAAGCTATTCTTTTTAGCACTGGGGGAAATGCAATGAAGCAACTTACGTAATGCAGGGTGCCACGCCATCCCCTTGTGAAACACACTGCTCCGTTTCCTCTAACTCCGGGCAGTCGCTTTCGCTGCCGACGGGAAGCTGCTTAATGGTCCGTGTCCTCGTGCGGTTCCCCTTAGGGGTTGTCAGGTCAAAACAAGTCTTGGAGCATGAGGTCCACTCTGTCCATTCAGATACCTGGCACTCCTTAGTGATCACGCAGGACTGGAAAGTAATTGGCAACTTGTCTTGCTTGCAAAAGCTGTAAGAGAGCATTAAATTTTTCAGCACGTGCTCACCAACTGTCATGAGCTCCTACAGAAAAGTCCTGCCCATTGCACCAAGCATATCAGCAAATASCTGTAACGCTGTTCCAAATCTACAAGTTTTAGATCTTGGAAACTAGCAAAAGTACTTTTGATTAAACTGTCTGGAAACAAATTTGCTATAGTTAGACATAATCAACACTACCAGAGAGAGACTCACAAAACATTTTTGAAGAGAAATCAAGTGGTCAGTGACATCTGAATTATCTGATTATCTGAGGGTTCCCACTTTTGGTCCCCCTGTGATTTTGAATACCATGATGCTGAAGTCTGCAAGTAGGGATCAAACCTAAAGTGCTTTGAAAATCCAGGTGTATGTTCTCCCATGGGAATCAATGGAACAGTTATTTTGTCAGTACGATAAGATTCCACGGGCTAGTTCCCTTCATTTCATCCTCATTTTATTTTTTATTAAAAAGACTTATAGATACAGTTTATATAATTAGAATTAACATTTTATCTTGTTCATTGTCATTTATATCCATATGCATCCATGAAAAGTATTGAAACAGAATTAATCTGTTCATATCATCTTAACAACTTTATTATATATTTCTGCTCCTTGACAGAAGAAAAGCCATAGAGTTAAAGCTCCCACTGCCCCGAACAGATACATATAAAATGAATGCAATTTGAATGATATATAAAACAATTCAGTTCTTCACTTGTGGTAACCAGAATATAAGTTTTAGTAGATGGAAAAACAAGAGGGAAAGTCAATTATCCATTCTTTTTCTTGTAGGCTTATTAATGTCACACACCATTTGCCGTMTTAGGGAATTACTGGCAAGTAACTGACACTGTTGGAAGTCACCAACAAACAGTCTCTTTACTGTCACACCAACTATCATTTTTGTGACATGGCAGAGATGATGACAATCAGCAAAGGAAGCTGACAAGTAAATTAGCTACTATTTCTTCTTGCAACATTGAGTTTTCCTTGAACAAATTACAGAAACTGGAGAGCTATTTGCAAAAAGCCAATATCAAGTTTCCTCTCGTGTAGCAAGCAGCTGCACGACATACTTGATATCAAGACCTGCAACTCTCGGTACTGTCTAAAGAAACATTTTAAACTTTCATTATGATACATTTCCCAAAAAAGGTCTTATTAAAAATCTTCAGTTAAACAAGAGATTGTGAAAGTGCTCCAGCCTCTCTAGAATTAAAGATATTTCCAGAACAGGTTACAAACCTTTCTGCCCATTACCAGCTTTCCCTGTCCCTGTCCCTATCTGAACCTGAACTAATCCACACTAAATTTTATGTTGCATATACACATCTTTCATTTCAGAGAAGATTTGAGAATAATAAATTTGATGTTCCAGAAATCCCTTGACATTTTTTTTTCTAATTTGTTTCTGGTTCTTGACACCTCAAAAGATCTGAAAAGTATTTTCTAACTTTCTTAGAGAAGATCTTTCTCATAACCCTTCAGTGAAGAGAACTATATATAACAGACATTCATAATTAAACTAGTATGAATACTGCATTATAGAAAAATGCTAATTCTGAAAAGCATATGTGCTATTTTTAAAGCTCAGCACATGTGATAGATAAGCTGAATAGTTTGATCAAGTTTCCTTTAAATATTTGATCTGAGCAACTGCACAGATTGATTTCTAAGTGAAAGCTGGGGATTTCCCTCTGTCACACAAAATAYCTATGCGTTTTTAGCACCTAAGGCTCCAGATTTGATCTTCATCAATAATTTACAGTGAAACTTCATTTTATGTGGATTTCACTGCACTTTCTAAAGGATTCATGGCTCAGATTTAGTTACRCAAAGTTGTACGAATCCTCTGGAATTAGAAAAAGCAAATGGGCAGGTAACAGACCAGAAGATAAAAATCTAAGTATCTTATGTAATGAAGTGGTTAAAACGTGACAGTTAATGACTATCAAGACAGAGAGAATACCTRTATATTACCTGGTGAATTCAGAGAAAGGAAATTCACAGATAAGCAGCTGGGATWGTTTAAAGGAGGGAGGGCTTCCATGACTCCTTTCCACCCCTGGAATAAAGTTTACATATCTACTATATTTTTCTCTATACAAATAGAGAAAAAACTCAAAAATCTTTATTGTTGCTTAATGGCAAGAAGGCCAAGCAAGAAGCTATGCTTCCTTTCAATCATAAAAGTTTCAGAGAGTTAAGGGAATACAGTAGAAGTTCCTTCAGAAGGAGAGAGAGCATTATCTGAACTAATGCTATGGATCGAGGGAGCACCACTTAAGACAAAGTRCAAGTATAGGAATTTCATAAAATTGAAATTTACGGCATATAAACAGGTACATGATACACTGGAATGCAAAAAGATGATCTTAAACAAAATGTCACAGGACCTGAATGAGTCCTGTTGCYAAAAGCCAAAACCCAAACTATTCTTGATCTCAAAAACATGAACTAGATGAACAAATCCAAGGAAAAAAGCAGTGCTGGTTCACAGGGTAAAATACAGAGCATAATTGCTGCTCAGCCTCTTTGGAAGATGTGTGATCAGGCATGTGTGTTCAATCACGTTCTGCAGCCTCACGTCTGCTCTCACAGCAATAAATAAAAAATAAATATTGCTTTGGGCAGTAAATCTCCATAGGGATGGCAAAGTAATTTAAGGGATAATTAAGACTATTGGCATATAAATAGAGACTGAAACTTAAGGCATAAGCCTGGAGGAAACTCCATCATGTTTCCTGTGTACAAATGAGCAAGCTGTGTAGTTGAAAGCAGTCTCTTTATTGGAAGACAAGTTTTTAAATATGTAATGAAATTAGATTAGTCAGGAGGTAAACCAATTCTCTTTGAGGACAAATTTCTATTTGAGAGTGAACCTTGTGCTTACAACTTTTAAAAATCAAAATAATTCTGCCTGCTGAAGAGGTCAAGGCCTGGACTTTGACCATTCTCTTCAAAGACAACTGCTTCACATTTAGTAAAGAACACAAGCTCTGTTTGCATTCCAAAACAAACAGAATCCCAACACATAATACAATCATGTATTATACATTCAAGATGAATGAATGAATTACTAACTTGAGAGAAGTAGAGAAGACTTGGTCAAAATCAAGATTCAGTATAATAATAGTACACTGAGTAGTATAAAAGATGGTTCAGCAACTTAGCAAGAAAAAGGTAGCTGCTTCTAAAGGCTTTAGATCAAAGTACAACCAATATACYAATGAGAAATCCAGACTCCTTCAATTCTTTCCAATGTGGCTTCATCTAAATAATACGGAAGCAAAGCAAAGATTATTTGGCAGATAAAAAAAAAAATAAACAGCAGACTTCCTCAGAGCTGAATAATTTAATCACTCACAGATGCCATAGTACCAGCCCTGTGTGCCCTGCACAGCATCAGCAAGCTCTTATTGGATATCAGTTGTACCAAAAGGAACCTTAAGAGTCTGTTTTGAATTCTAGTTGAGCTCACAAAATGCTGCATCACTAAACACCATTAGTAAAATATTTTTCTATCATTTCCACCAGCCACAAGACAAAAACTACTGACATATAAGCTCATTTGAATTAACAATTTTTTTCTGCAGAAAGAGGACTTGGAATTGTGAAAAACTACTCAGACAACACAAGACTTGGTGTCAGTTTAGCAGTTGAAAACCACACTATGCACTCACACACACGCACTCATGCACACATAAGGAGGCAGATTTAGAGACCTTGCCTTCCTGACTGAAGGGCAAACCAAAGCTAGAAGAAGCTCTTTGCCAAGAAGATATGTTTTTATTCCTGAGTGGAGATATATACACATATATATATATGTATATACACACACACACACACATGCATATATACCCCCCAGGAATAGTATATATATACATGTGTATATATACATGGCAAAAAGAGGGCTTTGAAAGATAACCTACAACCATGAAAGAAGACGCATCCAACTCCCAAAGAATGCTTAAAAAAATAAGGCACCTGAAGCAGAGATTTGAATAAAAGAATCTCTTGCTTTTCTAAATCTCCTAAACATGCAGTTGAGCAGTAGACTACTTAAAGAAATGAGGCAGTTTTAGAAATACTTCCCCACACTGCACTTATTTCTTGTAACTGTCATCTCATGGTGAAGTAGTAAGACAATACAGCACATGGCATGTTAGTGTCATGCCCTGGAAAAGTACCTGCTTACACCACTGGGAAACCTGGTTAAAACCTCCCAGCTGGGATCTTTATGCACTGTGAAGGAACTAGCCCACAGGATCTGACAGGCTGGTCTAAAGGTCTTCAAAAGTGGAGTAACCACTTGGGCAGTTTTCAAAGGCAGCCTTGAATGATCGCTCTACTGAGGGGGTCACCAGGAACGGGGAGGAAAACCAGCAATATCCAGACTGAGTTCAGAGAGTGCTTTACGTTATCCAGCATCAAATCCAAATCTCAATATTGATGATTAAATGTCTCCTCCTCATTCTTTATCTGGCTACTATAGAACCATAAGACATTCTGCATAAGCAATAGGGATTTTGTAGTTAACTTACAGAGCCAAAAAGAGAGCACAAAATCTCAATGTGTTACAACAAGCTACTACATTTTCTATGTAGTGCTCTCTTCAAAGAGACCATAAAGTCTGTTGGATCCATTAACCTTTAGGACAACCCAATCAAATTAATTCTAAGCCATTCCTGGAGAAAGGTACAGTTGAATTTTGACGGAGAACGAAGTGATAACATGTTCAATATAAAGAAAATCTGGTTTCTTTTCTCATAAACAAAATTAAATGGAAAAAGAAGAAAAAAAGTAGTTGTGTTTAATAAGCAGTTGTGTTTAATCTGTTAAACAGCACAAATAGTAGAAAACTAATTTCAATCCAGCGTCAAAATCATCCCAACAGAGTTGCAATTTACTGTGAAGATGTGAAACGCAATATGTAAGGTCTAGTCCTCCCTGAGAGTTGCAGTTTACGGCTGGTACACACTTGTCCTTTTAAAGACGTTCGTGAAAGCACGTCCGTGTTTTCTTGTCCTTTTAAAGACGTTCGTGAAAGCACGTCCGTGTTTTCTCCTCATGGCAAATGTAATGGGCCTCCCTATGACAAACTCCTGATTCAGTTTTCCCACAGCTGCACTGTTTATTATTGGCCATATTGTATATTGTTCTAGGAAACCTTTAGTACCTCACAGTATAATAGGCTGTTATAGTTGCAGAAACAAAGAGGACTCTCTGATTCATTTACAATTCAAGTACTGTCCAGATAAGTGCTTCTCACAAGACTACTTTCCCATGATCCTTTCACAATTTTAATTAAATCTGCCAATAAAGATGCAAACCCAAAACAGTTTTGAAAACAAATCCCACAATCCTTTTACACAGATTACAACTACTGTGTCAAAGAAAAATATATTCACTAATATGGTCAAAGCAACACAAAGTTGTAATGCCTGCAAATAAATGGCAACATTTGCTGCTGCAGCACTGACTGACCATGAGTCACCAGGAGGAAAGAAAAGCAGTTTTGAGAGAGAGGTTTTAGCTTTCACATTCCTATAATACTGTAACACATATGTGCAGTGTTACAACTAGCTGCACCAGAAGCTAAAACTTCTTTATTTTTTGTAGAGGAAGGATCTCCTTTTGCCTATGGGAATATTTTGCCCAATTCTTATCGTCTTTGTAGCATTAATTAGTATTTATTTTGATGCTAAATAGAAGTTTGATTCATGGAGGTATTAGCAAGAAATAATGACAAACTTGGTGACTAAAAATATCCAATCTTGAAGTATATGTATAAAAATAACATTAGTTGTGGCTTATGTATTATCTTAGATTTGCTTAAAACTAAGTGTTGATGCTTAGCTTTGCCAATGGTCTAATTCCAGTCTCCAACATCTGGGCAACGTGGTCAATGTTAAGAGCAAGGCTAGGCGTTTATTCCAAGGGGAGCAGTATCCAGTGATTCTGCTCCAGGAGATCCACACAGGAAGCAGAACGGTGCTGCTTCCCTCCCTGGGCAGAGCCTCCTCCTCATGGGGCATCTTCTACTTGGAGGATGCTCAGCTCACGTGCTATACTATGACATTATAAAGCAAGGGAGTACTCTGTACTCCAAGTCTGCACTGAGCAGCCATACTAGAGAAAGAAGAAAATAACCCTCAAAAAACCCACATTCTAGTTTTTTACTTATGTGACTATTTACTACAGTATCCCATAGACTAAGGCCTGATACCAATATAAAAAACCAAAAACATTGCTTGATTGGTTTTCCAGCAGCACTTTTTTGCTTTTGCATCTTGAAGCCTGTTCATAGAAAGCTGCCTCTGATGATGAGGCAGCAAAGATGCACAGAGATGTTGTGCAGAAGAATCTTTGTTCAAGAACTCATTCCATTTACCACTGAGTATCTTAATCTCCCCTTAATCTCCCCAAATGAAGGTAAGAAATTCAACATTCGTAGACTGATAATTGGACCATCACTATGCATGCTATTACATTTTGTTAAACAAGATCTAATGCCTGTATTCAAATAAACACAGACTCTAGAAACATGTCCAGTTTTGATGCTATGCTCAGAAATATATGAATGTCATTTAAACAAGAAACCAACCATTCAGCATACTAAAATTGTTAAAATATGGTGTGGAGAAAGAAATGGCTCATTGGTAGTGTTTCAATTATTCAGAACAGTGTGCTCTTTTCCTTCTTAAATCTAGATTTTGGCATGGTGTGTCAAATGTACAGCAACAGTGACAAGCCACTGTCAAAACAGCAGCCTCAATAAAATAATGAATCAGGTATTTAGATGAGAAAGGAACGCCCAGTGAATAATATTATGCATATCCACTCAAACCACTGTCTCCACAAAAATCACATTAAAAATCTACAGGAGGCTTCTGACTTTCAAATTCATGGAAATTCTAAAAGGACAATGAAAAATGTTAGGAAAGCAGTAAGTTTGCATCCCTTTCGTTCAGAGAAGAAAACAGACTCCCACAAGGCTATTTCTAAGCCAGGACAAACAAGTTGCCTAGGAACTGATTGATGTTTTTTACATTTTGGTTGGATGGTTTTCTTTGCCATCACTAAGCTCCACTATTGTTCTTGTGCAATGTGATTTTTCACTAATAAAGACCTGTCTATAAATAAATTTTACTGTGACTTCTTCAGTTCTCAGTCTTGAGTAATCAGTAACATTGAGCTTCACAAATAGGTCTGGCCCCAGAGTCRATGCCAAGGACAGTAGCCAAAGGGTCATCTGGGATCATTTGTTACTTTCACTGTTCTATTTTGCCCCCACTGTAGGCAGGGGCTCTGTGGTCCCAGTTTAAGTAAGGTAAAGAATCTGCACGCAGCTGATAGAAAGTGAGAGAAGAAAGGGTGCAGGAATTTCTGAGGACATGGATGTGTTCTTATTAGCCAGTTATAACTGCAGGAGTGCTTTAAATACAGTCCTCTGCAGCCATTTAAGTCGACTGACTTTTAACAGCCTTAGCCTGTCACCATGTGTGTAGACGAACAGCTAACGGGCAACTTTTGCCAGTGAATTTCAAAATTTCTGASCAAATGGCTTGTATGTTTATATATGCCTGTTAGAATCTCCTGGTTTGTTTCAAATTCTGAAGAGCAGCCTGTTCTCAGACTTATAGATAGTTACTTGCCTGTGCCCATAACCTGCCCAAATACGTTCAAATTTCAGACCTGTTTTCCATTTCAGCAGGATCTTAACAAAGCATCTCAGTAAATGGTTGCATAAAATTTTGGCAAGATAGAAGATACCAGAAATAGAGCACACATTATTACATAAAACGAGTGGCTTAGCCTACGGCACTACCATCTCAACTAATAGCGCAGTTGGATGAAACAAATTGGCAACTCCAAATGAATCAGTACTTGAACATTACACTTTTCCACATTTATATGTTTTGATGCAACAGTGTGTAATCTCTTGCAACAGAAAATCAGAAAACAGTGACAGGATCCGKATGGCCCTTTCTGCTAGCAGCAATGCTGCCCAGGTTTAGTTAGCTATCCACCTCAGTCATTTTAAGYTTGCTTTAATTAYTGAATTCTTTCTTCCCCAACAGAATTTATAGTTTTATTTCTAATTTTTAAAATACTTTCAGTGCACCAGACTGTCAGGAAGGAAACCGGTAGAAAATATAGACCATGTAACATGTACATTATTGCAGAATGAGCAATACAAAATCCAATATTCATCCTTCACAGGAGACTATGTATTGTTCACTCTGCAATAAAGTATATAAATTACACTTTGATTTTCTTGTTCCACTTCTCTTTACCACGTTTGGTGTTGTGATGYGTCTGGAGAATTTGCCTTTTTGAAGTTTTGCTGACAGCTTTACAGAATCATTTTCTCCGGAGCACTCCTCTGAAACTTGTTATTTCTAACCCTTTTTATACCATACCAGTTTTGCTACCTCTGCAAAAATATTACTCGCCTGAGGGTTTTTCTTCTTCTTTCACTCATGCACCAGGGGGCTGATTGTTTCTGATTGCTAAAGTCAAAACTCACAGAAAAAGGGCTATTCAAGCTGAAGAGTGTTTCACATGAGCATGGCAGGTTCCCAGTCACCTTGCTTGTCTATMTTATTTAGTAACACAGTTACTATAAGGCAGAGATTATAAAATCGTTTGAGCAGGCTGCATTGACAACCTGKGTAGAAAAAAAATAATTTTATTGCTTGATATTCTGGAACAGCAATCATAGAATAAGGCATTTGTCCGCAAAATGAAGAGTGCAGCATAAAGAAAACAGATGGATATAGAGATGACAGATAGATAGGTCTGTAAAAGCCAAGGTATCATTGCTAGAATTTCTCACATGAGTCATAAAATCTCAGGTTCTTGTTTTCACAAGAAGCAATGCAATTGCAAAAAAAAAGATTCTGTATTGAACTTTATGGGGATACTATTATTTTAGAAATCCTTTGTGTATTTACCACATAAAATTATATTCATTAGACATGAAAATATCCATTACATCATTTGCACCATTCTCTGTCCTGTGAAGAATGGTTCCTACATTGTATAATCTATTGTTTCATTGCCTCAGGCAACAGGGTTTCATCCTCTTCCCTTGAGCAATTTTTCTATAGGCTGAAATGCACATATATGGTGTACTATGCTTAGACAACTGAAATGAAGATAGTCTTACTGATTTGAGAGAATTCAAGAGTGTAAAGATAATGAGGCAATATGGTATTTATATCTTTATTTCACCATTTATCAGAGCCTCACTCAGTCCATTTATGTTTCCCTTTTCACTCCTCGCCTCCTCTTTTTTTTAAAATGTGGTTAACTTTTTAAGAAAAATGCTGGGGTTTTCAAACAGATCAGCCRATTGCCACTTACTTATTAAATAGTATATTTAATAAACTATTCAATCTACTTGAGGGCTCACRATGTACCTCGACCTGTACAAGCACTCAGGGACAGCATTGCAGACAAAACTTGGGGCCTCCTGTCTAAACTCATTTTGAGAGTCCTTCTGGGGAAAAATAACCAAGGAAAGGTTCAAGACCTTAAACCACCACAGAAAACCRGAGCTAGAAGGCCTCCAGAATGCTACACAGCCAGCCCTTGTGTCACCCTATGGTGACAATGGGTTACTGTATCTCTTTCATTCCCAGCAGATGCATTTCCAAACTGATCTTACAAGCTTCAAAGATGGAAGTTCCTCCAGCTTCCTAGGCAGTCTTTTTCCAAAGCTTTTCCATGAAATCTAACCTGATTCAGTTCTGCTGAGATTACGTCCCTCATTCTCTTCCTATACTTCATAGTATATGGAGAACAGTTCTTCCTTGTGTCAGGTTTTTATGGACCCAAAGACATGCCCCATCTTGTCTCAGATACCCTTCCCATCAGCTAAACAACCCAATTCCTCAGGTTTTCCTTCAGCCAGGGACCTCTCATCATTCTCCTTCTTTCCTGCTGGATCCTCTCTGACTCGTTCATTCTCTTATGCCCAAAGCCACCATGTCCCCAGCGACCCACAACTAGAGATGAGTAGCCTGGAAGAATATATGGATTCTTTATGCTATAACTCCTGTTTATACATCCCAATATGACACTAGCCTTTGGCACACAGCTTGACATATTCAGCCTGAAAAGAACTGCTGCTTAATTAGTTGCTCCCCATCTTTTTGTTTACTTCTTTTTTTCTGTCTTGCCCAGTTTTGTCCTCAGTCTGTTTATAGGTCAGGAAAATGAAGCACTCTTCACTTTGCTTTGAGACACAAGCAGATGATAGATCAGAAGTCATTTAGAAGTAACGTCAGGACTTACTATGCTTGGGGAGGTGAGTCTTGTAGTTAGACTGGTGTCCAGGCATGGAGAAATGAAGTTTTTTTAACTATTTACTTGAATGTATGTGTTTAAATATACTCAAAAGACTTGTTTACCATACTTGAAAAACTCTAATATAGTCTTTCTCACAGGTTTTGTCAAATCACAAGTCTGTGATAGAATTTTTAATGAGTAGAACAAAAACTCCAGAGTAAAATAGCCTGTCTGCTTCCTGTGCTTATTGTCTGCCAAAACCATCCCAACCTCCTGTTACTGCTCGTGCCCAAAACCTTAGAAATAGTAACAGASCCATTACCTACTCCAAACACGCATGACTTGCTGTGAAGTAAAGACATGCCTRAACTGCAGAAGGAGAGGAGATATTTGATAAACAACCCTCAGCCTTTGAGGGACAACCTCTCAGACAAGAGCTAAGATACAGTGTCCTTCCATACCACACCTCTCTCTGGTGCTCAGGTCACCAGTGCGCAGCCGGCGTGCTGCACAAAGAGGAGATCYCAGCTGGAGATGGTGCTTGTGCTACATGGACACTAGGGCCTGTGCAGAGTGACACCAGGGTGCAATTCTGYGTGCCTTATGTAAACAGAGACGCATAAGGACGTGCAAATGAATGAGCAGTGATTACCTCAGAGCCGCAGTTTTCCCGTTTCTGTGGGTACAGGTGACCTGCCTGGTCTGGTACCCGATCTGTATGTCCCAGTATTTGTTCTCCTGCCTGTTCTGCCTGTTGCGGTTCCTCTTCTTCTTGATCAGCTCCCGAGCCTCGGGGTCGCGCACGGCCTTCTCCCTGTCCTTCTCCTTGTCCTTGCCCTTGCCGCGCCTCCGCGCCTGCCTGGCGCTGCGCGCGTGGGGCAGCGAGCAGGCGCTCCAGGGCCCCACGCTCAGGCTGTGCACGCTCTCCTCGGCGGCRCAGGGCCCGGCGTGGCACGCCTGGAACTCGGTGAGGTTGGGGCAGGCGGCGCCGCCGAAGCGCGCGGGGGCCACGACGTGGCGCGCGCGGTGCTGCAGCCCGCCGCCGCAGCTCTTGGAGCACTCGGACCACGGCGCGAACTCGGCCACCACGCAGTCCTGCCGGCACGGGATGAGGCACGCCTGCTCCTGCCGCGGCTGCGGCTCGAAGTACTCGCAGATGGCGTCCGGGGCCGCCGCGCCGTTGGCCTTCTGAACGCACGTCACCTCCCGCACCTGGATGCCGTCCTCGCCCCGCAGGCACTCGGCGGGCGGCACCTCGTGGCCGCGGGCCAGCACGGGGCGGCACTGGCCCCAGGCGCCCAGCTGCCAGTCGTAGAGCTCCTTGTGCCAGTCGCACACGCGGAAGCAGTGCTGCTGGTTGTCCGGCCGCTCCGCCTGCTTGCAGTTGGTGGGCAGCGTGGTCCAGCCCTCCGCGTGGGCGCACCACACCGCTCGCGTCTGCGTGCCGCCCGGGCCRCACTCGTCTCCCATGCATCGCCCCCACGGACCTGCAAAGCAAGGGGAGACGGTGACCTTGGCGTTTGCTCTTCCACCGCGGCGCAAAGCKCACGGGAGCAGCTGCGCGCTTCCCGCTCCCCTAAAAACTGCAGCCACGAAGACGCTCCGCAAAGGAGTCGGCGTTACTAATCGTCTCCTGTTCTCATGCCTACAATACATTTCAYTTTCTCCACTAGGCAAATTAAACATTTATGCTCAAGAGCATCAAGAGGCATTAATTGCACTTGAGAAGCGTGGGGTCAAAGTCTTCACACAGTTTTGACTAGCAGGAATGGGACTACAAAGTCTCTCCCTCCAAGGCATTTATCTAATCTTATCTCTCACCTGCATGAAAACCCTTTCTTTGATTGTTTTAACTATGGTTTATTCTTTTCTGCTATATTCTTTATGCTCTGGTGCCGACTATTAGCCCCCTTCTCTTCTTTCTATATTGCGTTAAGTAATGAGAGCAACATGGTGATATGGGCTGAAAAATAGGGGTCATTTCAGGTCACAGTCTTTCCTCTATTATAACCAGAATAAGAAATAAAAGCAGGTTAAAGGAGTGTTTGTTCCACACAACCTTGTGTGTAATGACTTGTATGGAAAATGTTATGGGAGACATGGACTTACCAGCACTGGTAACGCACAAATGAACATATGATCATCACAAAAAGATCTATGATAAGCACTCCGTGTTTTCCTAATAACAGTAACAACAAAACAAATAAAAACCTGTGTCCCTGAATGATGATACAATTGCTTTTTCTTTTAAAAGAATATTATATTCACTAGATTCAACACTCAAAATGCACAAATCAAAGGGTAGAGGAGGAAATCTTTGTTAGTGTTGAAAACAAAACATTACGCTGCTGGCGTTTTTTCTGTTTTTAAGACTCCCTCACACAGGTCTAACCTRCAAAGCACTGTTTACACATGTTGCACTAACCTCCTATGAAAAGACAAGATCAAGCAGTTCAGCAAAATAACTATGACAATTTCCCAAAGGAAAGATGTCTACCTGCATTAAACAAACGCAAACTCTATCACACATCCAGAACCCAGTTTTTCTGATTGGGAAATGCTAATGTTGCATGAAAAGACCCGAGGCCAGAGCACGCAATCCTTTTCATCCAAATGACCCCGTGACCGTAACAAGACTATTTGTGTGAGTAAAGTTGCAGGATTTGCAGGGCTGAGCCGCTGTTGTTTCCAAAGCAGGTTATTAAAGGAATAGCGGTAGTAGGCTAAAGGAATTATGACAGACATAAATTATTTAAAACATTTTCGCATTAATGATTGGAAGGAATATGAAGCTGTATCCTATTACCGATTCGCAAGGACTTCAAAACTCACACTGACTTCAGCAGAAGTATCAGCTGTTCATCCAACATTAATTGCAGGAGCAGTTTGGGGACCAGATTAATGYTGGGCTCTGTACTTAGCCTCTGCTCCTCACCGCCGTTTCATGGAGCAGACACTTAGCTGAGGCACCCTGCAGCTGAACAGTTTGTTTGTGCTTCTAAAATCCGAAGCATTAATACCGGAGAGTAATGCCAGCTGGCAAAGACCCACTCAGCACATGGAAACCCCTCTGCTGGTTTTTGCAGATTAAGTTTGAATTAGGGTTTCCAAGGTTTAGCTAGATACTCAGGAAAATAAATATATATTAAATACATTTCAGTTTCCATTTCAGCAAGATTACCCTACTTTATTTCTAACCAGCCTTCCACAAGTAACGTAATCATTGCTGTATTAATTTTTTCAGTTATTTACACTGACTGAAGAGACACGACATTCCCCAGAAAATTACATTGAAACTCTATCTGAAAATTAACTACCAAATTTAAAAGACCATTTTAAAAAAAAAAAATAATGCCAGAAACCCACCAACTAAAGCAGAAATAGTCATATCATTGTGACTGAATATAAAGCTATGTCATTCGTCTTGCAAACTCCTGTCTTATCACCCCAGTGCATCTTATGCATAACACATGCATCCAATTAAGCAACCCTCTTTTCAGGTCAGATCTTTACTACTCTACCCCAGATGAAGAATTTCGGCTTTGGGATCCTACCCAATTTCCAATCTTCAACTATCCAAGAAAGTGCCTCATACCTAAAAATTTTGCTTGGCAGMTAAGTGCTGTCAATCCAATTCATTGTCAGGTTCTTAATAATGCAAATATTAAAAATTTCAGCCTTTATGCATCAAATCTCATCTTCAGCAATGCAAATATGGGAAAAATGTAAGAAAAAAGTATTTACATGATAATTAGGCATCAAACAAACTCCTTCAACAGGGATTGCTTTTCAAACTCTATATTCTGTGCTGAGGAATTTTGAGGTTCACAAACAGGCTCATCTATTAAACACTGCGCTGTTCTCCTGTTGCTGTGAAGTAGTCTGCAGTCTTCTAAAAGCAATGCTGGTAAGTACCAACCAACTAAATTTAGGTGAGCCTCTGAGCAAACTACAACTCAGCATCTCTAAGATCACGTATCACCAACTAATACTGGTGATATATTTGATCTTCTCACTTACATCCAAGTTGATTCAGTTCTTTATATGCTAAGGAAATAATACTATTATATACACAATTTTTAAGTTTCAGTAAAAAAGAATCTAGGTAGAGCATGATCAGCTTCATGCTCCTCAGAAATATAAGGATCCACCTTGTGCCAAATACACCAAGATCATCTGCTACGTACAATGACTATATTTTAACTGTACTAAATCACTATAAGGGGAAGCACTTGCACACTTTTCTATGTATATGACTGACTTCGCAGCTTTCAATTCCTACATCAGACTGCAAACAACAGAAATGCAGACAGATATCCAGTTATCAGGCGTAAGTCAACTTGTGCTTAATGTGATTCATGAATATTTGTGACTATGAAATCTGAGGATAAAAATTAATCTAGTGAGAGCCAGTAAACCACGGGAATTTTATCAAAATGCTGCTGGGGAGCTGGGGTGCACAAGCAATAACAAGCACCACTCAAAACAACAGAAAATCTGGAGGAGAGCTGTCTAGTCTCATTATCACATGTGATGTTTCAACTTGCTTTCTGTGAGTATTCTTCAGGTTCTCCACCTCCCACCGAAGCAGTCTTCAAACTCCTACTCTGCTTTCCCTCCATGCATGGGCCAGTTACAAGGATGCAGCAGGGCATGAGTGTGCTCAGCTCGGTAGTGTTTATTGGAATTTCATTTTCAACATATTTAGATGTTTGTGTTGTGCCTTACTTATACTAAGTTGTACTTCCATTAAGCAAATACCATCATTTATCCGTTTACTGTTTAATCGGTGTATTAAAAATGGAAGTTAGCTTCTTTTAGTGTTGGAAATTGCCACTGAAGTCATAGGGAGTTTGAAATGTCATTTGTAATTCTTTGTCTTCAAAAGAGATTACTGCAAAATACAATATTAAGATTTTCTCTAAGCTTCTGGAGGATTACTTTTTGTTGTTGTTGTTAGGGAACAGGAAAGTAAGCAAATTTACCATTACTGTAAATTTATACTGAAATTTCAGTAAGTGGTCACAGTAAGAACAAAGCAAGCTATCACAGTTCTTAAAATCTTACCTTACACATTAATACATTGTTTCGGGTATTAAAATTGTCCCTATCTTAATGAGAAACAATTTCCTTTGAAGGCTGATAATGAGAAAAAAGACTGTAAAACTCCCTTCAGCTTTTCTTCCCTTAGAAGTATGGAAAAGGAAAAAATAAAGCAGGGTCCCAATAGTTCCCAAGTATATGATAACAAGCATGTGTCCTTGCACAGGGCAAGGAATTACTCCTTTTTTAATGAATGAGAGTTTCTCCACTGATTTCATCTGAACTTTGCTGTGCTTTCAGTGAGAAATAGTTTTGACCCATTTTGTGTCACTAGTTTGGTGTCTGTAAGTAGCAATAATAGTTGAATGTATTAAACAGTTTAATAAAATTAAACCATAAAAAAATGTTAATTAAATAAGTAATAATAGTGAAACAGTTTGGGCAGCTTGGGCTGCACAACATGCAATTTAGCTTCGCACGTTTGGAGAGGACTGCATTTAAGGAGACCTTGGGGAACCTGATGAATAGAATTTTCCTTAAGTTTAGATGGAATCCAGCTTCAAATGATACCAGAGACCTCAAATTTATTTACTATAAGAGCAAGTTGTGATGAGGGGCCAAGGGAGTTAACCAGGCGAAACAGGACTGACAGTGAGAAGGGCACAGGCAGTACAAGCCACAGCCGCAGAGCGAGCTGCACATCGCGGGAGAGCTCCAAAAGCCGCAGGTCAGAAGCCTCTGGTGGGCAGGGAGATGATGCCGAATGCCAAGAGCAGCCCCAGGGGGAGGCCAGGCCAGTGCACAACCTACAGCCGCTCACCAGCAATGAAACAGGCTCAGCACCGAGGCCAAAAGCACTTGCAGATCCACTTGGTTAAGGGAAAATACTATGAGCATGGGCATAAGCTGGGATCACACACTTTTCATAGCTCTCTCTACTTGCTTTACACATTTAAGGACAAAGGAAAAAAACTGTTGCAAAAGAACTATTTTTATCGCATGCATTTGCTAGGAAGGAAAGGCTAGGCAGGGTGCTGGGTAGCAGTAATACAGACACATTGTCTACTCCCTTAGGAAGATGTAAAATAGCAAAATGCCTTAAAGACAGATTAATTTGTGATAGACTTTATATATATGTATATATATATACACACACACACAAATATACACACACACAGAGTATACATATATATGTATATATATATATGGAAACTGATATGTGGCCAACATGACAAGCTGGTAGCATTGGGAAACACAGACTCCGTAACTCATGCTATAAGGAATGCCAAGAGAGATGATTACGGTCATGACAGTCAAACTCTGCAAGCTTCTGCAAATTCTGCATCTTTCCCACCCACTGGGGACCCCTCCGGGTGCCACAGCCATTGCTGGGTGTCTTGTTCACAGCACAACTCGCTCCCACACATGCTCCGCTACAGGGGGACTGTGGATGACCCTGGCTGTCATTTCTCTCCAACCCTTTTGTCTTTTTTCACTGTCTTTCGGAGGCTGAAAAGAACAGACAAGGCAGTGTCRGCATCAAAGAAAACAGAATCAGGATAAGGAAGAATGCTATAAAAGGAAAAGAGTGTTAGCAAAAGAGAAAAAGGTTTGTGCTTCAGAGAAAGCTGATGGAGAATTAAGAATACCTACTAATGATTTCACATCTAGACCAAGTTTTTATCTCCTGATAGCAAGAGAGTGCTAGCCATGCTACAGCTTAAATAAATGCAGAATCTGAAGTTGTCTGCATTTCTCAATCAAAGAAATAGAAAAAAAAAACTAATTAGAAGAAAATAATGTATTTTAGATGAATCCACCCTATAATCTGGACAGGGTTCATCCAACTTCCTAGGACCCACTTTCAAAGGCTTGGATAAAACCCCTACTGAAGACRTATAAAATCAGGCATTTAGATTCTCTCTAGCTGCAGTTTTGCACATAATCATTAAGTCATTTTTCAAGTGTGGGCCCTTTACCCCAGCATCAGTATACTTTGGGAAAATACATACACACATATGTTCTCAAAGC
The DNA here is from genome assembly GCA_003342815.1 of Eudromia elegans. Lineage (NCBI taxonomy): Eukaryota > Metazoa > Chordata > Aves > Tinamiformes > Tinamidae > Eudromia > Eudromia elegans. The sequence goes on from PTEX01000244.1 coordinate 252,320, forward strand.
TATTTATGGTACAGCAAATAACACACCATAATTCTGTTTTGAACTTTCTCTTAAAGTCATAAATGTTAACACACAGCAATAAGCATAAGAGTAACCATATCAGTTTGTATTCCGACATAAAAATTACAAAAAGTATGATGACACTTACTCAGTTCTTCCCCAATGAGAATTTTCATATTATAACTTCAGGAACTGCTGGAACCAAATTTTACTTATTTTAGTTCTCCGAGCACTCCTTTTTTTTAACACTAGGAAACCATTGTTGCTAAAACAAAGTTGTTCATCTGATTAGATAATATGTGCCATAATTCCTGATAGCTTTAATACTGGGTATCACTTGGAGAAGTTCTGGATTTCTTTGCTTTGTCCTTTTCCCTCCTTAACATTATGTCAATAATTACAACTGATACTGAAATTTTGTTCATTTACTAGAAATATAGAGTAAATAGTATATATATTTATAGTTTAGAAAATGCATAAAGTAACCAAAAATTTTCACTGATTTTCTCCTTTATTTATTAATCAATAATAATTAAGGCTAGTTATTCATTCCCCACACTGCCAGGTCTAAAAATCTACACAAGAAAAAAAAAAGTCCTTGCATTTGTTTTGTTGCTCAGGCTACAGATCCAACTTTTTAAATGAACAGCAGGAGGGCTCACACTCTCCATCCCACATTTCTCCCCAAAGCAATCTGAATGTACAGAGGCATAACACCATGAAAATCGCTATTTGTACCAAAGCTACTGAGAGTCTCCAACTCTCAGAAGTTGTGCAACATGATAACCTGAAATATATGCTGGCATGTGCACAGACATGAAAGGCTGATACCTCACAGTGCTGAACTATCTGGCTTTGGATTTTTGTCATAACCTGTAACAAAATCTTTTCCTTTAGGCTTCTAAAGCTTTAGGCTAATTCTCAAAACATTATTCAAATTTTAACACACCTCTTCTTCCAAACATTTTTTTTTTCAGCATTAGTTCTTCTAACTGTATATATTTCCTATACAGAGTATAGCAGTAACAGCCAAAGTGAATATTGAATGAACACACAAAAGGAATACTTAATTGAAGCAGCATGCTTTAAAGAGAAATAGAGCTGCTGTGTTCTACAAAGCAATTACATTGCTTTGAGCCTCTAGTCATGTTGTAATAAATACTTCTGATACTGTAAGAAAGGCAATATAGTTTCCCTTAGCCCACAGTCTGTTTATGCATAAAGCTGGTTCATGAACATTTCTTAATTTCCTTAGAAGTGGTGCTAAACCATACTAATGTATTTTTCAAATTTCTCTCCTTACACTGTCTCTCAAATTACGGTGCTGACTGAAAAGCCAGATAACATTCCCCTGACAAAATGCCGATTCCCATACAATACAAACACAGCGAGCACGCTTGCAGGCTTCATAAGCTGGATGAAACATTTTATCAGCCTTTGCTTGCATCCCTCCAATGCATACCGCCTTATCTTTTTTTGATTATCTCTTGAAGGCTGCTCTGCATCTTCTCCTAAGAACGCAAGAAAGCTACCCTGGGTCAGACCAAAGCTCTGCCTACCCCAATATCCATCTTCTACAGCAAGAAAAAGTACCTGCCTAAAGGAGAGTACTGAAATAGGAAGAGCAATATGGTGCTCTCCCAGCTGCCCATCACATTCAACTGAAATATTTCTGCAGACGTGTTTGTACAGCCTTTCTAATATAATTAACACTCAGGCATTGACATTACAGCAATAACATCCATCCACATGCTCCTCAACTGCTTCCTATGGAAGAGGAGTTTTAGAAACTCGTAAATTCACTGTTCTGCCTTATTTCTTTGCAAGGTATCAGAGATATAATGCTAGAAAATACACTGCATTACTCTATTTTTCCTTATGTAGTAGAAGAACAAAACCCCAAATCATTTCCACAAATAGCACAGCCAGTTACGTGCAAATTTCTGCAATCAGTAACTACTTAGGAAGGCTGTAATCATGACAAAATATTTGCATTTTACAGTGAAAGTTTAAATTACAGGAGCTACACTACCACAAATGATACTTATCTGTATCTCTGGAGATTTCCTCAACCTGTCTGCATCAGGATCAAACTGTAAGGATAGATTACTATGGAAACTTGAGTCTTGATCCAGTGACTATTAAAGATGAAGGTTTGATTTGTACAGGTTAATATTACATATTTTCTCCTTAGATTTGACTCATTGTTTTCTCCACACTGGTATTTTATTTTCAAATCACTCACAGATCTCACAGATTTCTGTGGAAATTGATGCAGTTTAACTGAAATATATCCAAGAAAACCTCTCARGCTGAAAATCTCTTTGAAGTGAGTATTCGTGGAAATGCGGATTTTTGCACTAATTCAACTAATTGAATTTTAATTGAATTTTACTTCTAAACTTAGTGAAACCGAATTAGATCAACTGAAGAAGTGCTGATAGCCTCCGTCTTGACTCTTAGGCATAAGCATATGTTGCTACATCAATTACTCAGGGTAGGAGAACATATTTGTGTACAGAGTCCAGCACAAACTCACAATAACCAGAAACACTGAATATTTTACAGAGACTTTAATCAGCTCACTTTCACCTAGTATTATGTGTTGCCATGAATGGCTTTGCAACTCAATTTATTAAAGATTATTTTCTCCATTATAAGCAGGCTGATCTCTTAAAACACAGAAGATAAAACACTTGTTTCAATGGGAATCAAGCTCAAGTGAATGTTTTTGTGCCTCAGTCCAGTCTTCTGCTTTTCCTCTGGTTCATCGCAGCATCCTGGGGTGCTGCTGGCCAGAAGTGCTCGTTGTAGGGCTGTCACAGCCACAGGGTCCATCTGCTGACACGGGCCATAACGCTCGTGCCAGCCCAGTGCTTCTCCATCTCCATTCGCACTTATATAGCCAAGGGCAAGCAAGTTGAAAACCTCCTTGACTGAGCTAGGAAGAAATTTACTGCTACGGCTTTTAGGAGAGAAATCAAGCAGGTTAGTAGAGCCAGACATCAGAAATTAAATGCAATATCTTTGGGCACTGACATTTTTAAAGGGTCACACTTCCTGCAAGATGCAATGTCACACAAGCTTGCAGGAAGTTGGATGTAAGAGCACGATTTAGTCGCATACTGGAAAGAGATTCAGGCTGTACACCTAGCCTTAATTTTAGCATGCTGGATGATCTACATACCCCATTTTTATGCACCTCAGTTTCTTCATGTGGAAAGCAGAGATGACAATTTTAATTTTTAAAGTCCATTTAGATTTACTGATGAAAAAGAGTACGTGCAAATAAATAGCAGTAGAAACAAGTGTCTTGCCATCTTCTGCCCGCGAACACACAGTTTACTCAATGGCTTTCTCAATGGCTCAATGGCTAGTACAACACACAATTCACCTAATGGCTTGTAATCTTATTCACAGAGCCCAGCATGCCTGCCTCTCATCCACATCCTCACTTGGCCTTCTCCATCACAACAGAGCTAATTCAAGGACCAGATAAAAAAGTATCTCTGAGTTCTTATAATTGTTTTCTTTGTCACCAGAGGAATAAAATAACATAAAAAGAGAGACCTGAACTTAACTGATATAGTTCAGGTCATTTTCTGAAACTGTCCTGGTTTTGGTTTTCTTTTAATTCACTGGAGCAAAGTTTTATAAGACTGCTTCTTCTAAATACAGAACATTACATATAGTTGCAATTTTATATAGGCATTTACCTTTAAATGTTTCAATTATTTAAATTGCCTGTGTGCTGGACTGAAATAATAATTCAGGTATAAATCTTTGAAGCACTAAGACTTTCTCTCTTGCTAAGACACGACACATTCTTCCAAGCACATCCTCCGTTCATTTATTATTGATTATCATCTGCAGTTCACCAAATTCCTGTGAAACCCATTTGCAATTTTAAAATGTTAACTTTCCCCTAAAACTGTGGTGTGTTCGTCATGAAGAACTAGCACTTAAAGGCATGGGAAAGAAAGCCAACTGAGCCATGCTGATGTATTAAAAACACAGGTGCCACTGTGCATCAGACAAAGACAGATTCACATTCATTTTGAGGGAGTTTTGTCAGGGCAGTAGGGAACCATTCACTGCACTGTATGAAAAATAATTAATGTTTTCCTTCGAGCACACCGTAATCAATCATTTTGATTCCAACCTTAACTGAGATAAATAATTAATTAGCTATAGTGAATTAATTAGTCCCACCTGACAAATGTATTGAACAATTGTACTAAAATAAGCATTTTTGTCTCTATTTGCGGTTCTGGAATACATCTACCAAACKTCTAAAATGTGTTTTTCTAGTATTGTTTTAACACATAAGTAACATCTTTTATGAAATATTAATGCAGCCAGCTGTTTCAGCACCTCAGACCACATCATAACTTTGCCTTTTAAACAGAACTCCCCATTAATCACAGCAGGGACTTCTGCTTAAATATACATGACTTGATCTGGTCTTATCAGAGTAATTTATTACAAGAACCCATAAAGTCCCTTTATAAAATGAAGCTGGTCACTATTGAAAAAAAAAATGCTATTCTGCAAAAACTGCAGGAATATACAAGCATTTTCATATAAAAACATTAAGGAGTACCTCACAAGAAGGATACTATCATATCAGAAATTTCTGGAAGATTTCTTAAAATTCCTCTCACACATCAAAGAGAGAAGACAGGAACAGAGCTGAATGACCTCTGCTTTATTCTCCCATTCTCACACACGAGAAAGGTTTCCCATTTCTATTGYTAGTACAACCTTTGATTCCTCTAGTTACTTTGCTGAGGTCATTTCATAAGAACATCCAAATCAGAAGAATCTCTAAATAGCAGCTAACACCCTTTTTTAAAAAATTATTTTTAAATATCACTTTAGACCATCTGTACATTTGGAAAGAATTTCTTGGTTGTTATGTTAGTTACTCTCCCAATTAAGACAAGGTGAGAGATGGAGAAGATGTAAGAAGATTCCAAACATGCCAAACGAGTTTGAAAAAAGAAACAGGCATCAGTGACAATCTGCCTCTAAATAAAAGAAAATTTTGTCTTTTATGTTGATTTGCATCTACTTTGGAAGTCGTCCTCCACTATCAAAATTCAGCAAGGAGGAAAGCCATTGAACACCTCTCCAAAATTATTTATGTCACTACTATCTTCTTGTCCTCAAAAGTCAGATTCTTTTCACTTATTACCAAAATAGCCTCACGTTCAGATTCGTCATAAAACAATGTAAGTGTATTCATATTCAATCTCACAATTCTTCCCTCATTAACAAAATACTAATAATAATTTTAAAAAAGCTTCCTTTCCACATGGTAGAGGAATATTCCATGTCCAAGTTTGATTTAAAAGAAAAAAGAAATATACACATGGAAGACACTGATACATCTGAACAGGGACACAATCATCTATGACCACTGACGGTAGGAGAAAGTTCAGCATATTGTGATAGCAGTTATTAAGAAGCCAGTGTAGTTGAGACTAGGAAAAATGTTTTTGCCTGCAAGGCAATATAGATCAACTCCTCAGAACTGCTGAAATGCTGCTATTATGCCAGGCTCAAATGTCTATGTAGCTGAATAATTTTCCTAACTTCACATCCTTCATTTCGTTAATATGATACTGAATCCTGAGTGTAACTTTAGAAGAGGACTCAGAGAGAGACAAGTCTGACTAATGCTCAGTAAAAATAGTGTGAAAGTATCTATGGTGATATAAAAAATACTCAATTGAAAACATTCTAGAAAACAAGTTCAAATGAGTGAAGATCTATTGTTAAACAGGCCAAATGAGAATGCTCAGGCCCATCACGCTAAATAAAAAAATCTCATTTTCTGAAAAGGCAAGACCAACATTATAACACTTTAGCACAGCTTCTTTGGCTACATCACTCAGGAAATTAGAAATGTCACTCTCTTAATTCACCTTCAGGCAAGAAGGTTAACTCATTGGCAGGGAAATTTTAACAGGTCAGATCCTTCAAAATCAATAATCAGCAGGGTTGGAGATATCTTTCAGAAAGGATAACTTCAATTAAAACAACCCTCACCAGAGATAATGAGTAGAGAAAGAAGGTTAGTGCTGGACAAAGAAACACTCGCCCTCTTGCCAAATAGGTGATGCAAAGATCCATATCAACCTGCATTACCCTGAAAAAAATCTTCAAAAGTCTCTTAAAAACAGAAAGGTCATTTTGTTTCAAGGGCAGTCTTTACAAAGGGAAAAGGAAAAGGTGAGAGTGGAAAATCTTTCCTAATCACTTACATAACACATCAGCATGAAATGTTCTTTGAGGAAAGCAAGAAAGCAAGAAAGCAAGCAAGCAAGCAAGCAAGCAAGCAAGCAAGCAAGCAAGCAAGCAAGCAAGCAAGAAAGCAAGCAGGAAAGCAGGAAAGAAGGAAAAACTATTATGGGAATTTCAGTGCCTCGAAAGACATTTATGGTGATCTTATGGTCACTGTTTCTTTCTGGAGAATTTGTAATTAGTAATTATTCACCCSAGCTACATTAGTAGCCATAAAATTCCTCTGACCATTTTCAAATGCACTATGTGAAAAACAAATTTTGGCCTAGCAAGGACACACACTCATTTGGCCTAAGTCATTACTGCATCATTACATAAAATTTGACTCGGTTCCAGTCTCACTGGAGAAGCTTTTGCTCCCTCTTAAAATATACAATTTGTGGGCGGATAACAGCAATTTACTCAAACTAGAATTTATTTTCCATAAATCAACTATAAATCTGAAGCCTAAACATGTCTTGCATACTTTGATCTTCATAATTCCATACTGCTGTTCACTTCTTTTTATTAGGAAATAGCATTCAAAGATATCTGGAGATGAAATATGTCACTCATCTAGAGAAGGGGTGTGGTCATTCTAGAAGGGCACAGTTTGTTCTACAGCAGGTGACAGAGGAAAGTTCAACCCAGTACAGCAGTGCCAAAAGAAAGACAAGTCAGCTGGGTAGCAAATCACAATCAAATACACTCACAACCACATGCATCCACTTATTCTATGCAGATCACTGCACCCTGCCTAATTAGCTTTATGTTTTTCCTTCCATTCCAACTCTTGAAGTCAATAAAGCCACCCCAGAACAGGAGGTTATGGCAGGAAGAAACAATATTTCATGCGAGTTGAGTAGAATTCCCTTAGAGTAGTGCAGAACCACATAAATCTTAGCAAAGCTGGGCATTTTAAAGTATTTGAAAATTCTCAGACTCATGACTGAAATCACCAACACTTAAATTGTGTGTGAGGCAAAGGAATTCAAAGAAGAAACAAGACTACTTTCTTCTCTTTCAACCAAATCACCAAGAAGACAGAAGACTCTCCAGAAGGCTTGAGGTTAAAACAAGATGCTTTACTGGAAGACACACTTCATTACTAGTGCGCGTTTTATGTGCCTCAGGACCGACATCTGGCCTTACTTGATTAGCCACAATGCAAATCAAGACATTTGTCCTGACACAGGCCACCACCAAGAAGAGTTTGGCCCCAGAGAGGCTAGTAGAAAGGCCAGGTGCCACCCAACAGAAGTACATACAGGTACAGAAGTTGGACAGGCTTAGGGGAGGAGTATATAATGCAGATGAGAATAAGCAATGTGGCAACTGCAGACATGTTGGCGGTTTTTTTTCTGCTCGTTTTGTTTTTGTGGATGTTGCTCATGGCTTTTCCTGGGAAGTGATAAGCTAAGCAGAAGGAAACAGAAAATTGTAGAGAAGAGTCCAAAGAGGAGCATGAGGGCAGCCAATGTGTACAGACCATAAAGGAGGAAGGAAAGAAATGAGGTCTGAAACACATCATCAGGAAAACACAAGGACTCAAAATCACGCAAAGTGATCTTCACAGCCAAATGTCCCTTGCTTCTGCAGTCAGCTAGACTCTCCAGCTGCCTCAAAAACTGAATGAGATTATTTTGCTTCAGTTAAGCAAGAATATTAAATCATTTCAAAATTGATAGTAATTATACACTCCACAACAGTATTAACATCCTGTTTCRTTATAGAGCACATAAAGATATTTGACAGATGAGTGCTTATTCATTTACACCTTACCATACGTATATGAAAAACAGAGTTAAAGACAGATGTTAATTGAAAGTAAATGTGAAAATATCATCAATGGTGCAGGTAGCATTTTGCCAAGTTAATTTCATTGGGAGCACTGTATTGCTATTACTCAGACAAATGTTATGTTATATGCACAAGGATTTTATGTCATRTACTAAAAGAGTAAAATATGAGTGCAGAAGACTGATTGAAAAATATAAGTGGGAATGTTTGCTTTATTCAGAGGAAAGGCAAGATATAACATGCAGTGTCTACATTTTAAGATCAATATCTTAAACATCGAGTGTTATTTTATCAAGTTACTCAATACACATGTACAGATTAATAGATTTGAACTACATGTATTTAAAGCAAGGGCATTTATTGAACACTATTCAATTTTTAAATAATCAAATCAAATGTGCATGTTACAGTGAGAAATTTTTTTAACAATAGCTATCTTATGTGCTCCCTTTTACAATAATTCAAACACTAACAGCTAAAATCCAACAAGCGAAGCTCAGATAGTGATTCTTACTACTCCCTTGGTGGCCTTTAAGACCTTGGTTTCAGTCACTAATCCCGATGCTAACAGACCTTCCTATTCTGCTTGGAACAATATCAGAAGCTCTACAAGAACAGAAGCACTTATCCCAGCAAATTCAGTATTAATTGCATGTTTCACTTCAAACGCTCTTTACAGCCAATAGGCTTTTCACTGTCAGTAAGTAAGTTTCAGTTCATGTATTTATGAACCATATTACACAACTCAGAGAGTAGAAGCGAGAAGAAAAAGGAATGGAAATCCAAGAACTTTCCTATAAAGGCACAAACTTTCCTATAAAAGCATTTTCACTAGATAATGCAAACTATCTGACACGGTTTTTATTCTTCAGTTTTTCTTTATTTCTCTTGAAACACAGAGGTTTGAAAACAGAAATATACTAAAAGCAGTTTCTAACAGAGAATGGTCATATTTAAGTAGTATTGTAACAAACATAGTACGAATATTCTTATTCTAGTTTGTGAGAAATACTAGGGTAATAATAGAAGACTGTTAAAGATACTAGTCTAAACCTAGAAATTTAAGAATCCAAAGCAAAAATTTATTTTATTTTAGTTCTTTAATCAGATGACAACAAGTATTTTCAATAAATGGAGCACGTATTTTAGAAATAATCTAATAGGAAATCACTCCAAGCTGAAATGTTAGCTTACTTCTTCAATATAAATAATAAATGTATATGCTCCCTTCTTCGGAAATGTTAAAGGATTGGATTTTYTAAATTACATTTATATCAATAACAATAGAGTAAGATATTTATGTGACTTTGCAATATCCTATCTCTTCAACACACATGGCCTTTTAAGGTTGCAGTTTGTGGGGTGCAGTATTGGTGGGGAACAAAGCACTTGTCCAACAACCTTCTATTTGTCCTGCAGAGCAGGAGGTCATTTTATTCCTCCATATAAGTTGTGAATAGAAGTGATGGCAAAAAGCACAGTTTACACTAACAAATTCATATTCTTCAATAATCTTGCAAACTARCATTTCATTTAATCATTCACCTCAAAGATGCAGAACTGGGCATGAAACATGCTGGGACATACAGAATTGAAAGAACTAGTGATGATAGCAAGAGCCTTTGTATTCCAGCTCAGTGCATTTCTGCTTCTTTGGAATGACATCAGAGCCTTGTTTAGCAAGGTTACATGTGAGAACTGCTTTCATAATGGAGGTAATAGCAAAAAGATTTCATTATCTATAGATACAYTCAAAATAAAAAATTTTAACAGGTGTTTCATTTGTTTAACTGCTTTTTTTGATTGATTAAAAAGTTCCCTGACTCAATTAAAGCAGGTTCCACCAATGTGTTTTAGAAGATGCACAGGACCAAGGCTGCAAACCATTGGTTGCAACGCCATAGCCTTAGGGTAGCACACACACACATCTCACTGCCTCCAGGCCTCTCTCAGGCCCATCCCTCTCTGCTAGCATGCTGTATACAGGCATCAGGCCTTTTCTCTGCCCTGAGGGGGTGGGTTTCTAGCACCAATAACAATTTTACAGTCATGTTTGGGTTTTTTTGCCTCTCTTTTGAAAAGTCTGAGGTGTTGGATGATTAATACTCACACAGGGAATGTTGCCTTGACCTGAAGTCACACATTTGCTGAATGTCAGGCACCAACTAACAAAATGGATTTTTTTGCTCAGTTTACAGAAGAGATGTTCAAAATGGGTAGATCAATCCTATTCTTGTAGGTCAGTCCCAAGATGATAAGGGCACCTCTACCTTAAACACATTCTCTGCATTTATGTTGTGGCCAAAYGGCATCTTTCAAGACTGTTCAAGATGACAAATGATGATTCAACACGCCTTTGCCTTTTAGTACATATCTTAAACTCCATTTGTCTCTTTTACACATGCTCCTATGATTACCYCATAACCATTCCTAAAGGCTAGCTACACTTCAGCTTCCACACTATTTTTCTTACAAAGGCATATTATGACAGATAACATCCATAACATGCATGGCAAGAAGGGAACCGGAGATTCTGCTGAGGCTCTTCTGGGGCAGTGGTGACCCCACCAAGGATCACTATTCAATTGGTTTGTCTCTTAGGATGTACCTGATATTGGAGGGAGCAAATACAAGCGATACTGCAGTGACAGCCTAGTCTCCGTGCAAGCTTTGGGTCACTGATACACAGCTCAGTGCCCTTGACAGTCTGTTGTTGTCAAAAAGGATTTTTGGACAGCAGATCTCCAACACCTATGATGCCTTTSAGGCCTAAAATGACTGACAATTAATTTCTAGGTCACCTCCATAGCCACTTGCTCTATGTCAGCACCAGCTTTGGGCATTCATCCCAGCTTAAACAGCAATCAGATCCTGTTGGCCAGCTATATTTTTTCCCTATTTAGCCCTTTATCCCTTAACATTCCTGACAAACATCTCGTCAATAGTCAACCTTTTATTCCAGTCCAGTTCTTGGACTGAATGAAAGRCGGAATTGCAATATAGCTCTGCTCAATGCCCACACAAAGCCAGGCGCCTGCCGGGCTCGCTCTGTGCTTCCCAGTCATCCCCTAACTCAGCAACTCCTGTTCCAGGAGAAGGTCCCGCTGTTCTACCCTTTAGTCCTTCCATCCTGTAGCAGARATGCATCCTATAGCATCCCCTTTTATATCACAGGTTAAAAGACTGACTCAAAATGGGCAGATCTCCATCTTCCACCTACTCGGGAAGTTAAGGCTTAGGAAAGAATGGTGGATAAAGCTCCACTCATCACCTAGAACTGCAATATCACGATTGCACCAACACCAGCTTTTGAAACCCTCSCCCAAAGCAGCCTAGACCTTTTCACACTAGGTGAGCTCCCCGTTTGGGCAAAGGCCTGACACGGCTGAGCCTCAAGTGTGTGGTCGGGAGCTGCAAGGTTACGACCCACTGCTCAGCGGCCTCTCCAGACAGGGATGCTGCTCCCATCCAGCCAGGTGGGCTGACAACAGAGCTCTCAGGAGTGGCAATCCCAGTCAAACTGCAGAAGCAAAAACAAAAGGGCAACTTTCTTTTCTTTCCATTTTTGAGGCAGGGAGGAAGGAGGCATGATACCCAAAYGCTTAAACCATCAGGGTGCCCAAATCCTGAGGTTTCATTGCTATAGAAAACTGGATTACCAGCAGGATTAGCACCACAACTCCRTAATCTAACTAAGGCTGTTCTCCTTATCTATATAAGGAGAACATTCATCTACTGTGAATTCTGCTGAACACTTGAGTTCAACAACGTTTTCACCCTTGAAACAGCTATTTCAAATAGCTAATATTTCCTAAATTAATAAGTTTTTAAATTACTTATTTTATAGATTTCACAATTAGATTTTCATCCTGTAAAAAGCTGCTGGAGAGATCTGACATGCTGGAGAAGTTACCATATGGGTCATACTTGTCATTTACAAACATACATTTCTACTACCTTGTTTGTATGTATGAGGTTGAAGGGTTCTTGGCATTTAAAATAGACGTGCCTTTCCTAAGGCACTTATTAACAAGGAGTGACTATCCATCATACTGATAAAGCAGAGGGGCTTTAAATGAAACAAGAACAACGCATTAAGAAAAATTAAAAAACAATAATAAAAAAGAGGTTCTTCTTGTAACATAGAAATAGCTGCACATGATTATGGATAATATAAACTTGTATGGGTTGAAAAAGCAGCTGGAGGAAAAAAATCTAGCAATAGCTGTTACAGAAGAAAAGTATTGTTGGTTTAAAATGACATATTTGCTGGAGGCTGAGACAACATGCCAAGGTGGGAGCATGACTGTCCTCATTTTATCCTCCTCCCTAGTCAACCAGAAACAGCCACTGTCAGAGAAAGGACACTGGATTAGATGGACCTTTTTCTCTTTTTTGATGTGATTTCTCTCTCTCTTTTTTTTTTTTTTTCTTTCTTCCAAGTGAGGATAAAATCCATGCTGATTAAAATCTTCCCTCTATCCCCAGGTCATCAGGGATACTTCTACAGGAGCCAGCCAGATCCACACACCCAGGGTGTTCCAAAGGCCTATGGAAGGATGCAACTCCTACAGCACTCCGAGCTGAAAAAGCAAGGATGGAGGTATCTTATAAAGAAGATACTACTATGGTGGGAAAGAGGTTCCTTACAGAATCTCCAAAAGAGCCTACAAAATGAGAACTTGCCAAAAGGTGTTATGTGGGAAAAGAAAATAGCACACAAGCCAAAGCTCTTCTGCAGGCCTCCTCCGTTGTTAGTTGTGGATATTTGAGCAATCCCTAAAGCAAGGTAACTGCTTGCAGAAGTGGCGCTTCCTTTATTATTGTGTACAATCAGATTAAACTACAGAAATGGCAGATATTTTCAAGACTACTTTTTTTTCTTTTTTTTTAATCAGCTAGTCAAGACTTAAAAGATGGGTTGGGAAAGTATCACATTCTAAGTTTTTAATATCATAAAACTCATTTTCGTTTTGGTATTTCAACAAAAAATGTTGTTGTAGTCCCTAGTAATTAAAAAGAGGGAAAAAAAGAACAAAAAAAAATTGGAGGAGGGACGCAAAACTCCCCAAAACCTAAATACTGGAGAAATTCTTTAACAGTGAGTAATTCTTTACCAATCTAATCAATGATCATGAAAGAAAATATGTTTAGCACTATCTAGTTTTTTAAGTCTTAAAATCTTTTAAGACTCCAAAACATGGCAGGCATTTCACCTATTTTTTCCTGCTTAGGAAGGCAATATATAAAGAATTTCACAAGAACCAAAGCCTCTCCTCTAAGGAGTCTGAATATTTTTCCGCTTAAGGGAAAYAAACCTTCTTTCCTGACAGCAAGAGCACATTACAGAACGTGCTAATTGGCTACACCCTTTGGGAGCTCAGTGTACTCCACCTTTTATTCTGAGCCTGGCATTGCGCCTTAGTGTGAGATTATCACATTAGTCGGTTCCTGTTGCGAAATACTGTTTGTGTAAGTGCAGCGTGAGGGCAAAATGACTGCAATTCACTGGGACTGCRGCGTCAGCACAAAGATCCTGTCACGGGCTGTTGTGCAGATGTGATGCCCTACTGTATCTTTGGCCGCTGTATTTAAAAAAAGGTGACAGGTAGGTACAGAAATAGACAAGCTTCAATTTGAATGCTACGGCCATTTTAGGAATGCCTACTTCCTTCATGTTAAATTGCAACAGAAAGTTCAAGGATTCCTCTGTGAAAATAGAGGAATACTCTTTTTTAGGTTAATAAGAGCACAAATATTCTGGAGCAGATCATAATTTCTATATGATCTTCAAGGATAAGCCCTGCCTATTTGAAAAAACGGGTATAAACTCACACGTGCTGAAGATGTGYTAACACATCTTCACGTGTGCTAACACATCACACATGTGCTAACAGAGGCTGCACAAGATGTCAACATGAAAGATGCAAAGAAAGMCGGTTGAAGAAATACCAGGTAAGACACAGCTGTGATGCAAAACGGTCAGTGAAAGGTGGTATGAAACTAAAGAGTATYCACTGTAATAATAAAACCAGGGAGAAAGAAATTAAAAACAAAATGAGAGAACCCAGAACGCACTCTCTGCTCCCTGGGAAGACAAATGCCAGCCACCCATGCRTGTGAAGCCCGGGCACAAGCTAAGCAGCATCAGCTCTGCATGCACTGAACCATCCAGCTGATTAAGTGAGCCATCCAATTCTTGCCTCACACGGTTTTGTCAGCAGTCACAAATACGTGGAATAATTGGATACAATCTTCCTGAAAAGCATCTGGTAGAAATCACCTTTATCAAATACTCAAGTGTGCTTTGTTTCTATAGCTAGACAGCCTCTGGTAGGCAGACAAATCCCCTTTCCAACAAGAGGGGAAAAATATTTGGGGAAAATTTCTCATGTTTTAATACCTAGGCTATATATCTAAATATTATAAGAGYTATACGTGTAACAAAAGGTAATATCCAATAATCAAATCCTATCATTTATTTTTATTTAGCCAATTATCCTAGAATTTAGGACTATAAAATCCATACTTTTTATTGCTTCACCTCAGTCCTCAAGACTGAAAAAAAATACATGAAAAAAAGCAATTTTAACAGTCCCTGTAAACACAGACCCATTGTTTCTTGGCAGTTGTATTCAGCAATTGCATCCAGGCATTACAAAATGCTGAACTCTGGCACAGAAGAAAACCTGTGTTGTGAATCACAGGAAACAAAATTACATAGACCAACTAAAAATAAAAACAGTTTCAAAATAGACAAAATTTTTATAGTAACTTTTGAGGTAGAAGTAATTGTTTAGCATCTACCGTGATCGAAAATGTGACTCTCGTGGGGAGGAACGCCTTGTAAAACCACTGTATGGGCAGCATTCAGGAACACCCTCAAACAGCAGTCAAGGCACTTGCACTAGAGGAAGTTGCAGCCACTCAAGTTTCAGTTTTTCAGACTAATTTTTAAGGAAAGGCTTTTAAACCTTCAAATGCTTTAAAATACGTTATATTGGGACAGGTCATATAGTYTATAGCAGCAACAGTCTCAGGAGCAAGAGCACCACAAGTCTGCTGAGCACCTTCCCATGTCAGGAGGTGCCAGGCTTTCCTGTCCTGAAGCTCTTAGTTCAGTGGAGATSAGTTCAAAGGTGCTACTGCATCTTCCAGAAGATCAATCTTGATATCAATTTAAAAATGGCTTCCTGAATTCCTGGTATTTCATTGTTCTCTATGAAAAAAAGGCAGCTATTTCATTTCTGCAGAAAATAGTCTGCATTCGAAATTACTCCTTAGGGCACACAATATGCACTTATGTAAACATGACTACAAAATGTCCTAGAGTTTTAGTGCCATGTATGGATTTTATTATTTTATTTACATTTCACAACCTTTTTCTTGCCCCCCAAAAACAGGTTAAGAATCAAAATGATATTATTCCCACTTCCTTTAGTTCTTTTTATCTACTGTGATTTTGTATTTATGAATTATTAAGCATTTAACCTAATTCCTCATTCTCTTTTTTTTTTATTTTATCCTTAAACAAATTCATAAAAGTTATTTTCAAGATTAGAGTTATTTTGGAGATTATTTCAAGGGATTGAAATAATCCTTGATGTGCCTTGCCCTTCTCAAAATAATGATTATTGCCAGACCGGCCAGCAAGCYTCTAACAACATTTGATCTTTTATGATCCCATCAGATTTATACCGACTTTTGCATACAGCTTCTATTTAAAAGCATGAATAAAGATATTTGATAATCCCAGATCAGCCTTTTTCTCTGTGCCATTTTCTTTTTGTACATAAGAAGGCTATTTCACTCATTGAATTCACACTTCTTTGTGTCTTCAAGTAAAGTTAGAAATATCCAAATTTAAAATAGCAAGAAAATTACTTAATTGATCTTCAAATAAACAGACTCAATTACACCAGATTATTATATTCAGAGAAGAGTTTCACTTTGGAGTATGTAACCTTTTTTTAATCTTTGAATTAATTTTTTTTAGTTATTATTCTTCAATTTTATATTTGTTATCAGAGGATTTTAACGCTGTTTTGTGCTTCAAATGAATACATTTGTGCTTCACTTAAGCATATGGGGTAAATTTTTAMGTTTATTATGTTCTTTCTGAAAGAGAAGGAAAGCAAAATGTAGGAAACTCCACTGAAACTTATACTATTAAAAATATTAGCAACTTAAGGCAAAAACACTGCATGAAATTATTTGGACAGTAAACCTCCTGGTATACTGCAATTGGCAATAGCCAGAGACTGCAGGAGAAACCAGAAGATATTTCTGAAATCATTGCTTAACTAGTGGCAGCTCTGAATCATAGAGATATCTTGATATCTAATCCACACAAGAGGAATGTAAAGGGTAAGCCTAGCCAAGACTGCTTTTTTGTTTATAACGTTGGTTCAGCCCATCGAGCAAGGACTCTGTCCACAGAACTGTGTCCCCCTCAACTTCCTTCTTACAGGCTGTGATGCACAAACCACAAAGCTATAGGAAAACAAGGCAAAAAAAAAAATCACAGGAAGTTGTGATGCTGTTTACATGAGACGTCATGCCTATTATGCAATCCAAAGATAAAATCAAAGAATTTTTAAATTCTTTGCTAGCCCAAAATGCTGTAGAATAAGTAAAACATCACAGGATGCTAATAAGGAGACATTACCGCAAAAAGCATTTCCCATGCTTTCACATGATGAAAATACCATGGATCAAAAATACTTTTTTTCTATAGAATTCCAGATTGCAATTATTTCTTGACATTAAKGAATACATTGTGAACTAATGAATACCTATTGAATTTCTTGACATTCATGGATAACTTCAGGACTTACTGTAGGAGTGTCTTGCTTAGACTGCTGCAGTTTTTGGAGGCCTCTTACAAATCAACAGTGGGATTTTTATAGGCTGCTCTTCATTTTTCATGCCTGTGATGTGAACAGCAGTGAAGSGTGCCATATCACACAGACCAGAGGGAAAAATATATAYATATAAATTAAAAAGTAATGAGGTATAGAAACAAAACATATCATGAAGTCCCAGAGCTCTGCAACAGTCGAACTCTTTAAAAATAAGGTAATGCAAATGCCTTCTAGAATATACACATATGGATAGGGCCACTAAGTCATTCACAGCTCTGTGATTCTGCATTTAGGTGGTATAAAATTTGTGCAAACTGTTATTCTTGTCACTATGTGATTCAACAGGTTTAAATGAAGCTCAGCACCAGAACAACACAAGGAAGACGAGGATCAAAGAAAGGCCCAGAAAGTCACCCTTGGCAGAGCAGGGTAAAGATTGGCTTGGCAGGGAACAGACGATCTTAAATTGTCCTGAGAAATCGGGAGGAAATGTGAGAGCCAGGGGGTAAGAGCTGGAGCAGGAGGCAGAATGCAGCATGCAGAATGAAGGCTGAAGCTGGAGAGCAGGAGAGAGGACGTGCAGGCCCAGCGGAGCAGGACACGGGAAGGTGCCAGAGGATCGCTTCATGACAGATCAACATCTCCAGCCCCACTCCTTCAGCTCCCTATGCAATTTCTCATGTAATCCTCCTCACAGGAAGGGCTGCCGCGCTCGATAAGCTGGGCAGTGATTTTGTGACGCCTCTCCAGGGGCATTGGCAAGAAGCGTCTGGTGCCAGCGCCCAGCCTGCACGGGAGATGTGCGTGGAGCCAGATACAGTTATTTGAAAGAAGGGAGGCTGACGGACAGATCAGGATTCCGGTCACGTCCGAGCCGCTACGGCTGCAATCAGCACGGCAGGGACACGGGACGCAGCAGTGGGAAACAATTCCCATTCAAAGCTCCACTGCAACCCGAGAGCTTCTCTCACCTTCAGCCTCACCGAATGAAAAAAAAGTAATTTATTTAAACAAATTTTTAATTACCTTTTCTTGCTTGTAGTTAAGATAGGGACAATTTGCTCAATTGTCAAAATATATATATATTTTTATTCATTAACAGGCAAAAAAGAGTTGAAACATGTGCCATCATTTTAACTGTATTTGTACCTTTCAGCAATAAATACAGGGATTTTTGCAACACACATATTCCAAACACAGCAGTGCAACCACCTCGCAACTTGGATGTAGTCAGTGATCAGCAGGCTGCACATGCAGCATAAATTGCACACACACAAAGAGCCCCACAGTTCTGGGTCTTGAATCCAAAGCAGATTGATTTTTTCCTAAAACAAGTTAGGTTTCTTACCCACACTATTCCTACTACTATGAAGCCTGCTCTGATAAGCAGCACACTTCTGTGTATTGCCAAATGATACATATTCATTGCCCTCTTAAGTCTATTTCTTAGTACTGTTAGTTATTTATTGCAAATGCCATAGTTCACTTTCAATTTTTCTGAATGGACTGGAGTAAAAATCAAACACACGCTCTCAGGTTTCATTTTGCTTCATTGAGTAAATGAAGAAACCTCCTTCAAAGCCTTCCTGTATGGCTGGCCACACATCTCTTGATGCTCACAAGTAGAGATTCTGTATATCCATTTACCACCACATAAAAGAGCAGCAATTCAGCTACCATTTTCATGTCACCAAATGAGAATACACCTTGTCACTGGCCATGTGGTACCTTCTAGACAGCTTCCTAACACGTTCCTCTAGCTATGATCCTAAATTTGGCAGAAATACAACACATACAACAATTTCTCACCTACCTGAGGTATTCAAAGTATCCAATGAGTATTAATTTATTTTACCACATTTTTTCCTTGATCAGAAAACTATTAAACAATATTCTTTTGCATTTACCACAGCTAATCCTATTATAGTTTTTTTTTTTCCTTTGAGCAACCAGAAGATAGAGAGTAAAAATCAATCCTAATATAGGACTTGATATTTGATTACATTTTAAAATGCTCTGGTAAAACTGCTATGCAAGTTATTAGAAGAGCTTCATCAGTTACTGTTTTTTTACTGGAAACATGTTTAAAACAGCTGAAGTCATGACATCATTTTTAAGCCCTTATCATGACCTACTCGTTCAGTTTAAAACCTAAAACAATATCAGTACATAACAGCCCAAAGGCTAAATAAAACAATAAGCATCTGCAAAAATATTTCTTTGTTCATAACATTCTCTTACAGCATTTCTACACTCCTTAAACACTGCTGTTTGAACACTGCTGTTTGCATTTATACTGCTGACTTTTTCAGATTCTAATTTAAATCTTTGACATTAAAATATTCAGCAGCAGTTTGTGTGGCAATCAAACTGAAAATCTGCAGTGGTTTGCAGACTACTAAAAGAAACAGGCTTGAAATACAATTAAAAATGCTTATCTGAGGGGAAGGAGGARTAGATTAAAATTGGAGAAGAATGATTGTGTAGCTTCACAAAACAGAGGGACTGCGATCACCTTTGAGCTGTCCATATCACCTTATGTTCAGAAAGCAGATGTTTTATCATCATTAGTGAAAATGTATATAAACTAAGTATCAGCACTTGCACTTACCTATTTTAAAGGATACTTCAGAGCTCTAGGACAGGACTACACGTGCACAAGAGGTCGATTGTGCTGCAGGTATGTAATCAAGAGAGACTTGGGTACCCAAAGACAACACTCCAAAAGATGACTCACATTTTGATTTGACAACCTGATTCTGTCCCAGAGGCTATGGTCCCTGCAGTTGCAACACAAGTCCAGTCAAATCCTGTACCAAGCTAAAAAGTAATCACCTTCTGTGAAGACCATTAGCAGATTAAGCCTGGGATAAAAAAAAAGGGGGAGGCGGGGAGCAGGAAAAGTTACATGTATTTATCAAATGGCAGGGAAACCAATGGCTTGTGCATAAGCCATCTTTTCAATTGTGTTTAGGTAAGTGATTAGTCTTCCTCTTATCACTGTCATCTTACTGTTTGACTTCACCATGGCCATACTGTGACCCAAATACACTAGATATATCAACAACCAGATCAAGCCCGTTTCCAGCTGCAGGCTTTTTAAGTCTATTGATATATTAGGGTTGACTGATGGTAGTTGTCTTGTTTTGCTTACAAATTATTTTATTTAAATTACATGCCTCTATGAGAAAATTAACCCAAATTCCAAAAAACATTTTTGTTGTACCAACCATAACATTCAAAAAAAAGGGATCACATGAATGAACATAAACAATAAGGATGGAAATACATTTTTTTTTTGCATACTTTCAAAGGTTGCAGTGTTTTGAAATGAATCATTTTAAGATTGTATTAGGAACAATGAATTGTTTCACTGTTCCCAAGTCCATAAGTCTAAATACTGCCCTATTCTGGTTTGAACAAAATTTCCAGGGTAAATCAAGAGAATGAATACCGCAAAGTTACCCCAAAGACTTCCACAGTGTCATTTTGAATAAGAAAAGGCAAGAGGATTTCCCAAATGAAACAGGCAGCGATTCTGTCCCTAAACCTCTTGATCTTATGAACCCTTTGAAAACACAAGGCCATCTGCCACAGGGACTTCGTTTCCGCCACTTGCACTACACTCGCATTCCTGGCTGTGTACTTTGATTTACATGATGCTATTTAAGCTTCTTCCTCCCAGGGCTATCAAAATTAGGAAGACACTAGTCCTGACTAATCAACGCAAAACCATGCAATAAGAGAACAGAATCTTTCTCCCCCTGTAAGGTTCCTTGATACTTTCTGGAGGTCTTCTTTCACTTTCTAGCATGTATACTTTTATTTCTTTTATTCCTTACAAATAGAGTAATTTTTTTTCAGTCAGATTTTGGACCATGACAACTGCGGGTTTGTTTTCTTGTTTGTTTATTCTAGTTTGTTTGTTTTTAATGTCTCTCTATCTCCCCTCTCAATCAGGCACACGAGCTTTGACTTTGTCTTGTCATCCTGGGTAGACTGTAGACCTGCTCTCTAGGCAACTGACACACCTTGACACTTTCCTTAGGGCTGATGATGCATCTGTAACAATATGGGAGACCACAACAGCATCTAACACTCTCACTGTCATACCTACTTGCTTTGCCTGTCAGCAGGAGTCACTATACAGAATTGTATTCCCTTCTATATATTTACCATACTCTAACTGACATGGATCACAGCTTTGATGTCCATTTTATAGACTTTGCCAGAACGTGGTACAATTCTGATGCTAGGAACCCTTAATTGCTTTCCACCTGTACAGTGTGTTAAGAATGTGGATCTCTTCTAATCTCTCAGTGAAGTCCACCACATTTGCTATACGTTTTCTTTGCAATATGATTAAAATTGTGGCAGCTAAGTAATACTGTGTTTTGAATATTAATTTGCTACAATGAAGCAATGAACATAAACTTATCGCAGAAAGAGAACCATACAGACCAGTCATCYAGGAGCTGTAACTAGTGCTAAGGCTATTACCTTGTCAAGTAATTTAAACACAGTTGTTCTGCTGCTGCTGGGTATTCTGGTCTTACGGTTCAGCTGTCTGCGTTAAGTAACAGTTGAAAAAACACACATGCCCACATACAACTAAAATTCGTACTTAATACGCAAGATGCACAAATTCTAAGCAGCAGGCCAATACTCARTTTCCTTATTTCTCTAAGGCACTCTGCATACTGAGCTCAAGATCCCTTGKATCCCTCTGGTTAGCTACTGATGCCACCAATATCAAAAGCGGGAATGTGGATGATATTGGACTGATTCTTCTCAGAGCCTCCCAAAACCGGAGCAGAGATAAAATAAATAAAACAACCAAAACACCTTCATCTGAGAGGCACACAAAATCACTCTTATTGATTCATGCCAGTCTTCCTACATATTAAACAATTTCATAACATACAAAAATAGTCATAAATTTTGTAAATATTATATAAYATTTATTTCTAAGCATTGAGAAAAAGAAATGTCAGCAAATCTAAGACAACAACTTCTATCCCCAACCCCTCAGAGTGCTAAARAAATCAATTTGAATGAATGACCGAAATATAAGATCTGAACAGACTACCCTGGTTGAGATTGTTTTTTCTCAACTTCAATAAAAGAACAYGCAAACTCCCAAATCTTACAGTGAGTAGATGCAACAGAGAATTAGCCATTCCCTGATCTGCCTGACACACAAATATGCAAGGTCTAGTGCCAGCAAAGCTAATGAGCTAATGGAATTGCTGATAAAAAGTAGCAGGTTGCAGTGAGGAATGCTGGAGGCTGCMTTTTCCATTGGCACTGTGACACTTCTGTAGATTGAATTCCCAGATTTAACACAACCACCAGAGAAGCATTTTTACAACTTCAGGGCAACATGTAAGATCTTTCCATGTTTGTGGAACATGCAATGTTATGGAGCTCACGTGCACAGGCCGTACACTTCATCAGGATCAGTCTTTGGTCATCCAACTCTCTTCAGCTTCCTACACAACTATACTTCCTACACAAACTACACTCTCCATAAAGCACGCAGTTCTGTTGCAGAACAATAACTGCATGACATAGGACTTTCAGAAAATAAGTCATGTATTAACAAATAGAGTATCARGTGGGTTATTATTATTTAAGCTACCTTCTGTATACGCACACTTTATAGGGTCTGAATAGTTAAGCAGCTCTCTCAGCTTCTCTWATTTTCTCCCCTTATTGTTATAGAATACATACTTTTCTAGAACTGGTGATTCCCAAGCTTCAGAGCAGTCCGGTCAGCTCCCACAACCAAAGACTATGCTAACACAAGAATACTAAGTAATGTGGGATTTTGGTGGGCACACAAGAGATCACCAAGACACTAATCAGATCATGCAAGGACTCTCAGGTCTCATAAAGACCCAGCAACCCATTATCATTTCCTTTTCTTAGGGTACTTCCATCCTCRAAGGTACAAAATACATGTCTTGATGCATTCCGTGAAGCAAAATTTCATTTACCTTTTTTAATAAAGTTGATTTTTTTTACGATCTTTCTGACTCTGTTTCCTTATTTCTAATATTAGTAAAATATTTAGATTGAACGTTCATAATGATCATGTGGAAAAACAAATATGCCAGTACGTCTATGTTTTATTGTTACTTGTATATTCTTTACCAGTTTTCATGTTCTGCATAGAGAAATTCAGCCCTGATATTGGTAGATATCAGATGCATAAATCTGGCCTACAGTTTGGGCTCTCTTTGTACATACACATGTAGTTCTTAAATGAGAGATTAAACAATCTTATTGCTACAAGCTACAACTTGATTG
Organism: Eudromia elegans; assembly: GCA_003342815.1. Taxonomy (NCBI): domain Eukaryota; kingdom Metazoa; phylum Chordata; class Aves; order Tinamiformes; family Tinamidae; genus Eudromia; species Eudromia elegans. The sequence continues at coordinate 275,584 of PTEX01000244.1, forward strand.
CATATGCAGTTGTTAAGGATCCTACCTAGTTCAAAATAAACCATTTGTCAGTGAACAAAGTCTTTGTCCAAACATCCCCACAGTGTTTATTAGGTTCTCAAGGGACATTTGTTGTTTCTATGAAGTTTTTAATAGAAATAATAACTCTTGAGTTGGTAAAACATGAAGGCATGGTAAGACAAGAAAGCATGAATGTAGGAAGGAAAGAACAAATGACAACTAAAACCAACTGGAGAAATGTTTACTTATAGCCCATACAGCCATATTTAGCAAATYTAGAGTGTCTGATCAGACAATATTTGTACCTGCTAAATGACCATCTGCTTGATATTCACGGACATTTTATATGTATAGGTAAAATGCTCATCAGAAATACATGTATGAAACTGTTTAACCACAGAACATGGTGCTTTCTAATAATTACTTTCTTACCACAGTTTCAAATATAAAATAGACTATTTATGGTTTAACCATAATGAAATTTAGATTAGTTCTGAGTTAACAGTTACACAAAAGAAACCAAAACTACAACATTTTAATACTTATTAGATTTTCCATATCCATATCACTCCTTAAAATATTAAAAACACCAGAAATCAGTGGAAAGGTGGGAAAAATGAGCGTGCCCTCTGTCTCTTTCCCCGTGGATCTTCAATATCATATACTTGTGTTTCTGCTCTACACCTCAYCTGCTAGAAAACCTTCCAACCTCTGGTAAAGAGTTTTCCTCAAGTGTGGAGCTCTACTTCCTCCYACCCCCAACAAAGAAGGGATGACCCAAGGTCATTTATGGATGTTAGTCAGTATTGAGCCAAGATCCAATTTATACTGCAATATATCATCATTTTTCAGTGTCAGAAAAGTCAGCATGACTATTTGATTAGCTCAGTCCATTCCAACCCAAAAATGACTCTAGCTTCAATATTCTGACAAGATTGCCATTTCACTGAACCCGTGTATTGACTCCTGAAAGAAAAGCCAGTTTAAGTTGTTTGTGTGATTTATAAAAAATGTAGTTAGCTGTGTACTATGTACAACGACTAAAATTATAGTAATGTGCCATAAAACTATAGAGCATGTGTGTAAATATCTGTACAGTATTTCACAACTTCCATAAATTATAGATATTAAAAATATAGAGCCTCTAAGCAGGAACACATTCGAAAAAAGTTACCATGCAATCCATTTATTTTACAGCCAGAAATGTTTCAACGAATTTCACATATATAGCTGTACTGAAATTCAGTTTTAGAACCTCACCCAAAGCACACTGCGGGAGGTGTTTAAAAGCCTCAGATCCCACTTTAAAGGCACACCAGAGGACACAAAGATAGTTGGATTCAGAAGTGGATTACACTTGCCCTCCAAGCTCATTTGCTTACCTTTTATGACTTTTCACACTTTGCAATTGGGAAAGAAAGAACTTGCCTAAAATGACAGCTGTGCCTAAAGAATAAATGGCATAATTCAGCTTTTTCACCAGTAGGATCAAAACTAATTTTCTTTAATATATCATCAAAAACAGCAAAGCGCTAACAAATCTGACATTAAATAGCAGCAGATTTGGGATATGCTGTGCCATTTGTTTTAAACCCGGGAGCCTGTCTCAAAGCATTTCACACATACCTACCTAACCCACCACCGAACCTCCCAACTATTTCACAGCCTGCCAGAAGAATGAAGAGGAAAGGCTGGATTTTCTTCCTCTTAATCTGCAGGAGAAAATTACAGCAAGGAGCAACTTGTTCAGATAYGTGGCATTTAACAACTCTGTGCTTCACACTGGAAGATGGAGAGAACATTTGCTTCTCCACAGCATTTCTCAAGAGCCTGGTCTAAGCAGCCTCTCACAACCTTCTCAAGGCCTGCCAGACTGATGAGTTCAGCCAAAGGCAGATCCATGCAACAAACCCATAACAACCATCTCAGAGTCTTCTGCAGGGAGAGATGCAGACCATGCACAGCTGCAAACCAAGCACGACTAAGTTAAATCATTGTCCGAAACATGAAGTTTTCAGGAACGCGTCAGTGACAGTCTAGAGTGGAAGAAGAGAAGCAAGCAGTCAGAACAAGGCAAACTTTGTTGTCGAAAAGAAGGGATCAAAGAATTACTCCCATTTTTGCTGACATCGCTAGATGATACCATGCTGAGATTGTACAGGATTACACTACATGCATACATTCAAACACGMAAACGAGTACATAAACAAGAGTCTTCTATGAAGAGAAATTTTAAACAAATCAAAATACAGAGGGAAGACTGAGCAGAGCCAAGAGTGAGTGGAACAAAGGAGCATATGCCAAGAGTTGGGTGCCTTTACAAAGGAGGGAATTGCTCTCCATTCTTTGGCAAGGGGGACAAGGAAGCCAGCTGGCCTCAGGTGAGAACAGGARCAAGGCAGAGTTGGGTAAAGGCAGCCCAGGAAGGCCATARCTTCCGAGTACCTTGGCCAACAGGGAAAAGAGGAGGACAATAACTCGGTCAGGAAATAAGGACAAACGGGGGCTGYGTCCTCCAGCAATGAGAGACCCCACAGCGATATGCCCGGTGGACTCTGTCCCTACTCCAATAAATGTTAGGACTCCTCTGTCTCCTTTTTGGACACATGGTTCTTGACAGCAAGATTTTCCACATAAAAATAAAAAAAAATTATTCTTTTTCTCAGGAGGCTGAAAACAGCAACAATTAAAGAGACATATTACTTTTCCCGGAGTATCAGTGAAATTACTGGGGATTTTATAAAAGTAGCTTAACATTTTAGATCGACTGCAGCCCTTTTTTATCCAAAATACCAGCACCTACCAATTTAAAGTCTAAGGGTAAATATCTGTTTTAAACTATGCATATGGTAGTTGCATAGAACATTCATGTAAGAAGTATTCTTATGAAGTGAACAAGACTGTTACAAGATGTTTCTGTAATTGATGCATGGTCACATGGACAATTCTCTTCCTGAAAGCAAATAACATATCTTCTATACATGGTGATCTTAACACCTATCATATTCCAAAGACAAAACCACAGTATTCCAATCCCATGTCAGACTAGTAGGAATCTAGTCTTTTTATTCATTACAAGATYGGTTTCTACTTCTTTGCAGTTCTTSTCAAAGCTTCAGCAGCCTCTCGCCCTCTTTCTGCAGATACAAAGAGCACCAGGCTCTGCCTCTGCTTCGKGTTGCGGTGCGTGGCGAGTGCTGGGTGAAGCAGAGGCCGCGGGGTCCCCCGTGCCAGGGAAGCCTCAGGAGGGCACCCACCCTGCTCGTCCCTACCAMGGATGAGCAGCAGACGCAACCTTCGGGCTAGGGACAAAGGCAGCCACCTTCATGTCCTTCCTCCTTCGGAAGAAAGGTTCTGACAGTTTCCAGCTCTTGCAAGCAAATAAACACTCTCAGAAAGGGCCTTTGAAAAAGAAGGAGAACCAAGCATGATGGCTGYGGTAATATAATAGAAGCCGAGTACTTGGGTTGGTAGAAGATTGGTAGTATTGAGAAGTACTCAAAGAGCTTTGCTRTCCACCAACTCCCGAACTAGAGATTCAGTCAGCATTTTATTTTTCTTTAAAAATATAGTRCAAGCACTGTGCTTTATCAAGAGTGATTATTCAAACAAGAGCTGCACAGGAAAAACAAAAAATAGGAATTTGAGAAACCAGAGGAGAACGTCATATAAATAAAGTCAAGCRAATGATAAAGGTGAAGGAAGCAGGAGCTGGGGAGGGATAAAGCCTCAAGGTTGCTTGAGCCTTGAGAACAGAAGATGGACTCTCTGGGAGCCCTCTAAACAAAACAGTGATCATTAAGATTATTCAAGGAGCTCCTCACACTCCCTCAGCCCGAGGAGCTCATCCCCTTCCCTCCGCCCGGCCCCAGTTCACGGAGTCACTTCAGTCTTTCAACAGCTGCACAGTTGTTACCACCTTACACCACTTCAGATTTTAGCAGCAGCTGGCTGTTTGCAGGGCCTCCCAGCTCACTTAGCACACCAATTCACACGTATTCACGAGTTTTTCCTTCCCTTTTTCAAGACGTTTTTGCAGCACATCCTCACCAAGGAAACAGACACTCTCACCTTCAGTGATTTTTAGCTCCTGGAGATTTTTAGCTACCTGGTGACACTGCCAGCAAAGACATTAGGCAAATTTGTGTGCAGGTGATTCATATTAAACTTTACTTTTTATTATTATTATTTCATCTCTTGATTCCTGACAAATTCCTATTGCTATAAAAACTATTTTCTCTCCTTTCCATGGGCTCTGGCTTCAGTGGCATTTCTGGTTACATTTTATACTACAAGATCTATATCACTGTCCTATATCCCACATGTAGCATTCATATGGCTTAATGACTTTATTTAACAAAAGAAACACTAGCCCTAATTGTTTGAGAAATTTTTCAGGTGTTTCTTACTATCATATCACACTGCCTGCATAGCCAGACAGCTTCCTGCACCACTTTCTGCTTTCCACCCCACCTTTCCCAAATTGTTTAAGTAGGCTAATAAAAGCCCCCAAAAATACTTTTTAGCAGGGATGCAACTATTTTGAAAACAAGTATATCCAGCACCCCATTCTAAGCCATCAAGGATAATATAATTCAATTAAAAAAGAGAGAAAAAAGTCCCATTTTCTGCATAAATGCAATCTTCACAAACAGTTCCTTCAAACCACAACATCACAGAATAAATGTTATGAGAATCAGCATATCTACATGTCTCATTTGACTGATGGCTTTTAATGAAGATTAAGTATCCAGTATCAAAAACATATTTCAGTTTCTCTATACCTGGAAATGAAACAATATTTACACTCATGATGAATCTTTCCATGGTTGATTATCWGTCTCAAACAGGCCTGCTTACCAAAACCGTTCATAATTACAAAACAAGCATCAGACTTCAATTGTAAACATTCTAATTCAAAATTAAAGGTTCATTAGTCACYTAATGGAAGACATGAGAAAGTATTTCATAATGAAACAGAATTCCTCTTCAGACTACTTTTGATCTTCAATCTGTTTTGGCCGGAGGTTGGCCAGCAAACAGATACCACGACTGATTTCTCTGCATGTTAATGAATCCCCCTTTCCACCTTTTCTCTAAATTGTCATTGACTGAGATGATTTTCAGGACACAGATGGACATGCCAGAGAAAAGAGCCTTCATGGAATTGTCCTAGTGTCAGTTACAACGTAAATCTCAKGTTCAAGAGTGAGGAATCCTTGATACCAGACAGGACAACTGAAATCTATCCTGACATAGCAGGATCTGTGCAGCTTAGCTGGGTACATCACCTTTCATTCCCAGCATCTCCACTTGCAACCAACAACATACTTACTAGCCAAGTGAAGTTCCAATTCTTCCCATGTGCACTGGATCCGGTTTGCCTAGCAGAATCAACCACAATCCAGGCACTAGTCTAGGATATTTGAAGTTTGAAAAGTCTGGGCTCACATTTTCCTGTGAGGCAACTGCATCAGGCAATATGACATACTCAAATATACTCAAAACAAAGCTTGCGCACGCAGCACTGTGTATACATAAATAAATGCTTGACTTCAAAAGTGCCTTTTTCCAGCCCCAGCATTGCCTACAGTGTTAACTCAAAGACAGCCATCATAAAAGTGACACCTTTCTATCTATTAGCAGCCCAGAAAGTCTGCAAGGGAATGTTTTTTAAGTACAGTTAGCTGGAGTGAGATTTTCTCTTTCCAAAGTCATGAACAAATTACTCTGCTGAATCACTGATTAATGCCAAGGGAAATACATGATCCATGACTTGAAAACCATGCTCTGCGTAAAGCCTCCCCTCAAGCAAAGTTCAGCTGCACGTGACATGAAGTGGGATATGTAAGTGCACAGCTATTAGTGGACCAAGTGCTGAGTCTGACTTAAGTATTGTTTTTTGCAGCATTTGAGATAAACTGGAAATCCAAAGCACTCAAAAGAACAAGCAGAAAAGCATACATGTTTCTCTCACCTCAGCAGATGTTTCCTCCTTGTTTTAATGAATTGGTCTATTCACTAGACATTTAAGTTACATGCAGGCAGATTTGATAGCATATTACCCATCCAAACCCAAAATATCTTCAGTAGCCTTCTGTGATTTATAGCAGAAGTTGACTCTTCTCTGGTGTAACTGAAACAGCAAATAAATAGGGCAGAATAGCACTGAACTTCAATAGTTCTGATTTAAATCTTGATTTACCCTTCAGACTTAATCAGTTTTCTCCCTTCATATCAAAGCCCACAATTTGCAGTATGTCTGTATGTATCATATCATATTTAGGTATTCTCATTTCCAGATTCAATCGGTTCAGACTTATTTACATATTTATTAAGCAAAAGGTTAATGCAAATCATCATGTTGGATTCTAATGTAACCTACTTTGGGTAGCAAAAGCACAAGCCAAGGGCAGTCATTGCTAAGACACTAATAACCCCCACTAAAATTTGACATGTACTGCTCCATTTTTTCATTTCAAAATAACTATGATGGTAAATGTAACTTTAAAATGTTGTTTCATCATTCTGATTTACAAGTGTATAGATCCTTTGAATATGTTGTTATAAAGGTTAGACCAGTAAGGGCATGTTACTGCTATTTCTCAGAGTCTGGGRAACCACATTCTTCCCTTGCATTTGGGCCTCATTCATCCATTTTCATGAAGTTTACAAGAAAACTGAATCATGCAGCTGTCACTCAATTTAAATTAATATATTACTGTCCACAGGAGTGAATGTTGACCTCAGCAACATTTCCCTTTGTAGAAAGACAGTATGAGAACTGTATGGCATTTGAAAATAAGATTTGGAATGACAGGAGAAAGAAAAAAAATTTATCTCTTTTTCAAAGAAGTATTCAAGTGAAATATCACCCTAATAATTAAGTTCAGCTTAATTGGTGCATGTTGGACATTGCAACTAAACATTACAGAAGAAACTGACTTTACTAAAAAAAAATCATGCAAAATTAACCAAATAAGATTAAATCACATACGGAACATATTTCCATAACCATTGGTTCCACCTGTTATTTCTTTACAACATCATTCAAATCTATTGGAATAAGAAGTTCAGCAAGAATGCAGGTTGCACGTGGGTCAGTTAGTGAATGAAAAYGTGGAGAAGACTGATATCCTCCAAAACCTTTTTGCCTCACAGGTATGAACAGCAATACTTGGAAAGGGCAGAGACAGTTGAGAGAGACAACCAAGAAATTACTTAGGTGAACCTGGATATATTAAAACCCCATAGGGACAGGTAGAAGTCACCTGAGGGTGTGGGAAAGCTGGCTCATATGAACATGCATCCTCTGTCCATGACCTACAAAACTGGTGGAGGACAACTGGAAAAACACTGTCATTAGGTGGACCCAGATCCRTCTCACTGTGGTCACAGAAACAGTGATAAGGTGTGTCTTTGTGGAATTGACTTCCAAACGTGCGAAGGACAGTAAGGCAACATCAGGAACATTCAACATGGATTTACCAAAGGCAGATAATCCCTACTGTGGTAAAGTGAGTGGCTACAAAGATCGGGGGAAACAGACATGTAATAACTTCTGAGGGCTTTTGACATTGTTGTCTACAGTATTATCATTAATAAGATGACGACCCCCATGATCAGTTGTGCTTGGACGGCTGTATCCAAGCTTGCAGGCTCCCTTTCATACCAAAGACAAAAGACCTATTCAGATCAACTGAAGCGCTCCAGTAAACACAACCAACAGATCAGAGCAGACCCATCTACATTTTATGCCTTCTGTAAGGTAGGCAGTCAGACTTTCTCAGGAAGCCACAGAGAATATCTCATAAATCAGAGACGTCTAATATGACCACAGAATTCCCCCTCTCAGCATTGTGTACACTTCTGCACAGGCAGGGTAGGATTGAGTTTCTCAAACATGCCACGTCAGCAGTAACACATACTCCATAACATTAAGAGTAAATCTGGAGAGTAAAACGGTGGGTGATAGAGGTAATGGAGGTCCAAACATGCTGCAGCTCTAGGGTTCTTGTTTTGGTTTTTGACTCCTCAGTTCTTGGGACTAACTCTGAAATGGTCCCGGGGTCAATACACCCATCAGTTGTTGCTGGTGCACTCAGACTGCTTCACAATGTAAAGCCAAGAATGGTGAGTAGAGATCAACACATAAGTGTGTTCAAAAGCCCTGCTCCACATTAAAACAATAATGCAAATGCACCYAAGTCATCCTAGAGTATCCCGGCTTGACTCCAGTTGCTGCTCCGAAGAAAGAGGTCTGCCATAGGTCCTAGCTTCTCAAAATATCAAACACAAAATATCAATCTTAAAATAAAGAGATTCAGAAAGCTTTACCAGAAGGTAAAAGTAGAATCCAAAATGCCTATGAACCTCTTAGAAAAGTCAAGTTTTGCTTAAGGCCTTAGCTTGGCCTTTTCATTGCACCTGTGAGATTCCTCCAASAAAGTTGGATAGTGCCATCTTCAATTACAATATTTCTGCCCTTTTGTAAACATAAGAAACTAAGGCTTTAAAAAAAATCAAAACAGAACTTTCATTTAAAAAAAATCACATTTCCTTTTTCATTCTAATTAATGATAACAATTAATGACAACAGCTCAAAAATTTAATTAACTAGAACTCTAACAGGAACAAATTTTCTTTATTGAGTCTGACTTTCCCATTTCCTMCTCTGTCCATCCATAGTTACAAAAAACCAAGCCTGTATCCTARGTCTATATGCAAAGAAAACAAAGTAACAAAAAAAACCCCACGCCAACACACAAAGAAACACTCCAAAACAAAAACTCTCCTCACCTGAGGTTTTCCATCTCACAGAAAATGGCACACCACTTCAGATTAAAGAAAAAAAACAGTGTCATTTGCACTTGGAGTGACTGCCAAGAGAGCTGCAGGTTGTTATTAATAAGGATCCCTGCTGTTGTTTCAGTGAGTGATTTATCACCTTCACACCCAAGTAGGAGGTCAGGCTGCAGAGAGGAAACAATTCATTCAAGGTGGCATTTCCCCCGCCACAGTCAGTTGCTTTAACAAAAAAATAAAATAACTCCTCACCACTTCGCGCTTAATTAAGGACTCTCTGTAAAGGCAATATGACCCTTCATGTTCACAATTAAAGATGGTGCTCCACATATATTCTTAAAAGATTGCTACTTTAAAAGAACAACTTATTTCCCCTCCTGCAAGCACCWAACTCAGCCTGGTAAGTAAATTCCATGTCTTTTTTTATCCTAATTTATAAATGCTTATGAAACTTCATGATTTAGAAAGCTTTATTAGCTTTCAAAATATACTGTGACTTATAATACCATGGTAACTGTATTTATTTGTTGGTTCTACTCAGATAATTATTATGAAAGTCTACCACTTGTTAYTGCTCTGCTGAGTACAATAGATCTTTCTTCACTCTATCCATATAAAGCAATACAAAGTTGAAATTTTAGAGGTTTAAAAAACAACACCAAATTGCAGTCTYCAAGAAGTTGTACACTGGCCAATTTTCTTTTAACATGGAAATCACATAAAGCACATCACTGGGCTCATAAAGCACAGCATGGACATCATCTCCCACTTCAAAAGTTTTCATAGTTAAACTCTTCTCCAATCAGTTTTACAAAATTCCCTGACAAATTTTGTTGTCCAAAAATAGTAGTCAACAAAGGAGGAGCCCTCCATACCCCTCACTACTTTTTTTTTTTTTTTTTTTGAATTTGCTCCTCTTCCCCCTGCCCCACCACTGTATTTTCCAATTAGGATTCCTAGGCATTTCCACAGAATGTGGACTATAATTTGAGAGATACTGAAAATGCATAACTCGTAGAGCAAAGGAGYGAAGAAAAGTCTAATCTCTAATTGACCCCATTTTCATAGCATAAATGCAGTTGCTTATTTTATACATCAGAACTGACACTGGTATTTCATGATGATTCTTGTCACCAATGGCTTGTACTCATTCTAATCTACACCCTGCAGTTGTTTTGGAATTAAAGAAATTAAACGGTAATTAATCAAATAACAGAGATTAAATAGGAAACAGWCAATGTGATTTACTTCAATATTATTTTTGAAGCCTCTGAAGTTTCCATTAAAACTAACTAGTGGCCTGTTTTTGCTGTRCAATAATTATTTTATCCAGATAAGCACACAGATTTTGACTCCAACCATATTATGTGTAAATGTCAATCCAAGATTTTTATCAAAAATCCTCTCAAAGGGAAATGAGAACCAAACTTTAAATATGTAATTCATGTGCTCTACATTTCACTTGCTTAATCTTCTTTGGAAAGGAGAATATACAGAACATCACCACTACTCTGATGGAATACTTATTTCTCTGAAATGAGAAAAATCCTGGCCAAAACACTGGGTTGCAGCTGCTTGGAAAAACAACATCAAAACAACCACCCAATTCATGTGAAGCAATATACTGAAGCAAAATAGGAATAATATCTATTATRTACTGCTGTTTCTCAGAGTTAGGCAAAGAGAATGGCTTCTTTCCTMCTTCTGCTTCCCTATTCCACTTGCCAGCTGGAACATTGTTACATTTTTAATTACTTATTTATTATTTTTATTATCCCATTATTTATCCATTCTGACGTGTGCTGGATTGCCTCCCCACTCCAACTTYATTTTCCACTCAATTGCGTTGAGTCAGCTGTCTGCAGTAATGAGAGACCCGCTCGGTCTTCTACCTGGCATTTTAAACAAGACTTCTGCTTCCAGTTCACCAGGTAAGAAGGAAATTGGAAACTGGGAGGGAAAAAAAAAAGCAAGAATTTGGTCTTGCCCATCACATTGACTCTGGATTTCTCCCATAGAGAGTCAACCAGGGAGAACGCAGACCAACCACAGCAGCATGCCYTGCCAGCATAGCTGCCCTTAGCACTGCCAGCTCACCTGGCCAGCATTAAATYCCCACTAAAATACAAAACCTCAAGKCAARTTTATTTGCTCTGTTCTTTAATGTTTCAGAATTAGTTATCTGAGTTTCTGAACTGAGCTACTCCATCATCTCCCTTTAGAGTTATACATCAAGCTGCTTTATGCAAGCAAAGCTGACCTAGATGTTTTTCTTACCAGAGGTTTCTGTGCAGAATCAAAAGAGTAAGGACAGCAAAGGTTATAGGAAAACAAAGTTGACTGCAAAAGGCAGAAAAAAATGGTTTAAAGAAAAGATGAGTAAGGCAAAACAACAGACTTCACCKAGGAGAAAGCTTGCTTCAAGGAACAATATAATTAACTGTTATCTCGGTCCCGGGGAATCAGACAAGTACCAGGCTTAATCTGCGCCTGAAAATTTAGCTTAGACATCAGGAAGTAAAAAATAGTACAAAATAAAAACATTATTTTAAGAGTGCAATAGTTAACAGACTATCAAATGGTCAATGGATGCTATGAAAATTCTGCTAACATGGGTTTAAGGTGAATTAGACACAAGTTCAGGGAAGTTAATCTTGCCAAGGTTTAACTAAGTGTCCCCTCTAGTTCTATTTTCTACAGCACTATGAATTCGCCTCTTAGAACTGGATGTTCAGAGATTAATAAATGATAAATTACAGAGGTCTGYAGCAGAATCACCACTACAAAGTATTTTAAATGAGCTATTAATAAAATTTATTGAGCTCTATCAGACCAAAAACTCCACCAGCCCAGCTTCCACCCTAGTCTGATAGGAAAACAGCTATTCCAAAGTATCGTGGAGTAGGAGCTGTCAGTAACAGGCAATCCTAACAATTCACTGCAGCCCAAACTACGCAACAGCACTGCAATGGTTTGCCCAAGCAAGGTCRCAGGCTATCAAGGTGAACAATGTTTGAACACAGTGTGCAAGCACCTGGAAGGAAAAACACTGGAAGACAGAACTGACAACCATGTGCATCCTATTAAACCAAAAAATTTGATTAAAAACTTAACTAAATATAACAGATCCTTCACTTCATGCACACCATGAAGTCTATAATTGAATTAGTCCTAACTAYGAAATACAAAAAGGAAGATGTGTAAGTAGACGGAAGCATTATCGCAATGCAGGTTGAAACAAAAGCAAGAGCTGACAGCATATTGGTCAAGAAACTGAAAATGCTCTGTAGGGCTGGTTAACATCTGTGAGTCAGCTATCCAGCAAAAGCTCAGTCTTTTAAGAGCAGCTTTACCAACACCAGTCTTTGCATTTGCCAGAACAGCAGTAATAGAAAAATATCCCCTACAAAAAATACCCAAATTTCAAAGTAATAAAGAGGCAACTGAGCAACAACACATACTCTCACTGCCAAGTCTAAAGTYACCAGCTGTTGTTTTCTTAGCAGTAAACATTAAAAAGGAAAAGCTATGAGTTATGTTGTTTGATTCTTCATCAAAACAACATGGCCCACACACCAGAGGCAATTATGCTAAGTACACACACTAATGAAAAACAAACCAATAAATAATACAAACAAGTCCTCAAATACCACTGCAGGACTTTAATTTTATGTTTAACTAATAAATGTCAAGCTGAATTTTTAAAAGTACTACCTTTTGCTTTCCTTACAAGTCGTAACACATTCCCTTTCTAGAGCTATCACAATCAGGCCTGAGGGGTCAATAGACTGCACACTAAATTTTTCATTAGAAGATTTTTTTTTGTTTTTAAGTCCTTCCTCAAAGAGAGTAGACTCAAATTAAAGGAGTAGAAGGGAAATAAGACCGAGGTAGTTAATATCTTACAGAATGGATTAACAGCTACAAGATAAAAAAGCATTCCTACCCCTGAAATTGCCCCTTTTGTAGGGGCAGCTGTAGTCTTGCTCCAGATGGAAGAACCGCCCATCCTAGCGTTCTCCAGGAAGAACACACCCAAGCAGTCTTGCTAACCGTGGGTGATCTCAGTTGAGATAGTTGCACTGAGTTACCATTGTAGACGGTGATTCCTCATCTGACAGTGGTTGAGAAGCCGCAATGTTCTTTCATGTCYAATTTCCTGCCTATTTTCTTCTTTCATATAATTAAAAGCTCTTTAGGAAAAAGCAGGTTTTTTTCTCTATTGAAGCCAGGTACCCCCTGACTGATGTATTTTTTTCTAGTTTCTCTTCATCGGTAGTATTTCTGACCAGCTTCAAAAAAGCTTATTTAAAAATCATAGAAAAATAATGATTGTTTTGGTGCTCTTTGATCTGCATTTCARCGTTGAAGGCAGAAGCTCAAACCAGTGCTCTATTTTCAACTTTCACTCCAAAATCATAAGTGGGAGAAAAAATAAAATAAATATTGTTCCATCCTGTTGTATTCTATCTTTCTATTTTGCATTACATAAACCTAATACTTGAATTTGGGGAATTTTTTATATATAACCCAATCCATATGTGTATGTGTTGTTAAGGAGACTCCACCATCTAGTCTTAGATGATATAAGCATGTTCTTTTAAAGTCAGCAGGATCTTCTTTCTGATAGATGATTGTATTGGTCGTCATTTTTTTTGTTTGTTTTTGCTACCTCTGGCGTTTTTGGGGATTTGTTTGTTTGTTTGATTTTGTGCCTCTTATCACCGTGCTGACCACGTGCTCTGAAATTTCCACCCTCAAGGTCCTGTGCTGCAGTTGCTTCTTTCCACACTTAAGAGTTTTATTTTTCCTGTTAGCYAGCAGCTTAGCGTCCAATAGCAAATGTGGATCAATTCTTTTTTGTGCATGTGGGTTTTTTTCCCCCATTAGTTCCAGGAATCAAGCCAAGGTCTCTTGGAGGCAAGAAGGTACTCAAATACGTCAAAAAGGCTTGGGGAATTATTTCAGTAGACGTACCTTCTCAGCCACCCTCCTCATGTTCTTATTATTACTGAGGATATGACTGAAATAATAATGTAGTCAATGAGAAATGTCTAGATATTAGTAATATGGGATGTTGCCTTGGAGTGCTTAAACTATCAAATTGASTCAAGCCCATGTAAAAATCCCAAACCTCCATAACTGCTGGAATTCACTTATGCTCTTACAGGCGGGTGATGGATTACTCCAATAATGACTGCTACTGGAAGAAAATACATGGGAAATAGCATGTACTGTAAAATTAATGAATGAAGAGTATAGCAATAAGACCCAGATCTTATTATCTCTAAATATCACTTGCAAGTGTTGTCATAATATTGTTTTGAACTTTTCCATCCCTTATGCTGCTCCTTGAGCAACAGTAGCAGGTTATAAAATTTTATGTCATGCATGAATTAAATTTCCAAGGTCAAATAACTTATAATATATACTGAAGCAAATTCTTAGCCAGAAATAAAAACAGAGGCCCATAATGGACTATGTGTTTACACGTCAGTTCTAAAACCAACATCTGGGCTCATCTCTGCCATTTTCATTAGAATATGCCAAGGATGAGAAGTCCAAGAACTGCACTATCACAAACTGATTTGTCCTGCCCTATGTTTCCATTCTTTTTAGCTCTAATTTGCTCTTCCTGTTCCTCATGCCTTTACTTGTAGAATGCATTTCTAGCAAAAGGACTGTTGCCATTCTGTTTGGCTAATTTGGGACTTAATTATATCAAATAATCAAATACTCAATTTAATCCAGAAAGAAAAATGGATATTTTGGATATTAAAATATTCCTAAAATTAATGTAAACAAACAACAAAATCCAGAGTAGAAGAAAACAAGAAAACCACAAATTAAGTGCTCCTGATGAGGGAAAGCAGATTGAACATGGCTCTTTACATGCATTAATGCTAAAGCAAAAATTATAGCCATACTCCCATTTTTTTTTT
>PTEX01000244.1:290390-317020 GCA_003342815.1 Eudromia elegans
TTTTTTCGGGATGCCACAAACTAAAGATTTTGCCGAGGAGTTCCGAGCTGATGAGCAGCAGGTAATCTGTATCTTTGATCTTAAGGTAGAATTTGGATACCAGCAGAACTTCAACAGTAGATTCTGGCATCCTGGACTTCCATGGGTGCACAGATCTGTGCAGAATGTGACCAGAAAAATGCTGTCAAAACCTGTGCATGCTAATGAAATTCATGGAGCTGACAAACTGAAAGAGGAAGAGATCTTAATGTATCATACTATGTTATTCTTCAGATTTTGGGTTTTTTTTTTTTTCAATTTGTTATATCAGATATTTGATTACAAACCTCTTTCAGCCTTTATACCATTTCACCTCATCAGGCAGATGAGTTAACTCAAAATCTTGAATCTATTCAATGTTCTTTCTAGTATTTAAGATGATAACTCTTGTCTCCCCGGTTGGGATCCTTATTTGTGCTGTATTTTGAGAGCAAGCCTCCTAATTCCTGCATCTCTCCTGGTGACAGCTCACTGCACAGATTGCTGCCTCACGCTTGATCCTTATTGGCAATGGGCACTACGCCACGGCGTCAGCAATTACTAGCAAAGTGCAGCTGCTAACGTTCAGCAGACAGTTACATCAGTGACACAGGAATAATTCTAAACCAGCAGCTTTGCAGCGCCTCTGAGCCCGGCCTTCCACCCTCCAGGCCCAAGCAACCACAGTATTTATGCTGGATTGGTCTCTGACCCAGATACAGAAGTGATTATTGAAGTTTTCATTTGGCAGTAGTAATTCTGACCTACTGTGCTAATAATTTTGCTGATGGGAACTAATTAACCACCAGACAGTCTACACACTGTCTTGAACCTGCTGTTAACAAGCACATAATAAAACTCCAGTCAAATCACACCGTGTATTAGGTAAAAAAGAAAAAGAAATACACACATTCAAGCGCCTCTGAAATGTTGACTACAGTTGTAAATAATGAGTGAAGGCATATCATATACAATAAAACATGCTAAAATACATTACAGACTAAAATATCCTGTATTTATGTATGTCTCCGCATTGACAAACATAAGGACATAAAATTAAAGCAGCCACCTTTTCACCCCTGGATTACCTCATGTAGGTCAGCACAGGGCAAGCCAGATGCGACTCCAGTCTCGCAGCTGCATGAGCCTAACCCCTGTCTGCAACAGTGCACCAAAAGCACGAGAAATGGAAACTCGACTTGGGACTGGGTCTCTGCAAGAAGATTTTCCTCCACTGAACTTTCAGTGTCCCTTCACTAACCCTCTGCAAAATCATAGAGCCACAGTAAATCAGTAAATGCTGGAAGAGAGATAAATCTTAAAAAAAGAAAAAAACAACTGTGCCAGATTAAGGCAAAACAACAAAATAAGAATATCATATGTAGTAAATAAACAGACAACACTCTATACAGCATTCTAAACAAATACTAAATCCTCGAGCATTCTGCATGCACACATGTGTAGTTATGCATCAGTGGGAAGAGGCCACCAGTAAGAGCAGAAGAGAACCCCTCTGTTACTCATGTCTTGCTAAACACTTCAAGACTCAGAGTAATCAAACAGAAAATAATCTTCAAGCATTAAATCAATACATGGTCAAGAAAAGAAAAATGCAGACTGATTACTTTTCATTTCTGTTGGAAATGTCTATYCCTTTGTAATTCAGCATGGAAGCTGCAGGTAATACCATTCAAAYGAGCAAAGTCCCGAGGAGAGTTCAGCAGCAGTGCAGCACTGCAAAACAGCTTGCATAAATGCACCTAAGAACCCATCTTAAGTGATCGATATTTATCAATTTTCCCTAAAGATTAACATTCTTCTCCTCTTCTATGGAATTTTAGTATTATATATACCAAAGATCCCACACTACTTTATGATAAACCTGAACCACCACATTTTYTGTGAAAATGAAAAGCTAACTCAAAAGTGTTCTTTGACTCTAGTCAAAGGTTAGAAACCCAGCCCGCTGGCGATGCTCTTCAGGCAGACTGATCAACGCTGGAGTCAGGTGYTTGGCTACATCGTATACTGTTGCCTCTGAAAAAGAGCACTGGATTTGTACAATCTTAAACTGCGCTCTTTGACCTTTTCCGATTACCACTACTCACTCAACCTTCCCAAGATGAATGGTGGGTATCTCTGTCCAAGACAGTCCATTCAGCAATCACAATATTTCCCATAAGTTAGATAAATTGAGCGGTCACTTAACAGGGAGAAAGGTCAACATCAATCGCAGCAAAGGTCACTCAGCCCAGTTATCACGTACTGTATTAAATTGTCATAAGATCTGGCCAGTGGTTTCATCAATAAGTCACACGGCTGGAAAGATGGCGGGCGCTAGAAACTAGTTTGCCCACGGCCGCTCTGTAATGCCCCCGAAGCAAAGGCCACCGTGCAAATGGAGGRCAACTAAAGCTTTGATTTAATCAGTTTGGAGGCAAAGCAACAGGAATGGAAAGGTATAATAAATTGCTTCTATCCATGCAGTCACTGTACTATGAACTACCATTTTGGGTGCTCTTGGGTGCTCTTATGGTCACTGTGGGAATACTTTTCAAGATCTTCAGAATTACTGGTCTGTTCAGGTCAAATCTTGCTCTTTGCTTTCACACCTGAGTAAGATGCAAGAGCAACAACACTTCCCCTAAGCATTACAGCAAAGTAAATGTGACTAATAAGCAACCTCTTACAGAGAACAATTCCAGAACTGTTTTAATCCAGTTACTAGCAAACTCCCACACTTTAAGCTTTTATCTTATATCAGAAGGAAATGCTTTCCTTGCTCAAAAATACTACTTTAATGAAACGAAAATTTCCATAAATCACCATAAATGTGAAGAGTTTAAATGTGAAATATTTACACAATTTAGAGCCATGTATTCACAAAAAAAATTGATAATCTTTGTAATGTTTGAGACACAAATAATTACTTCCATGAAGGCAACTTTATGTTCTAAAAGTGAGCTCTATGCATTACCAAAATGCTGCACTTTGTACTTTTGTTTAGGGTTTCAAATAATTAACTGAAGTTACATATATTTTAAACAATAGTCATATTTGAATCTCTCTTATATTTTCAAGTAAGTCATAACGTACTTTTCCAACAATCCACTCTTGACAACAATTTTGAAAGTGGATGTCTGAACATYTACAGACTATATATATATATGTATATGTATTGCCTACTCAGGAACTGGCACTGTAACAGCTGGTGTTGTATCCAATCAGGAAAGACAGGCAATGCCATATGGCGTATTTTTCTTAACACAGTTCAAAGTACTGAATATCCAAACCAGAATACTTAGGTGGGGGAAAGCAGGGGTGGAAATCCAACCATCACTCATAATTAGTCTGTTCGGTAACAACTTACTTAACCTTATTCCTAGTATGACTTCTTATTGAARTATATTGGGGATTAACAGTAGGATTTTAACTATATTTAAGTATAGCAAAACTATTTATTGTTACTAAATCTTTGCTTAGGGAAGGTTGCCTTGCAAAACTAATTACTTGTGATTTTTTTCTTTTTGCGGTGGAAATAATGGTCTTACATTCCCTTCATATTTTGCTCAAGCTTGTACCTGATTCTTTACCTACCCATAATGTATGCAAAAGCTAAATAAGGATACTAAATTGAAAAATATCTTTTCAATTTAAAACTGAAGAAAAACAAAAAAAGCCTGACTAAATTTATGAAAAAATAATCACTTAATTACCAATTCATCAAAACACATTGCACATCCATGACCTTTAAAATGGGTATTGCTTCTATGCTTCTCAGAAAACGTCTGTATCTTTACCAGTGCTGAAGACTGATGCCCAGGCAAATAAAAGCTGAAACTTTGAATCATATTGAATCATTTCTGTTCAAAACCAGCTGCCATGCATTACATTTCAGTTTTGAAAGTTTTTCTTCAAAACAGCATTGGAACAACAATGAAAAACTCTGTTAAAATACAAAATTATTGCCAACAACAGCTGTACAAAAGTGAGCCAGGCCCACAATGTTCATCGGGTGGAGATCACGTAGTGAAGACAATCTTCACTACACTGCAGGAAAAAGAGACAGAGAGAGATTGGGATGGATAGAACTTGAGCTATCAACATGTAYAGTAATTAGGAACTAACAAGAATGTACATTAAAAGCATCTCACATTGTCAGCAAAAGAATATAATTTAAAAAGTAAAGGATGTCAAAACCATCTGTTWATATAAAGCTTCTGTTTCTGTAGGTATGGTTACCAAGCCAGCCTACTGAAATTACACTGAAATTACAAAACAGAACCAATTCCATCAGACATCCACATTTACGAAWGACAAACGGTAACGATTCCTCCAAAATAAGAGGAAATAAATTGGGAAAGAAAAAAAACCTTCTTAACCCTGCCTATAATAAGGGATTAAGTTTACACTAAAAGCTCCCAGTTGTATCTTGCTTTCTTATAAACTGAAGCAAAAGTCATGATCTCTTAATGCCTCATATTTGACAGTGTCATTGACACTACRCATGACAAGGTGGCTTGTAACCCAGGAGGTGGAGCACAACGAGCCAGTGCAGTTGTAGCAATTCCCTGCTCTGGCCTTCCTGGTGACTTGAGCATCCTCAGGCTCTAAAAGCCTGCAGCAAATGTCTTCTGAACCACCAGGAGCCTTTGCAGAGCTGCTGAATATTCAGATAGGGTTTTGCATCATCAACACTGAGATATTCAGCATTTCTGAGCTGAAGATCTAGAACAGCATTAATAAAAAGGGCAAAATGATCTAGGCTTTACTTTTTAATTTCACTTAATGTTTACTAAAAATTCTCAGGTGTTAGCAGCATGAGAAAAAAATAAATTGTGTTTATTTCTCCCTTTCATTTTTCTCTTTTGAAGTGCATTGGTACTACCTCACTAAATAAAGCGAGCCCCTACCTATTGCTGCAGGGAGTGGAATGCCACAGAAAAGGCGCACGTTTCTCCTTCAGATTTCTGAGCAGGCATCGCCCAGGCAATTAGTGCAGACCCAGGTCATGGTGAGGAAAGAGTCAGCACAAGCACCTCTGTGCAGCACCCATCCGCAATGCTGAGCCAGACAAGGATTAGGGGTGGAAGTGCTAATACTTGTGGCAGGAGAAACTGGGGCAGCAAACTGAAACCAAGCATCTTTATCGAGGGAAAAAAAAAAAAAAAAAAAAAAAAAAAAAGTTGTAGAAGACAGATTAAAACTCTTGATATACATGAGTTATCATGAGTTATGTACTCTCTGTATAGAAACAGTTATTGGATTTCATATAACTCATCCAAATGCTTCATTTCACATCTGACTATACTTTTAACTCTATTGTGGCTCTCAGCTAACCAGAATATTGCTAACCATCTGCTTAGCTGGTTGCTATTATAACCAGTAATATAGCTAACCAGTTATACTGCACTTTCAAACACYGAAAAACACCACACATCCATCAGATCAAACATACTAGATTGCTCTGAAGCCACGCTGTTTATCAGAAGCACAGGCCCTTGTTCCCTTTGGTTTTTGACATGCGCAATGGACTTTCAGTGAGAAGTCCCAAGCTTAAATAAAGCAGGATTTAAAAGTGAACTCAGTAGCTGGAAATTATGYGCATCTGGGCAATGATCACAACTCCACAGGAAGTAACTCTCAATCTGAAGTCAGAAGATAAAGTCACATTAAAGTAACATGAGGAATCATTACGTAAACARCAGATATCGTGTTGCTCAGCATAGCTCTAATAGGCTGATATATAAAAAAAAATAAAAAAAAGATTAGAGTTCACTAAGGAGGGTTCAACTAGACGATCGCCAAGGGGCATAACAGCCTACAAATACCCTTCCCGAGGAATCCTGTCATCAGCAGAGAAAGAGGATTACAGAAAAAGGTGAAAGAGCTATAAACATGCAGACCACAGCTTAGTCTTTCAATTAAAGGGACAGAAATCCCACTATTGAACACACTCACAATAAACATAGAGCAATGSTTGGGAAAGAAAGGCAAACTGAAAAGGAAGAAGAAAGAAAGGGTAGTTACTCAGTCTCATTAAATTTTTCATTGGGAGAAGCAAAGTATCATAGTTTGAGCACTTCCTTTTTCATTAGAGTTCTTTCTAATATTGACATCCAACCAATTATGTTCAAACTAATTCCCCAAATACTAGGAAAATGTAACTGCTTTAAGAACTTTTTCCAGATTAATGAACGGCATTATTTTTTCATTAGAAGCTGCAGCGTGCTCTGAAACACACAGAGCGTGGGGGTAGAAAATGCCCTCAAAAGAAAGGATTCTCCAAAAAGCCGTTGGCCTTCTTAATGAGCATCTATTTTTCTCATCTTCAGGGAGCCTTCTTCATCTTTACTTTAAAAATTCAAAGCCAAACCCAACACTACTACTTCAAACGCGCTCCTTGTTCATAATGAACTACAACAAATTAGGTGAGTGTTCTGCACGTTAGCTCCAGACACAGGTGAAATGATGTAACACCCAAGGAAATCGTTCTGCCCTTTAATTGCCATGCCCCCTTTCATATTCTACATTTTTAAAATGTTCTTTTCCTTGATCTTCTATTTACTAGCCTGTTTACCCTATCTAGGTTAAGTTAAATCTATAATGCACTAAGGATTTAACATATCTGAGCTAATGCTTCTTTCTTTGTAAAAAGTTACAATGCCAAAAAATTCAGGTTTTTTTAATTAAAAACAAAGTAATATATTAACTGTTTTGCAACAGAAAATGGGACATTTTTGTTCTTTGAATTTTTAATATATTTTTGTTTYCTTTCCAAAATAAATCTTAAATGGTGATATTTGCCTAAAAGGTAAAGAATGCCTGTCTTAAACTGAACAGAAACTGCAACACTGAGTTGTGTTAGTTGAGGACTAATAACAACTCATTTTTCCTTCTAATATTCTGTCTTAATTAAGATATATCTTTTCTTCCTCTCGAGTTCTCTTTTCCACCCAAGATTTGTTTAATGAATAACTGTCTGTCAGTGTCACTAGCTCTAGGGAAATTACATACCGACTGTATTCCATTCACAGCATAAAAATATTAAAATTTCCAGATAACAGTGTTTTACTTGCTATTAGAAACAACATATTTTGAAGGATATGGACATATATTGAAGGACGTAATAATATATTTCAAAGGTAGTAAGACCTTAATTCAGGAGACCTATATGCATGCAACCTTTGCAAGAACTATGTAAATTCGCTGACTACCAAAAAAAATGGACTTTAGTAATAAATCAATATTTAATAATATTTTTACACTACGATCATTTACATGCAAAGTGGCATCTGTATATGAACAATATATACTACTTAATCTCAGAAATGCAGGTTCACTGTTGAATCTCTATTTCTAACTTAAAATAATGTTAGTGATTTCTCATCAATATGAAAATTTTTATATTCTATCTCTTGAATTATAGTGATGAAGACATTATACAAGCAAGATTTTTTTTTTCCTGTTTGCATGGCAGTAATTTAAATCCAAATTTAAATCCAATTTAAATACAAGAAAAAAATAATTTTAATTTATAATAATTATAATCAACACATATACTCATCAGCTTGATTTATTCCTTAAAGCTACTTGAGATAGATACCAAGGAGCTTTTAAAGCAACTTAAATAGAGGACAAAATGAAATATTTCTTACTGTCAAGTGTGCAAATCACCTGCAGAAATCTGTCACGGTAGCTCCTAAAGCACCTCTCTGAGTTTTAGAGATTGCATTTCTGTACAGCGAGGCYCACTGACGTTTCCCAAAGGTCCCTGCAAAGAGCAGGAAGTACAGTCTATAGAAAATAACCCAAATTTCCTATTTTCATGGTTCAGGTACCCAAACTATTCCCAAGGTGTTCTTTTCCATAAATCAAGTTGAAACGTGAACAGCCACAAGCCATTCATCCACGTCAAGTTAAACACTACAAATCTTCCTCGAGCACTCATTCACGCTGTCACTCGCCCTCCTCCTCCTCCTCTTATTATCTTTTGCCTGGCACACAGCATATCTTACAGCAAGAGTAGTAGGGCCACGCTGGTCTTTCCAGTGCTACTCTCTAACAAAACAAAGCTGACAGAGTTTCAGTTAGGATCACAAAAAAGATTTCCAGTAACACCTTTCAAMTCATTCCTTTTGCTAATGGCAGGCCAAGCAGCAGAAAAGCTACAATTTCTCCAAATAAGCTAGTGGCATATGAAAAATTATACTTTGTTATTAGATGTAAGCACAAATACATTTAAGATGTGCTATTGTTTTAGGCAGCAAGTGAGGATCTATGCCACCTCTCAGTAWGGAATGTGGATTTCAAGGTGATGCTACTGGAACCATGCAGCACTGTTCTGTAGCATCTTCAGACCACCATATACATCTCTACAATGCAAGCTGGTACATGTGTACYGTGTGTAAGTRTACCATGTTACACATGTGYACACATGTGTAAGTGTTATTGGAAATGACACCAAGAAAAAATTAAAAACTTTTTCATTAGAAAACTAGCGCTTATTCAAAAAAAAGTCCATATCTGTTCACATAGTTTTTGTCCTCTCCCTTCAGTCCTGTGCTTTTTAAGATCTGTTTTAGACATTTGGGCTCAACAGAACAGAGCTGGCCAGCTCCTAGGTACYTGCAATTCAATCCTTGTGCCTTCCACTCATGCAGCTTCCTTCTTCCTGCTTTCCAGGCTAGTCTCTTCTGTTTCATCCTTTTTTCCTTGCATATGGCAAGAACTGCTTAAGGGTTACTTTCCTGGAAATTATACACAACTATATCAAAAACCACAACTTTCATGATTTCTGCTTGTTTTGTTTTTTGCACAGATTTTTAACTCCTACAGAAAACTACACTCCCACAAATGTTTAGATGGTAAACCAGATTCTCAAATGTCACTGCTGCAGACCATTAGCAGAGCTGTGACAGCGTTCAAGAGTCAGCCTCTTTAATAGCCTTTGCTTTTTTCTCTCTATTTTGCTGTTTCCTCATACAAGATATGCAATCTTACGGTAATTCTCTCTTCCYCACCTCTTCGTCTAATCAGGGCACTATCCTGACAAAATCTCATACACAAGTATGTACAACAGAATAAAACAAAAAAAAAAACTACATTACACACTTGAATCAGTCATAAGAAAACTGAAAAACAAGTGAAACRTACACAACACAACTGAGCTTTGAGGATAGCCAGGCACATCTAGACTAAATTCAAAATAAGAGTTTTCCTCTTGGTGCGAGTCATCACCATATTAGTGAATATGGAAACGCTAAGTAACATTTACACACATTCTTCTATTACAAATATTATTCTTCCAGCAGTGYACTTTGGAACTGTTACACAGACAATGTTACTTCCAGACAATGTTTTTTTTATTCTTAACATTGTTTTCCTATGCAAGATTCCCTTGTATTATATTCTAGTATGGCACCTTGAGCCTCTATTTTATCTAGTTTTGGCACTTTATATTATTCGAACGTTCTTCTGAACGTTGCCYGTTTATCTTGGTTTTCTAGTGAAGAGCATGTCTTTAACGTTCAAATTACATCACTTTGTGTAAAGCTGTGCTAGGGAAGAACACCAGCAACTGAAGMGGATTCAGTTGTGCTAGGCACTGTACAAGCACAAGTCATTATAAAGCAATATCTTTGTTCTATTCTTTATTTCTCTAATGGCTTAGTTGTAAAATAGCTACTCTCAAACACAATTAGGGAGAGTTATATTGTTGCTCRGTAATATAACCATTTCATTTTGCATAACACAGGAGGTAGAAACTAATAACATATCTCATTAAGAAATTTCTCACTGGACTAACAGATGTCATCCATCTTTTAAAATGTGTAAATATGTCTCATTACATTAGCAASCATTTCCAATTAATATCCTTCTAATCACTTCACGCAATATAAACAGCCTAGACAAAACAGYTATTTTACTTGTTATCTCCTTCCTTCTCTCTCGACAGCCCTGCAAGTACTTGGACATTTGCTCTTTGCAACGGCACCCTTCAGCATGGGTCACACAGAGGCAGCGACCACCTGGGATGCTCAGTGCTAAGCACCGTGCGTCACTGCACTGCTCCCCAGGCACRTGCAAACACATCAGTCCTGCCTTCTCTATTCCACAGACACGAAAGCACCAAAACAACTTTGACACCACTCAAAAATAACGGAAAGTAATTTCTAAAGATAGACCCTGTGATCTGCCGACAACTCCCAGAAACGTCAGCCACATCCGAACGGGCAGCGCTGCCGAACGCTGCAAAGAYGTGCAGCGCTGTGCGGCGTTATTTTAAACGAGGTAAGTAATGGGATTTCTGGGAGAGCTTAATTTATGCTAGAGGCAGTGAAACTGCTTACAGTTCCCTTGTTAAGCGGGGAAATTCACAGCTCAAGAAAGCAAAATTTGTATTTTGAGGGCGTCTGAATATATTTCAGATAATTCTTTAAGTACTTTAATAATTTAAATAATATAATTTTACCATCTCACTCGAGAGAAATGGATAAAAGACAGAAAAAAGAAATCACTAAGAAATCACTAAGCAATGCAGCTATTGTCTCCAACTCCAGGCTACACCATCCCATTGCTTCCTCTGAGTCAATACAATAGCACAGAAAAACCCACTAATGTCAGGTTAAAATCCTGAAACAAATCTTTATCCACCTAAGCAAGCCACTATTAGTTTTCYCCTTTTTTTTCCTTCCCCTTGTCTCCAGCTTTACTTGTCTAAGAAAGAGACAGACTTTAAGTCTTCGGGTGATCACAGCTTTAGAAAAAGTCCCTCAGCCCCTTCACAAGGAGAGGCCTGGTTTGCAGACAGAGCACAGAAATAGCAGAGGGAAATATGTATATGTGTGTGTGTGTGTGTGTGTGTGTGTGTGTGTGTGTGTGTGTGTGTATAAATTAAAAAAAGTTGTGAATGCAGCAATGGATCACCAATATTCAGATTTTATTCTCCTAAAAACTGGAAAGTACTTTCTCAGTGGCTGTACTTAGTCAATTCAACATGCACCATCACAAGTATCGCCTAAACCTATAGAGTCCTACTCATCTTTGAGAAGAAACTTTCATGTTATGAGAATCAGACATTCCAGTAAATATGTATTTATTTTTTWAAAAAGTTACGTGGTTTTGACATCTGAACTGAATGGGTGACTAGCATGATAAAACCTGACAGTGTAGTTAGAAGCCACAAGGTTAAACCCTCGTCTGGCGAGGTATTAATAGACAGCCTTAATCCAGCACTGCGGCAGCCAGCCAACAGCACAAMACCACCAGAGCTCGGGAGGGATTCCCATATTCCGGCATCCCCATAAGCTGTGGGATTCAGTTTCCACAGTTAGCATAAGCACCCCGGGGCACTTGCTGAAAAACAAGCCCGAGGTTCTCAGCTTTGAGGACAACGCGATCAACTCCCCTTTTATACCTTTCYGACAGCTTCAAAACGCTGCTCCACAAGCGAAGGCAACCATCAGTGCAGGGTGGAAGTATCCAGTTAACGTAAATGGGTCACWCTAGACGAGCCCCACTTGTTTCTTATCACTCACAGGATTCTATTTCTATTTCCATATTTCAAATACAGAAAGGAAACTGCATAAGAAAAGGCATTATTAAGGCAGCATAAAACTTATTTTCAAATATTTAAGTATTTACTCTGGTTTTGTTATATAATGACAGATTACTAAACATTTATAAATAATTTTTTTTTAAGGTAACCATTTTCTGCCCCTCTGCCAAATGTTTTGTTGCTAAGATGCACTAAAAAAAAATCTTTCATGTTAATCAAAGATTTAATATTTCCTTTCCACAATTTCTACTGAATAAAAAATCTGAGGGGATATTTACAAATGAGGGCATATAAATAGGAGTGATGAACGTGCCTAATGAAAATGAACATTTCTGTATTCAAGTCATAGAAAAACCCCATTTGACTACGTGAAAGCCAGTTTTGACAGGGAGACAGGCAGTAAACAGTGTGGTTGCCTAGACACACATAATGTAATAAAGGTGATAAATTTTAATTCCAATTAATATGAATTTATACATTATTACATATTTTATCCCTCATTCAGTCCTAGAGGATGGTTTATATTAAAGACAGCCTAAAGTCAAAGTCAAGTAGAAGTGTCTTTATCATATAGCGTTTGAACAATCTTTACTCTTTGAACAGATGAAATGCAGCTTTTACTAATACGCCTTTCACTCAATGTTGTGTCCAAAGGCCTGAGAATCAAAGAGATGAATCCTGGAATTAAAAAAAAAAAAAAAAAACACCCTTTTATGTCGATAGCTGAAAAATCTTGACCTCTCCCTCCATTCCCACGGATGTGCAGGTGCCAGCTGAAGCTCACGTGCCCTAAGCAGCACTCCCCTTGTGCTTCAACCCCTTGAAGACGTCCTCGGTGCCCTCTCCTCTCATCGTACTGWCAACCAGTGCATTTCCTTCCTGTCAGTCAGGCCTCCAGTTTCTCATTTAGACTCTTCCCTGGGTCTTCACATCTAATCCGTCCCTTCAGATCATTTCTTCATAATCTCTTTAAAATAAGGACTTTTCTATTTACTGACACAGGCTTATCTGCCTCTCGTCTCAAGCTGCAATCACTGCAAAGCTCTTTTCTGCAGTTTGAAAAAAAAACCCAACACACTGTATCACCCTCGAGACAAATGCTGAGTTTTCTGCTCTGCAATGGCAGAGCTTCAGCAGACAGGCTGACCCAACACTCGTAAGGTAAGAGCACTAACCAGAAGGCCACAGGACAATTCTTTCCTCCCTCTTCCTCTGTGGAGACTCCTGTGAGGGGGCACTTTGGGATGTCTGCAGGGCCTACTGGGCTGAGCTCCAAGGAGCAACCGCTGCCTTCTGGAGCAGAACAAGGAGATGGGAACAGCAACTCTTGAGACGTGAGGAAGACGAAATGAGGATATTTTAAGCACTGAAAGCATGTTAGCCATCAGCAGCAGAAGATGAGGGCTCCTAGGCAAAGCACTTGAGCCTTCCTCCCTCCRATTTCATCTTTTTTTGATTGATTTGGATTTCCACACCCAAATTATCTCCTTTCCTCTTATTCTCCGCTTTTGAAGAGATTATCTAAGGATCCATTCTCAACTATTGAGATGCAGCTAGAAACCGACACTGAAGAGTTTTCTTCTGGAAAGCAAGACTTTTCACCTTCTGTTTAAAAAGGCACAATTGCCAACAGAAAAATTACTAACAAAATTCTACCAAGTTTGTTAAAAAGAACAGGAAAACATCCAGCTGGAGTTGTTAYCCTGACCAAATCCTCAGATCACAAAATCACAGCCAGCAAAGATGACTCAGTACAGCTCTACTGACTTACCCTGCRATCTGATCAATAGTGTTTAAAACAGATAATGAGGGTAAGTGCAYTGCCTCTTGGATTTTCTTTTTCTCTTATGACCTATTTTGCTCCCGAGATATCAATCCAATRCAGCACCTTCCACTTCAGAGATGTAACACGCATTACTCCAGACTGTCAGAAGCAGCTATTTTACAGCGCGATCAAACCTTGCTGATTTGGTGTAGCTCTTCAGTAATTATATTAGCAACCATAGGCAGGCATAACACCCAGCACTGACAGCACATCACACATCACAGTCCCAGTTGACTTAACGAAAACTAATGAACCACAAGGTAGAAAGAAGTAAAGGAGAATTCTGATGTGGCAAGAAATGCCTCTGCTTAGTCAGTGGTGTGTGGAGATGGTATATTTGTGGCTTGCAATGTGARATGAAAGTTGCAAACCCAGAAAAATATGCATTTTCTTCTTTGGATTAGTGATTATCATTTGACAATCTTTACTTAGGAATCAGCACTCCTCACTTTGTAGGAAAAACACAAATACATCAAACACACTCTTAGACAATAAAAATAAGAACATTATCAGCTGTCTCCTGAATATGAAAACTTCAGCTCAAAAAATAAATCGGACAATGAAATTTAGTAGATGTTAATGCACAAGCAGCTTTCACTGAATTATGRCTCATGCACTTTTTGTGATATCTATATAGAAAAAATACAATAAGCTTTATAATAGTTATGGTAGGAGAATAATATGAATAAAGTTAGAACATTTCAGGAATTCCCTGAAGTTCAGTCTAACAGTATAGAATTTGAACCAATGAACTATTCATTGCAAATGAAATCAGCAGAATCAAAGAGCAACTACTAAACAACATAATAGGTTATTCAGTGAAAGCAAAGCTTTCAGTGACCTAGAGAAAGAATTTGCATTTTGAAATGTATCATTTGATCACCATGAGCACAGAAATTATAAGCAATAACGTTTGGCCTGCAAGAAATATCTGCAGGTGCAATTTTAATTTGTACTGTAGTTTTCTCAACCTTTAAGGCCATAAGAAAGTCCTCATCATGCTGCCCATTTGCTTTTTGCTTTGTACATGAAGACAACCTTCATTCTGCAAAATAATTAAGAAACAGAACAGCTTAACATCCCAGTTGCTAGAAACACTTACAGCTTCCAAACTCAACACTGTGTGCTCAGTTTAGTGAAACCAGAGTCTTTCACCACCTCAGTCRCTCTTTGGACTTGCTCATAACTGCTCTTCTCCACTTCAAATCACCAAGTGGAAATCATTTCTGGGAATCCGGCTCTTCATCATTCTGCTCTAAGAACAAATTATTCTGCACGTATGAAGACTTCACTTAAGTTTATACTAAAGAAACCAGATGTCTCTGCTCAGCGACCACACCAAATGAAGTCTGTTTTTATTCTATGTTTATATGTGCAAAAAATGCACAAAACTTGTCTATGAATACGAGTGTTTGGTGAGATATATAAGCTTTGAGCTGCACCTCTGATCATCGTATGTACAAACTATGCTCATCTAAACACCATGCAGTATATACAGAAGGTCCATTTTGCCATCTCCCAGCAAAGATATCCAAAACCCAGTACAATCCCCACAAGAGATCAAACTTCAGAAAGTTATGAAGGTCAGTACGATACATCTCACATAACGAGGCTGGCTGACGCTGAAGTTGGAAGGTACCACTGGTGACCACCCAGTCCAGGCCCTTGCTCAGAGCAGGGTCGGCCAGATAACAGCAGGTTGCTCTCAGCACTGTCAGTGCTGTATCAAAGTTAATTAAACCCCCAAATGGTYAACCTGGGCATCACATGCTCCTCAGATTTTTATGGCAGCAGACAGGCGGAGCACAGCAGCAGATGGGTTATAGGTTGAGAGTAAACAACTCACATTTCAATAGAAGAAAAGAATCAATCCCAAAAGAATCAAATACTGGGAAATGGTAATGGGTACTACAGTCGGTATTTTTAGGAGAAAAACTGCTAAAGCTCAAAAGTTATAACCCTTGTAGATCATCAGGGGCATCTTAAGAAAACATGCTGCAGTAGAGCAATATAGAGGTCATAAAGACAGAGCGTACACAAAGTCCTTGTTTTACAAAAATAAAAAATCTTTAGAAATAAAAATCAGACATATGCAAGGCAAACAGCCAAAAGCTGATGCCAGGGAAAATTCAGTAACAAAAATAGTATATTTCTCACAGACTGGACATATTTCACCACGAACAGATGCCACAAAGAACATAATCAAACTGATTTTCTAGGCACTATCTTGGCCAACTTTACCAGCATGAAAAGACATCAAGGATTTATCAAGGATTGTGGATGTATCATTGTACTTATTTCTTCCCAAAAGAAATACATGCAATCTCAAAAAAAAACAAGGAGCTTATAACCAACTGAAGCAATATATCACAGCATACAGCACCAGAGCCAAAAGTTTATCATATGACACAAGAAAGTTCCAGTCTTTCAAGTCACTCTGCTTCCTTTCTTACCAGCCTAGACCTAATTTTATAAATCATAGGAAATTAAAAGGCAGTAGGTTCTGTTGAAACCAAGCCATTTTCTGGGGAAAGATAGACTAGATTCATCAGGCCACAAGCTACTTTCAAGAGCTTCCCTAGTTTAAGAGTACACAAGAAAAATACTACAAGTTTCAAATACAGGTTTTGTTGGATTGACAAACAAACAAGGAACAGCTGAGAAACAGCAGAGGAAAAAGCTGCCACCAAAAAATCTAATGAGAAGCAGAATCCAATCTTCTGATAAACTCACCTATTTAGTAAATATTGCTGCTGAGTGTTTGAAGAGAGCCACTCTGAATGACTTGAGTTTCTCATATCATTGTGAATTAATGGTGTTATGATGTTAAAAATTATTACCCAGTGAACATGCTTATTCCTTAATGTTAAGACAGAGAGCAGGGACCACAGCAGAAAAAGCTCAGGAGAACTGCTACTTTCTCATGTTATATCCTGTTCTAAGAGAAAAGTTCTTTGAGATCGGTCTTTACCAGCTACAAAGATGGGGAGAGCAATCAACAGCCAACCCATTTTCCTTCGTGGTGGTTTAACYGAGATGATTTCAGAGCACATGTACTATATGCAAAGCAAATGGAATCACTCCACAGCAACTTGACAGTTCAAGACTATCAGTTAACTACAGTAACTACTCTCAAAGTATGTTATTTTAACATTTCTAAATACCATCTATTAAGTTATTAAATGAAGGCATAAAGCATAAAAAATGCTAAAGTTTATTATGTTGRTAGATGGAAACTTTTTTGCATAAAGCTAGTTATGCATTCTCTATTCTTATGTGATCAGCACACATTTATAAATCTGTAAGTGGAATTGCATTTGTCAACGGTTCAAAAGGAAAGAAAGAAAATGAATGGTCGATCAGTGTAATTGTGCTTCCCATCCTTCAGTAGCAAGTGAAAGTTGCAATGGATTTTCTCCTCTTCAGATTTCTCTTTCTAGCATTATTGGAAAGCTCGTCTCCCTCTTTAAATGAATTCCCTTTTAATCTCCTCCCTGAACTGCTGGAGAGACACATGCTCTTAAAAAATTCAGGATATCAGTGTAATTGTAAATTGATCTGTTTCTGTGGCAGAAGGCTGGGGCCTTCCATCCAGGAAAAAGACATCTCAAAGTTGTTTTCCAGACAAATGATTAATTTGTACTCTCTCTTACTACATTATTGTATTAATGGAAAAGCAATTTTTAAACAAACTGGTAGTTTTTCACTCTCTCATGCCTGGCAATATAAGGAAAAAAAAAAGATACTGTGAAGTATTTACTGGCTTGAAATGTTTAAATTTCCTAAAGGAGACTTTAARTCTACATAAATAGGAACTAACTTTATATCACAGTGCTAAAAGGTACTTATTCATCATTCATAACATTTGAATTAAATCAATATATTAACAGATGCATGAAAACTCCCTGCTGATTTTTAATGCAGAGATAAGGTTGGAAACTGTTATGACTATGCAATCTTAAAAACAGACACGTAACTCATTAGTATCAAGCAGAAGAAATTATCTCTCTAGTGTGGTGCTGAATCTACATACCCTGTTTGCCTTTGGCTCTTCAGTTATGAGATCCAGCATCACTTGGATTATTTCACATAATCCATCATTAGCTTTCAYGTGTCCTATATACCAGGCAACAAACCTAAATTCAACAAGCCCAACTCTCCATCAATTACTACACTTAATATATTACATGTCAGCATAGAGTATAAAGATTAGCCGTGCTGAATTACACCTTTCTTTGCAAAACGTCAGTATTTTTGAGCGCTGTTGACTCTTCCTGAAGGGAATTTTCCTTGCCATTGTGGACAGGCACTAATGCCCTGACCTCTGCTATTCACAGACAGCGCAGGGCTATTGAACAAAATGAAAACACAGGGCAAAAAGCAAAGCAACGCCACAGAGTCACTATTGTTTTTAATCGCCGTGTTGGCTGGCCGAGGGAACCCTGCTAGATGCCCTAGTTTGCTCCCTGCTCCCGCCCCGCTAAGCGGCACCGATCCAGGCTTGACCCGCTCTCTCCCCGCGCGTGCGGAGCCCGCAGACCGGTAGCCGCTGGCACCGAGGACAGGCTCCGTGCTCACTCACCGGTCCTCCACACGTACACGGAGGAAGTTGCCGGCTCACTTTGCGCGGCGGCCGCGTCCCAGGCGCCCAGCAGCAGGGCGAGCAGCAGGGCCGGGCAGCGGGCGGGCAGCGCGGCCGCCCGCGGGAGCCCCGCGCTCCTGCCCATGCCTCCGAACCGGGCGGCGACGCTCGAACCTCCGACGGCAGCGGCCTCCTCAGAGTCGCTCGGCAGGCGGCAGCGCGCAGGGAGCCTCTCCCGCTCCGCTGTGCATGGCAGTCGGAAAGGGGGAGACCCCTTTAACACCGGGGAACAATAGAGTCCGTGCTCGCTGTCGCGGCGGCTGCCACAGCCAGTCTGGTCGCTGCTCCGCGCTCTTCCATTCAGCCGCTAGCAGCAGACTCCCATCAGCTACAAGAGGGACGGCTCTCCGCAGGGGCTCCGGCGGGGCGAGCAGCTCCCGGGCTCTGCGAGGCGGCGGCAGCGCTCACACCAGCTGCAGAGAGTGAGAGACAGAGACAGAGCCATGAGGAGAGGCGCAGCCCAGGCGGCGGGGAAGCCTCCTCGGCGGGCAGCCCGCCCCCAGCGCCGCGAGCGAGGCGCGGGGAGCCGGAGGGAKCGTCAGCGGTCCTGCGGCGGCAACACGAGCCGCAGAGCCCCCGCGCCTCCCCGGCATCCGCGCTGCGGAGGAGCCGGGCTCGGTCAGCTCGTGTGCGCTGGGTAAGCAACAACGTTTAACTGATGGCACATGCATTAAAGAGAGAGTTTTGCTAGCTCACAGAGGGAAATGCAGGAAAAGGAGGGGGGAAAAAAAGAAAAAAAGGGACAACTTTTCCTGCGTTTCAGTAAAACCCTTTTCAGGTTACTGCTGATTACTCACTTACTGCTGGCTACCCCGAGAATGACTGAGTATCCAGATATAAAGGAATATGAATGTGTGTGCATAGGTGCAAGTGCACCACCTCTCAGGCAGAGGAGCTCCGTGTGTAACAACAGACAACACAAACAGCCTTTCCTGCCCAGGCAGTACGCACACATATAAACATGCATAAATGTCAATCATGCAAAATTAATACAGTGTGAAGATCAAGTCATCAATCATTTTTAAAACGTACAGTTTTACATATAAAAGTGTTCAGGACACCCTGGGCTGTCGCGGTGATACCAAGACGCGGAGAGAGACAAAGCTTTTGAAATAGGCATCGTTCTCCCTCCCACCGCCCGCCCACCTCCCGGGGACCAGATGCAGCAGCATGCCTAAGGATCAGGTTTCAAACCTCTTTCAACCGGGAAGCAAATCAGAAATTACCAAGAAAGCCACCATCATATTCAACCAAAGTTTCAATAAAAAGCCCGAGCAGCTACAAAGCACGCTGGAGGAACACAGGAAGCGGAGTTTTGAGATGATGGAGCTATTGTTGTTTAAAGAAGAAACCGTCAGTGAACCTCTCTTGGGACGCCTGTCATTTTGCACAACCTTCCCAGACTCAGCCTTTTCACATGCATCAGATTAAAATCAGTCATGATCAAATAATTCCCAAGTCCTTGCCTGTTTAAATATTCTGACATCAGAGCAAATTAGCAATGTTGAAGGTTGTAAATTCGTCTTTGTTTACTTTCCACTCTGTTACGCCTCTAARAGGGAATTAAAGGCTCAGGGAGCTCTAGCACTGTGAGGCTGTGATTAAGAGAGATAAGCAAGTGTGGATTACTGTTCCTCAGCTGTTGAAAAACAGGCAACAATCAGGAGATTATAGGTTGATAAGGGATACATAGAAAGTCACAATCTTAACAAATTTATAGCATCCTGATTCAGAAGCTGTACTCTCAGTTAAAGCACTTTTGGAAACACATTTCATTCACCTCTATTTCGTCATATTACATTCACTTTATGAAGCAGACAAAGCCACTTAACCTGGGCCTGGTGGACAGAAGACTACTTAAAAGAAAACGCCCTCTGAGTTCATAACGCACTGCAGTTTCACAGGTAAATTTGGGATTAAGAACAAGCTAGTCACCTTCATATTACTTTAAATGTTAAATAAAGAGATATGAGAATACTTGGAATAATAAAAACAACTCAAGCTGCATAATTTATGAAAAATAAAACCAAGAATTCAGGGAGTGCAGAAGAAAACTTTTAAGCTCATCAGGAATTCCATAGGAACAGTTTCACCAGCCTGCATGACTGAAGTTAAATGACTTGTTCAGTCCTCCTTAAAACTAAGAGTAAAAGCATTGCGGCTGTGCACCAAGGGAAAAGTCAGCTTTACAGGTTGCCTTGGATAGAACCCTTCCAGAGTTGTTAAATACAATGGATTCTACCTGGAATTTTTATGAGTCTAGCAAGAAAGCCTCTGCAAATATTCTGTACACGACCCTAGGAAACACAACAGCCATGTAGCTGACACAGGGGATCAAAGGGATTTTAGTAGAAGACCAAAGCACTAGGATGAACAGGGCTGTGCACACAAACATACAAATCTTTTCTTATATTTGCACAGCTATATGACTTTATACTTTTAAAAGTTCATTTTGATACAGAGAATACTAAAATTCATATTTACATCCTGCTTTTTTATGGTTGTACTGTTTTTCTGGCAATTTGAAAATAATAGAATATATTATCTAACAATTTTATCTTAATTTTCTTGGTAATAACCTTTATCATATTAAAATTATTCAGAAATATATCATAAAGATAGAATGGAGGGATAACTGGTAGTATCAGTTGTATAACTGTATTTGCTCACCTGGAAAAAGTACAAAGCTTCCTGAAAAGCTGCCTTTGGCTCAACTCCCAAACTACACCACTTCTTCAGTCAAGATACTCACTGCTATTTAACCAGGGCAGGAAAAGGCCAGTAACAGCACAGGCCAAAAGGCAGGYTCGTGACAGGAGGCAGAGGCACTCACTAACCTATCGGCTCAAGCGGGACTTCAGCCGCAGGAGACGATATGTTCTGACCCCCCAGCTTCTGAATGTACCTATTGCAGAGAGCTGCTGCTGCCTTCCTCTGCACCCCATACACACCCAATATGCTCTTACCCTCTTCCTACTTACATCAATAAATGGGAAACCTCTCCTGCCATTTAATGGTCTGAACACTATTCCCAGCCCAAACTGACATCCCTTATTCTAATACATACCTAAGGATCAGAATGTATCCAGTAGTTTACATGGCTTAGATGTTCCAAAATAAGTGTTTAAATAATTTCAAAAGCTCCAGAMAAAGCAGAGAAATAACCTGCAGTCAATATTAGTTCATATCAAAATACAACATTGTCTGTATTGTATCTCAGAGCACCAGTGTATGGGTCTCAGTAGATTGGTATTCAGGAACATCTGCTCATTTGAGGCACTGCAGCTAACGTGTCTATGTAAACAACCCTCATGAACAACTGAAAAGTTAGCATCTTTTTGTTTTCTGGAATCAAATATGACTAATTTTGAAAGTTTCATGAGTAAAGTAACCATAAAAGATAGGAATTCTTTTGTTCGTGCTTCCTAGCATTAAACAGCTAGAGGATCACAAAACAAGCAYACAGTGACTGTTATGTAGAGAACAGAGAAATGAGAACACGATACAAATTTCTTAGCCTCTGGGTATGAAAAGCTGCCTGCCAAACAGAATCAGACTGCTACTAGTAGCGTGTTCCTGTGCTGGTATGCAGTCCTGAGCTAACATCTTCTCCAGTTTATGAAGCGCTACAAATAAAAGCTTCAGGATCATCTTATCTGCTGAAGATGTCGTATTTCTGTACATAATAAAGTCAGAGTGCTCAGAAAGCARAGCATCCTATACAATACATTAGGTTTTAGAGTCAGCCATTCTCAACAAGAGGTGTACCCAGCATCAACTTTGTCTGTATTTGATTTACTGGTCAAACTTGAAAACTTGGAAATTTTAGAAAAGCTCCAATCCATTCTTCTGTATCAGTAGATGACATTTTATGAAACCTACTATTGTACCACACAAAACTATTTGTGCTGTGCATAAAAATACAATAAAAATCTCTTCATTTTAAAAAAAAAAAAGTTTGTTTGTTTGTTTTTTGCATAGGAAAAAATATTCAAAGCCCACAACATCTCTCAGGAAGACTTCTTATTTTACTTACACATAAAAAGTACCAGCAATGACTTGGCCACCCTCCCTGGAAAGCTCTAGRGTTGTAGGGAGTTTATAGAGACAATACTCACTGGATAATATGGTGCTGTACACTTCTACAAAGCATTGCAAAATTTTAAAGTGACTATCATTTCCTTATTTTCTTTTTTTTGCATCTCCCCAAACTAGACTTCTTCTCCTTTCATTATGCTATTATTTTACTTTGCCAGAAAGTTTGTATTCATAAGAAGTGAGAAGTGATTTACCATTCAAGCCTCTGAACTATGAATGTCTGAATTCTTCATGAAGTTTTACTTCATGTGTATTCTGAAGCAAAGAAGTAGGCAAAAATTCACCATCTCAGAGAAAAACATCTTTCCTCTTCACTCCCTTTACCCCTGGGAAGAGAGGCAGCCGGAGCATCCCGATGTGGTAAGTTATGGTGTCCTCCCATTCAATGTATGGAGTGCAGCAATGTTTCACTCTCAATTTTTACAGAAGGGGAGTATGAAGTGTGACATGTGCACCCACATTTGTGTTGCAGGATCCAAGATTATAGTGATCCACAGAGCAGCTCAAGTTAGTTTTGTTCTCCCTATTGAGAGGATTACCTAGCTAGCTAGGTAACCTATCATAGAAGAAAAAAAAGAAAAAAAAAAGAAAAAAAAAAGTAGGCTGAATATGAGCAAGTTGAACAAAACATTGATATATGTTGCAATATATTTTGTCTCTCAAAACTTAGCAGCTCCATTTGTAAATCTAAGATTAAATCTACGTGGTGCGACACCTGCCACTGAAAAACAAAAAGTTTACTCTAGATCCTAGACATGTGTCCTCTAGGTGTCACACTTGACCATATCATAACACACTATTTAAGAATTCTTATTCTCCCACAACAGGTAAGAAAACCTTGATTTTCAAGTGATAATTCTCTTTTAAATGTATGTTAAAAATTTCTTTTTCCTCATAATATCTACTTTTGAAAGCACTAAAAGCAGACTGCTTTATGTTTGTTATATTTGTATCATCCTTTTGGATCTTGGGTTTTGGATAATGGGTTTAGAAGAAGTTTGGCAAAAGATTTAAAATCCACTGCATGCAAAAAATTGCTAGAAATATGCTAATAAATTATATTTAACCTCCTCAATGTTTCTCTCAGTTTGAAATCTTTTCAACTAGTAATTTTTGGAAAGTTAATCAAGATTTTACTTGTATGAATGAAAAAGCAGTACACATCTAGTTCTAGCTGACTTTACAAATAACTAGGGTACTTTGCTTACCCAATCTTATACTTTTAAGGCTTTTTTTTCTTGTTTGGACATGATGCAAAAAAGGCCATCTTTTGTTCTTTTTTTTTTCCCCTGTACCATTTGTTTTGAGAACCTCTCCCAGTTTGGTTTAACACTGTACCCTAGCTGTCATATTTTTGGCTGCTTCCCTTTACAGATGGCAGTTAATACCACTGTCGTTGAAAGCTCACTGACAGAAATTATTCTTTATACAAAGTGGTGTACATGTATAGGAAGGTACACCATCTTGCCTCACATCAAAACTGAACATTTTCTTCAGAAAATATATTTTAACCAAGAACAAGTTACCAGRCTAGAGAGACTGATATTAACAAAATAAGGTAACTCAAGAAATCAGAAAATCAGATTGAATGAACTAYGTCTGACTTCTGTCGTTAACTTCTGAATGAAAATTGTGTTTTTTACCTTGATTACATTTGATTTGAGAGCAGGCTCTATGAAGAAGTTTTCCAAATATCATAACTGGCTGGAAGAGGTCAATCTATTAACGGAGTATATTACTGAGAATATACTGACAGTTCAGGCTCTCAACCTTTTCCTATCAGTTCAGAGATCTCCTTAGTGGCCTCAGGTGCAGCTAGGTKTGTAGTAGGAAAATACTATGTGTATTTTTCATTAGAACTCCAAGCACATTGGTAGTTTGGTCAAAACCTGATTGGGACCTCCTCAGAAAAGGTGGCACCAATATGAAACTGCTTAGGAGAGCACTGAGGAGAAAATAACTGAGACGGAGCATGAAACGCAGACTAAAACACGAAGTTAGGCTCAAAGTCCCTAGGCTAGAGTACTCAGGAGGAGCAGATGACAGAAAGAGCTAAGAAAACAGATTTGAATTAGGATAAAAAAAATCTTAGTAGGAAATAAGACTTTGAGGAAGTAGTGACAGGCAGGATTTGATTAGGTCTGTGCAAGGAATGTAGCTTCTCAGTTAACTTTAGCTACCTCATTTTCAGAAAGTTCGATATAGCCGGGAAACCAAAAGACTTTTCAAGTCATTCCAAGTCAACTCTGTTTTTCCAGTGTGTGGATATAAAACTGATACAAAATTATGCAGAAAATAAAGGAGGTTATCAGGACAACAGACTTGGTGGGTTAAAAGGAAATTAAAACAGACAGTTTTATGCAAATGCAAACAAGCAAGATATTTGCAGTACCTGCACAGAGCAGGCATGGGAGATTTCAAAGTCACAAAGGTGAGGAAGCTATTGAAATCCTTGTCAAGAGGAAGAGAAAGAGAGAGAATGGACTAAACAAAGAAAATCAGTGCCCATTATTGCCTTTGAAAATCTTCTCCAGGGGGAGCTTAGCAATTTGCACATACCAAATCACCTTTAAACAAAAACCACCTTCAGTCAATTTTAAACCATCTCTTTATTAAAATCCTATTGATTGATCATTCCTCATCTGAAAGACTGACAAGCCAATTTCCATTTTCAAGGAGAGAAATGCTTGTCGTCTTTTACAGGCCATAAATCACTCAAACATTCTGTTATCAATTCTCCAATTACCTAAGTAATATGAATTAATATGAAAATTAAGTAAGGCTTTCTTCAGTGAGTCTCATTTAAAAAAAACCCATATATTTAATGGCTTGCAGTAGTAGTGACACACAAAATAGYTGGATAGTTCTAAATATCCTTTAATGATTTGGTAACTGCTTAACAAATCTGGCAAAGCTGGCCAAAAGTACAGCTGTGTATTTTGTGCCGACTTTAGCAGATCAATAAACAAGAGAAGAACAGTTTAAGGAAGCAGAATAAGGTATCTCACACTATTTTGGCATATGAGGCTAGGTTTAAATCACATTAAACCAGTGATCAAGGTTCAATTGTGATTTACTAACAAGCTAAGCTCTAGGACAGAATTGTAGGGTATCATTATTGACTGTATTTTTCAGAACCTCAGGTTAAAGGTATGCTACAAAGGGAAATATCTGAGAATAGATCCTCCTTCTCTGAAACTTTCTATGAAGGGTTTACAAAGGAGCTCCATCTGATAYCCTTTCATCAGAGGTAAGTGCCTTTACTAGGGAGTGAAGGGCAAACCTATGTTCMTAATGAGCAATTTTCCTATTGAAAATTACAGGCTACCCTCACTGATGTAGACTCTATAGCAAAACACATTTAAAATCAAAGCAAGAAAATTCAGGAATTCTAAGCCCAGCTTAGTGGAAGCTTAACAAATTTAAAGCAAGCCATTATTTAAATTTGAACTTGGAGAGGTGGAACCCAAGCATTGAGTTGTGCTGATAAACCACTCATTCCTGTAAGTGCTGGCTTTTCTTCCCCTGCTATGACACTGCTGTCCCCTAGAGCAGCCATCYACTCCCGCTGCTCCCCATTGCACCTATATCTCATTGGAAGGAGAGCAAGTAGCCAAACCTGTTTTGCTGTGCATCATGTAACAGGTCACAACCAAAACCAATGGGATTTTCTGCATACAGACCACAATGCCCTTWCTACATTTGGTCTTCTCTAACTGATCAACTTTAGAATTAAAATTACCAGGGGATTCAAGCCAAACTTGAGGTGATGTGAGACTTTGGGCAGAGGAGAAACTTTCATTAAAATGGCAATGTTGTTCTTCCCTATGGCGGCAAGAGAAATTATAACCCTTTTTCTTCAATCACTATTACAYGTTCTACCTGAAAACAGTAAGGAAAAAGACCTGACATTTCTATAAGGTTCTCCCCAAATTAACCCTGGTCTAAATATGAGAGCTGGATCTATACATTCTCTAGAGAATGTATGACAACTTATTTTGGTGTACAATACAGAGCAAATTTTTTTWAAAAAAAGGTTTAAATAAAGAGACTAACTTGTTTAACAGTGCCAAAAGTAGGTCATTCAGAAAGCAGAAGTCAAACRTGACTTAAGAACTGATTCCTAGAGATGTTCACAGGATAAATTTATGATTATTTCATCTTGCTACTATTTTAYATATAGAATATATGTCTCACTTTTYWAAAAAAATCAACAAATTAATACCAATTTAAATCTCTTAACATCCACATAAGAATCCAAATATAACACACAGCTTCCATACACCTGGCTCATATGTCTGTACCTAATTAGAAGTGTAGTCCCAACACTAAATAGTTACTCTACATAGCTAAAGGAGAGAGAGGCGATTTATCTGCTAAAATACCAGTAAGCCAAACTCCATCCATCGCCTGCAGAGGCTCCCAAGTACAAACATCACAGACACAAATATTGAATATAGGAAGTATTTTCAATGCTTAGAAAACAT
>PTEX01000244.1:317187-458269 GCA_003342815.1 Eudromia elegans
GAGA
The DNA here is from genome assembly GCA_003342815.1 of Eudromia elegans. Taxonomy (NCBI): domain Eukaryota; kingdom Metazoa; phylum Chordata; class Aves; order Tinamiformes; family Tinamidae; genus Eudromia; species Eudromia elegans. The sequence goes on from PTEX01000244.1 coordinate 317,192, forward strand.
GGGGAGAGAGGGGAGAGAGGGGAGAGGGAGGGAAGTTACAACTATTATTTTCCTCTTTACTAAAGTTGTTATATAAACTATGGTAAACAATCTGATTTAAAGATCTTGGAGGATGATTGTGTGTTAAAGCCCCAGATTATTTCAGTTCCACCTTTGTCCTACAGATGTGTAGGACTGGAGGCTATAACCACAACACRTACAGAAGTTTGTCCTGATGTTATTGCATGGCTAACACAGTAAGCATATGCTTACACTGATTCCCTTCTTTTAATAACTGTTTCATTGGTAGTTAATCAAAAAGCTAAATGATTATCAACATCGTGATTTTTTTTTAATTAACATTAAACTTAACTATATTGTCAAAATAAAACTGCTATTATTTTATTTTTATTTTAYAAGACAAAGCTTTGTATTTTCACCRAYGGTGAAAAATTTTAACAAAAAATTAACAGAAATAATCTTCCACAGGAAAAAGAAATTTTAAAAAGAGTTATTTGTAATGCATTTCTGCTTTCCTGGCAAGCAGTGCTACAAAAGAAGAATAAATAAGAAAAATAGGAATACAGAATTAAGAAATTTCAGAAAACAAGTCTATTTTTTTTCCTRTTTTAATAACCTTTGGATGATTGCATAATGCAGCAATCCCAAATATGGTATTTTTGSCTTTCCATAATAGAATGCTGAAGATTGTATTTGTTTTATTTCAGAATGGACCATTAGCCACTGTACTGTTCAACCAGTAAAAGAATGAATTTGAAATCAATAAATAAACCTAATGCATACCTCTAAGCGGTTAAGTAATTAAAACAGATAGCAAACATTTGCTTTATTGTTTGTTTTTTCCCCTAAATTATGATTTTGCAACCATCCTTTAAATGGCTTTTGCTTTTATAGCGTTGCAACAATGAGTTCATATTCATTGTAAGCTCTTCATTATGTTAACTGATAGTGTTTTAATTCCTACAACGTACAGCAAAGTCTAATATTATTTTCACAATTGAGCTTGTTGAGAATAATCAACTTCTCAACAGCAGAACAAGTGATTTCTTTGTAAAGCACAGACATTTCTTTTTAACAAAGATTAKTGTAAAACATTCAAGATATTTCTCRTCTTATATTAAAGTAACTATTTCATATTTAATTAACTCTTCTGTACACTGATTTTCCTAGTGACCTAATGACCTAACTTCTCTCTGATGACAAATATTTTCTGCAGATCCAAAAGAGGGAAAAATTATCCACTTAATACAAGAGTTCTGCCTGCTTTACTGGAGCAGTTCAACATTATGAACAATAAATGCAGTCTTAAATTTAAGATAAATTAAGATTTATCCAGAAAGACACTAACACAGCAATTCATTACCAATTGTATCATAATTTTTTGTCTGAAGCTTCSCACAAAAATCAAAACACCAAACTTATAATTTGACAACACATACTATCTTCCTCYATGTAGACATAGCACAAGTGATGAACGGTTACACTCATACACAATTTATCTACTTTTTTTTATTTTCAAATTTACAACAATATAGCAATGATGAAATTCTGGAAGCATTTACATTATAACAATAAGTAATTAGGTGTCTAGGGAGCATCATGACCTTGTCTTGATCAAGAATCAATTATAATAATACATGGCCAATAGCCAAGACAAGATGACCTGGATGTTATGGACCTTTGCACAGGCAATGGATCAATAAGTGCCAGGAGAACAACACTTGAAACTGCTGGTAAGGTATTCCCTGATACCATTGTGAACTGATCTGCTGGGTGGCCTGTGTCAACATCTGGCTTTACAACCCCCAAACAGAGGGACTGTGGAGAAACATGGATCAYGTGGACACAGAGAGCCCAAAGCTGGACCATTCCATGATCAGAGCCTCASCAAGGGACCACTTGGAATCAGCATCACATTTTCCCCAGGGCCTACTGTGCCAGCCGCTGCAATGGCAACTGGGGCATGTATGTGTGCATGCACCAGTAGGTACTTCTTCTGACACAGCTCATCCCTTGCTTTGTCCACCAATGAGCTGAGCTCCACAGCTGGCTCATCCACCAGAATACATCTTCTAGCCATTACCCCCYCACACACTGCTATTTAAGGTGTTTGTGCAGAAGCAGCATTACTAATCTCACTGCAATAAAAGACAAGAGAGAAGCTCTTTCAGTTAGACCTGTCATTGGGCACTAGGTCAATAACACCACCTCGAGGTTCACTCCGAAGCAAAGACAATTAGAGTAGTCTTCAAAAATGCCACACTGTTTCAAAACAYTGACAAATACTGGGTAGGAATTTTTTTCTCATTGATATCCAAAAGTTTCACCACTAGGAAACACAGCAGCGATGCTGCATTGTTGTCAAAAAGACATAAATTACTCAGCAAGATCAACATCAGAGATTCCATTACATATATATACATATAACTCCATTACATATATATATACACACACACAAATATGCACACACACATAAATAAATAAATAAATATATATAACCCCCTGCATTTTTTATATACATATCTTAACAATAAATAGTATCAGAACTTAATAGAACCTTCAACTACTCTTGGTAAAAAAGGAGCAAACACCAGCCTGAGCTAAGGACAGTAAGTTGGCTAAGGAGCATTCTTGTCAGCATCAACTGCAACACTAATTTCTTTCTCTAGCTTAAACCACCAACCAACTGAAGTTCGCTTTTCTACAGTGTTCTAATATCTTAAGTACTCCAAATGGAAAAAAATAAAAATAAAACACACACAAAATCACAGTGCAATCCAGTAGTAACTGTAATGCCTTATGTAAGATTAAAGTAGTGCAAACACCTTTAATTTGTCTTTGGTACCACGTTCTTGCCATGTTGAAAGGAAATTCTATTCATCAGCACCTTGGACAGTGTTTCTTAACCCCTTTASTCTTGAAGCCTACTTAACTTTAATWAATAATATTCAAGACCTTCCTTTGCAATGTACTCTCCTTACACAAAAATTCTGTATTATTTAAACACGTGCATAGCTGCCAAAATATAGTTAAACTCTCATAAACTTGAAGTCATCTGTACCTTGTTTTCTAAAGTTACTCAAAGCATTATATCTTATGGATGCACTATGCTTTAAAAAAAAATCTATGCAGGAATACTTGAATATCCTCTAGAGCCAACTAACTTCATGTACAGGAAATAAAACATAACTCTACAAGAGCATTGTCGTCCTCTGAAATTAAGAGCATTTCTTTTGCCAATCCTCCTTTTACATTTTGACTTTGAAAGAAGTCGAACTGTAAAAGGAACAAAAAATAAATTTAAGAGATTATGAGCAAAAATTATATAATTTTAATAGAAAAGAATCCATACATGTAAAATTTGTTTGAATTCATTATAAAGATATTACTCGTTTTCATAAAATTTTCCATCTGTGCAGGAATAACTAATACTATTTTAACACTAGAAAATCATTGTAGCAAGCTTAAAAAATGTGATTTTACTGAGCCAGTTAAAAAATGTTATCCTGAAAGTCAATGTAAAATGAATTAAATTTAAATCTCTAATTACCATGTAGATTATACTCAGATGAGGCACTGGRGAATTTTTTCTGATGTCCAATTGAAGAAATCAGTGTAAAGCTAAGAAAAATATTTGTTTGAGAGATGCTCTTAAAAATAGGTTTAAGAAGTATTATTTGGATCCACCTGCAGGCCATTTCAGAAAGATTGTAGCTGAGGGAATGAGACAGCAGGAAAACCCATTCAAGCTGATCCAATTTAGATATGCAAATTTTATCTTGTGTGTTTGAAAAGAACATTATGGAACAGCCTAATTTGCACCTTGAGTTCCAAAGAATAATATTTCTAATCTAATGAAAACATGCCACCATTGTYCACTCTCATACTCACCAGGTTTGGTCCAATCAAGGCTTCTCTTACCCATTTAAAACTGCTCTTTCACATTTGAAACAATTAACTAGCATTAGAGGAAAAAAATAAAAATAAATAAAGAATAAATAAAGAAAATAAAAAAGAAATATATTTATTATGGCAGTTTCTTTAATTGGWAATGTTCCAAGTGACTGACTGAAGTGTGATAATGTCTGTCACATTGATGGGGCTAAAGGAAGCCCACTTTAGAGAGGCAATGCTATATGAAACAAGTGAAATTTACAACTTGATGTTTGATATAGTACACACTTGGCTTATTTTTAAAGGTCTCAATTGTTCCAAACGCTGATGTGTGCTAAAACAGATGACTTATGTAAGTGTGCAGAAGACTGGTGCAGATCACTTTGGTCCACACAAAATTTGTACTTACTATTAMTATATGTTATTATTTTTTTCTGATTCAGTGGTAGTACTGACAGATAACATGATAATGTATCTTACAATTCATGCACTAGCATAACAAAACTAGTATTAATGCTAGTATGCAAAAAGCTYCAAGTAAACCTTTTTCTCTTAGTAGTACAAAAGACCCTTACTGTTTTCCTTCGGGATATGCATAAGGCTTATGTTACAGTAACAATAAGCAACATGAGATCTGAACAAATARTGCTGGTAAAATACTGAAAGGAGGTTCAGCAAGCACATGGAAAAAGACATTTTTTTTCTTCAGAGTTGGAGAGCTGTCATTATCATATTGTCCTACTCTTTTAAAGAGAGCTAAATTAAAGCTCCTAAACACAGAGTATTTSCAAGATTTTTGAGCAATTCTATCATTTTAGGAAGCATACAATATACTTAATACAGTCAACTCAGAAACTAAAGAGTAAAATAAAATTTTTTAGACCTTGAAAAATAAGTTGTTCGACATTAATCACATTCTAGATGTATCTTTAATTAAAGTGACAGAACACAGCTTCCCCATGTTCAGTTTTTGAAGCATATTCTTGAGTGAAATTTAACCCCCCTCAGATAGGTTCTCATGGGGTTAGTCACAACATGTGGCTCAGCCTCTGAATCCATGAAGATAACARAATAATGAACTCCACTCTGATTAATCTAACGAAACATATCTATTTCTTCTATTCATCCTCTCCAGTCAYAATTTTGATAAAACAACCAGCCCTGCCCAGCACTGACCATTTACATTTACAAGTCCTTTACCTGCTAAGCCAACTTATCTAGCCAATGCTACATTAACAAAGATAAACAAAGGCTTCAACAGAAAATTGYTTCCAGACCTTCAACAAATGCATTTGTTTAGACTGCTAACTTATTAAAATCATCATTTTTAAATCACAAGTGTGAAGTAGGAGCAATGGGACGTGACAAAAACTTGGAAGCCTAAATTTCTAGGAGAATAACAACACAATATTCTCCTTGCTTAGAAAGGCCAAAATAGTTGCATTTAATGCCTGAATTTTCCAACTTCATTGTAACAACACTGCAACAATAGGGCATGTAAGCAAAGTGTAATTAACACAGGACCAGCAAATAAACAGTTAATCTGTTGAGAAGTGGATTTAGAGAGTCCTCCTCCTGAGTTCTCCGTGCAGAACAATTCCTGGAATAGCCCTGGTGCCAATGGTAGTGGCAGCTGGCCCAGGCTGTGACTCAGGAAACAGCGCCGGAAAAGTGCAAGGCCTGCTTGGTGCTATCCCATATGCACCGGCCACAAAACTGATCTGCAATGCCAGGGCCTAAGCAGCCAGCTAATGTGTCTGAAAGCAAATCACCTCTCTGTTCAGGGATCACCTCCCTCTGCTTCTACTGACGTGAATAAGCCTGAGCCTGAGGAGCCTCACGGATCCACTGCACCCTGGGTGGACAGGGAGGATGCCTGGAACCAGGGCTGTGTGTGCTGCAATACTCCAACACTCTGCCTCACAACAAGCATCATGCCATGAAAGGATTAAAGAAATGCTGGACCTCATCTTCAGCTCCAGGGAAGATGCTGCTTTACCACACACACAAATTGTTTTATAATGTGGATGAATCAGACAGGGCAAAAGAATAGGGTTAACATCCTTCCAAGTCAACAGCACTTGGTCACCTGCTTGACCTGAGAAACACATTCTCGCCAGAATCTCACTAGGATCCTACTACCTGCTCTATGTTGCTCTGCCCAGAGAGCGCTTCTCTCTGCACCTCCTGTGGATATCCCAATGGTAAATCCTGTAGCTAACATTAAACTACTTAATTCAAAAATAAAGGAGATATTTGAGTGAAAATGAACTTTGTAAAGCTAGCTAGATAGTTATACAATCATAAATTAATTCTATACAGTAATAATTTTCATCCATATCCTGATACAAATTAACACTTCTCTCTTACTTCGATATATAGCATCCATTTCCTTTTAAATACGCATTCCAGTAATGCTAGCATATTAACTTGCCTTTTATTAAATCAACCCACTTAAGGAACAAATCACCAAACTCCACAACTATGTACAAAACAAAAGATTCTCTCAATAAAAACAGGAAAAAAARGTGCATTATTTTACAGTTTGCTCACATACTTGTTTGCAAAAACAGGAAGGATTGGTGAATATATAAAAGATACATTTTCATGAATTTATACTGTATTCTGAGTTGCAATATAAAAARAAAAAAAGAGAAAGAGAAAAAATATATTTTGACAAATACCACATATTTCCAAATAAAGCTTTCATTCACTTTAATCAACTTTCCTGTCTTTTAAAGATTGCCTTTTTAAAGATCAATCCTGGAATCTTTCAGTGAACTCCAGGGAGATAGACCTTCACAAAGCTGAAAGACAGGCATTTTAATTAAATAAGTCAAACTATTGCTACAGTTACTATTTCTACATTTTATCCGATTCTTAGTTCAGAATAACTGCTCGCTATTGTCCTTCAAATCTAAGTGAGATTATCAAGCATCATGGTATTCTCGGACCTGTAAGCATTTACAGTAGGTTATATTCTGTTTTGGTGACTAACAATCCATAAAGAGATTTTAAGCAAAACTATCAGTTTRATCTAGCAGGGTTTTACATCTAGTATGCCTGGCTGAGTCAGATGGTTATAGTAGTGAGGCAATGATGCAGTCACGGTATCTGAAGTAAGAAGTGAATTTTTAAAAACCCAGGGGAGTTAAAGCACCATTTACTCCATCTGTGATACACTACAGGGGAAAAAGAAACAAGGTTTACTATGAATTCATTTACAAAATACATTGTCAAGCAGCTATTTTCAATATTAAAAAAGTGCATATTTTTGGAATACATGTACGTGCATATGCATATATACATATATACAGAGACGCACAAATGCACATAAACACATACCACCTTTGGAATACGTATATTTATTTTCAACAGCTACAGAAACGTTTTCACATACTCTGGAAGAAAGCCCATTTTTTCTGAGTAGCATTCATCCACTCTCCACAAGCTCTGAGACCAATAACACCCACTGGGGCTGACTGCACGTTTTTCTGGTAGCAGAGCCACAAAGGCTTGTCCCTTTATAAAGGCACAGACGAGCTCTGACAACGCCAAGACAAGAGCCCCGAGGCTGCCCGTGTCATTCAGCCCAGCGTGCAGGTTCAGGTGTTCTGGCACTGCTCTCTCTCACTTCTCCCACCTTCCTTCTGTTGTGCTACGGCCGCAGGGTTGAACCTACGCGGCTGGTTGCCCCCAGCTTTGTCAAGTGCAACCGCACACTTACTATGTATGTGTGTGCAGGACTCTGCAGCTGAGGACCACTATCACTAATGCCACTATGTCACCAGGATGGCAAAGGGATACATGACAACCCTCAGATCTATCTGACTCATATTTTCAAATCCCAAGATGTCTAACATCCAAAATATGCACACTTAACCACATGTAAAYGTGGTCATTATTCCATGTGATGAGGAACACTTGAACTCTTAGTGTAACACTTAATATACATCTGACTTTTACTACACTGAAGCTCAACAAAATAATTCTGTTTAATGTACCAAATAGACATAGGATGTCCACTTTAGATAATCCCTAACCCAATCTCCTCAACCAGTGGAAAGTCCTCCTCTCTCCTGCTCATCCTCCTAYGTTCAGCTTCTGTAGTTCATGGGGACCAGCCTTAGCAGTAAAGACAGAAGCAAAGAACACATTTAGTAACTCTGCCATCTCTGCACTCTCCATCAGCAAGGCATTCCCTCATTCTCCCCATTCAGCAGCGAACTAACACTTTCCCTAGTCTTCCTCTTGCTGGTGATATATTTATAGAAGTCCTTCCTGTTGTCCCTGACAGCTCTCACTAACTGTAATTTCAAATGGGCCTTGGCCTTCCTCGTTGCATCCCTGCATTCTCTGAATATGTTCCTATACTGTTCCCATGTGGCGTGGCCCTTCTTCCACCTTACATATGCCTCTTTTTCTCATTAAGTTTATCCAGCAGCTCCTTGCCCATTCACACAGGTCTCCTGACCCCCTTGCTTGACTTCTTTCTTGTAGCAATGCACCAATCCTGGGCTTGGAGAAAGTGGTGTTTGAATATTAACCAGCTCTSCTTTCCTTCTAGGACCCTGCCCAGGAGATTACTCCAAGGAGCTCTCTGAAGAGGTCAGAGTTGGCTCTCTTGAAGTCCAGGGTTGCAATCCTACTTCCTGTCCAGCTTCATCCACACAGGATCGTGAATTCCAGCATCTCGTGGTAAACTTGTTCTCACATGCAGCAAGCATGTGAGCATTTTTCAAAAAACAGAAAATACACAATCCACAACAAAAAGATGTGTTGTATTTAACCGAATTGATCTAACATCCTCATGTTGATCAGTTTGATGAGATTCTAGAAGTGATTTTTACAGAGACAAACAAACCTAAGAATGAAAAGAAGGTAATGAAAATCTGACAAAAATGATGGTTGAGACAATCTTATTTCTGCAGAATACCTCATAAATATCATGCAGCAATGGTTATTCTCACTTATTTTGACTAAAGATGGTGATATTTTTAGATGACTATTTCATACTTATCACATTTATAGAATTATTACTACAGACCTGCAGTGTTCTCTGAGGATCAAAAGCACATTCAATTATTAGACAGATTAACATGAATATACATTACATATGAAAGATCTTCCTTCTGAAATCCAGCTCTCAGAAGACTGACTCTTAGACTTGACTTTTGAACTTATGAGTTCATTGAAGATCAGTAGCTATAAACCATGTTTGCAAAGTCAATAGGCAGCTTGACTAAATTGTCTTGGGGGAGTTCAGGTTTTTAACCTTTCTTTTTTTCTTTCTTTCTTTCCTTTTTTTTTTTTTTTAAACATTAAACACATATTTTCAAAAGCTTGATTTTTTCTTTTTAACAATTGTAGAATCAAAGCATCGGCCTGCTTTTTGCAATGCTATGCTTCTGGCCTGCTCATTTTTGTCCCTGTAACCCAGATTATTATGGCATTCACTTGAGATTCCTCAGTGATAACTTGTTTAACAGAGGTCCAAGACTTTTTAAAACACTCACAGATTATTCCAATAGGTGTTTGAGACCCCAGAAGTGTCTTTTGGGATTTCATTTATAGGCCTATAATTGTTAAGCTGTTAAGCTTAAAATGCATTTGTTGTGAAGATAAGCAAGCCCATTGCTTGCCCACTGCATGCATTACTAGCACTTACAGTTCTGGGGCAATTAGGCAAGGGTTGCAGATGGTAACTTGTGCACCGATAATAAATTTACCTTTARGTACCTACAGTAATTGCTGATTTTTCATAAAAGGACTTAGGCTCTTCCTTTTACTTTTTTAATTATTATTTTTCTACATTGTGCTATAGAAGATCAGAAGCTGTAAAAGATGTTCCTCTTTGCATCTTGATGCAATTTGAGAAAGCAATATTAGAAAAAATATCTGGAAATAAACAGTCATATATTAGATTCCCTRTTTAAAATATTTTGCTTTATTTCTACTTTTAACCTCATAGAACACATACACTTAGATTTCAACCAATTCTCTCATTGCATAGATATGGAAGTCTCCATTCTTTATAGGATTCTATCTGTTCCCAAAAAACAAAACTGCTCCTAAGTTAAAATTTGATTTTTTTATCTACTCTTAAAAAAACCACCGCTTAGAAGGAAGAGCACAAATATATAATTGAGTAGAAATGTGCGCACTGAGAGTCATGAATAGTATGCTTTCAATAAACTAAATTCTATTCTCTTTTCTATTAAAAGTGCATTCACTGTCATTAACACAAATATATCAATGCACACAGGAAATTGAAAATGAGAAATACTGGTAATAATAACAAAGATTTATGATTATGGTTTGTCAGACGTTTCTTTCACAAGAGTTTTTGCCAGTCGGTGTTGCTCCAGAGGTATCCAGGATTTGACCTTAACTTACAGTCTAGGTTCACTAAGTCACCAAGCAATTTAAGCATTTTTAAGTTTGTAAACTCAATTATTTATTCCACATTGTAGCAAATATCATAAAAAAAAAGATAACGTTAGTTATTGTTCAGTCATTACTAATAAAAATCTCTACGTTAGTTATTGTTCAGTCATTACTAATAAAAATCTCTATTAGGAAATCTTCCAATCAAGATATCGAAGAGGTATTTTAGCCAAGCGTTCAATACAAAATATGAGAATTTAAGATATAAATGCCTATATAAACTTCTTAAAAAGTTTATTAGCTATATTAGTTGCTTAAAAATGAAGAGTATGCTTTTAAAAAGCACTAATAATGTAACTTAAAATGAGACCTTATCTATATAACCTACAAACAACTCCTTTAGAAAATAAGACAGAGATGAATTATATAAATCCATTATTCTAACTAGCCTTTTTTTTCTGGACAATGTCAGAAAAGTCAAAAAGAAATAAAATATTTCAAGTATGTCATTATGTTAGCACAATATATTCTTGGAGAATTCACACAGTGGCATCTCTTCCTTACTTCTGTCATACCATTAGCAAACAAGGAAGCTATGAAAGTGAGTAGAATATGTATCCTAATCTTGATAGGGAAGTGACACTTCAAATTATTGAAACAGAATAAAAAAGAATATATTATCAGAAAATTTATTGTAAGAGCTACTGAAAAAAATCCTTCAAGTCCAAAAAATATTCCTTGATAGTGCTGGAAGTAGTTTAGTAGTTCTGATTTCCATGATTCAGTCAGAAAAAAACCCCACAAAGATAAGCATTAAGTGGCACAATAACTGTATTTGTACAAAACATAGTTTAAAAAAAGATGCAGACACACTCTGTCATCAAAAAAGTCCCTCAGAATTAAGTGGTACTTTAAATAATTTATGATTATATTACATAAATGCATATATATTAGCTCACATAACCTTATCCATTCAAGAAAATAGAAGGAAATGAGTATGAAATGAGCCAACCACAGAAAAAAAGCAACTGAACAATAACAAAAAGGAAAAAATGTGAGAACTCATGCTTAAATTTATATGTGTGTATTTTATAAATATATATACACACACACTTTGGCAAAAAAAGGCAGATATGAGACGAAATATTGCATAATTTTATAGAAGTTTTGCCTGCACTTACAAAAGACAGACATTTTTATTTACATATCCAAAAAAATCTTAAATCAAGATTACATCTCACACAACATTAAACTAGCTCTGGGGTGTTGAAATGAGTATTTCAAGACCACAGAGCTAAGATGACTGATGAGTGCATTTGGGGTTTAAGTCCTTTTATTCTCATTGGCAAAAAAAGTCAAAAACATTATAAAGTATTATCCTTGATTTGTTTCTTTTTAAATAAAATTGTTTTACTGTCTGATGTGGAAGTTTTCCAGTCCTTGCTGCCAGGAAGATACTAAAAAGCATCTCCCACAGATGGGAACTTTGTGCTTTATGACAACTCAAACATTCACAACCCCAACCCCTAGGGCCAATACAGAGGCCTCAATACTTTGATACGACTACAAAGAAGAAAAAGAGATTATTCTCTTTTAAAGAATAAATGAGAAGGCCGTTGTAAGACTCTCTCCTCCATGTCTTTGTAAGATTTGACTTAAATCTTACTTTAATCTTCACTTAAATATTCCACTTAAATTCAAAATAAGCTGTCAACTAACATTTTTTTAAAAATACAAAGATACTGGCCAGTTCATGTAAAAATACAGTGCTTTCAGCAGCTACTGGAATTCCCCTACTCTAAATCTGTCGCTAAATCTGTTACTTCAGCAATTGAATGCATGCCATTAACTCCTGAAGTCATRCAAATTATATCAATATTTTGATAAAAATATTAATTCTCCAAATATCACTATGCAAGTTCTGCAAAAGGTCAAAAAGCAAACAGGAAATTGTTTTCATAAGTCATCCAGTTTATCAAAGAATATTAAAAACACATGTAAGAACAACAACATGAGTCATTTATTTTGGGCATGCTAAGAAATATTTTCAAAATATTCACACTATCTGCAAAAATACTTCTGTAAAGTATATATATATAAATCTCAACATTTGTTAAAAAGGTATTTGAAAAAATATTAAAAAATCCAGAAAATTTTTCAGCATCCATAAAGGGATGTAGTCAAGGCAAATGGATGGGAATCAGAACTTTGCTCCCCTAGTTCCAAAATATCAACTGAAGTTTAGTGCTATTTTTGAGAGTCAGGGTTATTTCYCAAGTATTCATTGTATTCAAGGTAGGGAATGGCTGGAGAAGTTTGCTGAGCTTTTGTCTGAAAGAAACCTTTTTTGCACATATCTCTTCAATCATTTCTGCACACAGTGTTCTGAAACAAAGGAAAGTTACACAACCCAGTATGACCAGCTTTCTGAGAGGTCAAAGACAAACAGCATTTTCTGCGTAAATCAGTCTACTATACAATGCACTTGGTTTTTTTTTTTATTTCTTAAGTGCTTGAACTTTCATATTGCTATGTTGGGAAGAATGAACACGTTTTCTTGCAACCGTTTCAGAAACCACAAGCATTTTGATGAAAAAGTGCAATATTTCACTGCCTGTGGGAGTCCTTTGGAACATATCTTGAATAGGATTCATCATCTACATTTCAGCTATACTTCATTATAGTCAATAAAGGTCTTGTCAATAAGATATATGCTTCCAGGAAAGATGAACTGTATCTAATTGAGTCAGATGAAACCTTTCATAAAATTTCAAAGTGCTCCTATTTGTCTATAGAAAAGACGTTATGTGACCTACTCAGTTATAGATACCTAAATGACCAGGCCCACATTCTCTAGCTTTCAGATTTTAGGTATRTCCCTTTTTTCTATGAAAAAGAAACAATTAAAATCTTCATAATGTGTTTTTATGAACTAAAGGTAAATAAGATTCTTTAAAGCTTCCATTTATAAAYCAAACCATTTTCTGCTTTTACACTTTTCAGAACCCACTTCCCCAAACTCYACATCCCCACTTTTGGGATTACTTTTCCTGGGTTCACTTTTTTTGGAACAAGTGGGRTATTTCTGAATAAGAAAAAGTGGGCAATGTGGCAACCAATTCACTGAGTAGGACTTGTACGACGTTCTTTCAAGGCAGAACTTGAAGTTTAGCAAGTACAGCTTGCATCAGAGAAATACTGCTTGACCTTCATTTTAAAAAAAAAAAAAAAAAAAAAACACACNTTAGAAATCTAGTGAAGTTTTAGGAAAAAAACACACAAGTTACACAGCTCCCAGGGGAGACAATAACTGGAGAGTAGTGATCAAAGACTTCATTACACCAATTAGGCTCCATGCTCTGTGTCAGATTAACCACACGGGTGCCACGCTGCCAGAAGGAGCAGCATGGCCTCAACAGCCACGCATAGACCTTGCTGGCAACCAGCAGCCTCATGACAAGCTACACAGCAGCAGCCACCTCAGTGCTCTCCTGGCTGTCTTCACCCGGACATATAGCAGAGAGGAGAAAGAAATTGCTAGTTAAGTGTTACAAAGAGCACAGAAAAGAAATAAGATTGATCGGGAAAGRTAGGGGAAGACTAAGTGATGTTGGCATGGGTAGTTTTGGATTGAAATGAGCTGAATTCTACCTAAAATGATCCAAGAGGATCTGTGAAAAGACAAAACTTCATACACCATTACAGCACCCACCTCCTAAAACCACCAGCAGCAMAATCTATCACTTTATCACTAAAATAGTATTTTAAACAATGCTTAAATAATGTTGAAATGCTTAAAGAGCATGTGAAGTTCTGTACAATTTCTTCAAATTTCTAACTCATTTAGATTATGGCTGCMTATATAGTGCTCTTAGTGGCAAAGATTACTTATGTCCCACTCTTACAGAGTGGTAGGGAAATTCCTTTCAGCTGAATAACACATACTGGCCGTACCAGTAAACTAAAAGCACCCTAAAATCCCTGATTACATAATTCCAGATTTTTTTTGGAACACGTTAAACAGTTTTTATTGCCTCCTTCCACTCAAAGCTATTATAATACAATAGATGCTTGAATTTTSTTCTCAGTTGCATGCATGCATGGCCCTGGATAAAGCTGTAAAGAGCAATGGTAACCATAATTTAAAGGAAAAATGTATTTGAAGGAAAAAGGGTTTTTTGAAAAAATATATATTTTCTTAACKATTGTCTTCATAATGTAACTACTAGGCAGGTTTTCAATACATTTTTTGTAAATATACAGGAAAGCTAGATTAGAAKGGGGGGAGGGGGAACGTTAAATGAAAAATAACAAAATGTAAAATGAACATAATGAGGCCAGAATGAGAACTCTGTAGAAATAAGGAAGAGCTGTTTATCCATAAATGTTTCCAGGAAAGCACCATCTGAGAAGGGATATGCAATGGTTTCCCATCCTCAGGAGACAATTCCACAGCTTGATATATCATTTGGCCTGACTTTATTATCTTTTACACTTCATAAGTGTCTGTTACGCAACTTTTCTAGTTTGCCTCCACCATCCTTAATTACCCTATTAAGCAAGTTGGTATTTGCATTTGCACTTCGAGCAGCTGCACTAGAGCTGTAGGGCACAAGACTATAAAACCAAGAAGAAAAATTAATAAAACATTATCTTCTCCATCTAGTACGTTCCTTTGCTTTTTTAGTGGAAACATTTTTATTAGTAGATACTATTTCAGCATTGTAAGATAATAAATCAAATCAAAACCTTCTATTATTCAAGCTGAGTTGCCCCATAGAAGTATCATCAGTCACTAATGGAACATTTTGTCCATAAGCTTTTCTGGTTTTATGATATTTAGCTTTGTATCCAAAAAATGTTATTCAAAATATTTGCATACATAGAGAGTGTACTGCAAATTCAATGAAACACTGTTCTAGATCTAAACTTTTGCATAGGAAATAACTTACGAACTTATTTTACCTTGTTGTGCATTGTTAACTAACTGAGGAACGTTTTTATGGAGTAGTAGATGTAGATGCAAAAAAACTTCTGATTGTCCACAAAATATATTGTCAGACAACCTGGATAGTTTGCAGTACATCCAACATAAAATAGGATAAGTAGATTAATCACTTATCACATCAGCATGAGGGTAGTTTTTTCTAAATAGTATGCATAYTATAAAGAGTAAGAAAAAAGAGTAATCAGGAGTACCAATTTACCCATTGCTATTTATTACTAGGGAGAAGGCAATTCCAAATTGTTGGTTGCTGAAACACTAATAAGCCAGATCTATATAGCCTATTTTCTTCATGGTATAGGWCATCATGCCGTAGAAAACTGATTTGTTAAGCATACAGATGAAAGCAGCACAGATTTTTTTTTCCTATTCCCTTGTTCCCAATCCTATTTTTGTAACTATAATGTCCTATTTATGTAATTCTACTACCCATGAAAATCTCATTTTAACACTTTCTTGTATTTGAGGTGGATCATCAAATACCAGAGATTTTCTGCCATCCCCAATACAACTTTCTATCAGAAAACTGAAGATTCCCAGTTTGAGAAAACAAGTAACCAAACAAATTTATACAGGCCATCATCAGATTAAACAGACTCATGAGTGGTCAGCAGGTATTCTTGTTCCCTGAGAAGCTGGAGAGCGAGCCGCTAGGCACGTACCATAGCTATTTAGTGTAAGAGTTGATGCAGCCCACTGCAAGCCATGGCAAGTCACACTAATCCTAGGAGAGGGCAAGTCACACTAAGTAGGAGAGGGCCGTACCACCGGTCACAGGCTCCCTGGGAGCGAGTAAAAGGCATCAATGGGAAAAAAGAATATAAAAAATCAAAACCAAAGCAAAGCAATCAAACCAACAACACCCTCAAAGCACCCTTTTCTTTCTTTTYCYTTYYYCCMAAWYCYWMMAWYYTTWAWTTTTTTTTTTTTTTTTTTTTTCTCTCTAAGCATAAAGGTCTACTTCAAATCATGGCAGATCTGCAGATGTGGCTCAGGAGTGCTGGACATGGAGGGCATGTTTACTCCCTCTGCAGTGGAGGTACACACAGTGGGACACTGTTTTATATGCAGTTAATGACAACAAAGGTTGGGTAAGGCCTACCCTCTAGAATAAATATGCTGACAGAAGATGCCACAAGAGAAAGGAGGTGCTAGGGATTAATTACTATCTGAAACTAAAACACTGTCTTTTCATCAGTTCAAAGCATGTATTGAGTGTTTTTAAGGGGGAGAGTTTAATTTTGTTTTTTTTTAAGGGATACACATATATTAACAGATATAGCCAGATACATCAGTCATTTCTGAAATACTGTTTAGACACCCTGAGTGACCATTCTTTTTTTTTTGGATTTACATACCACCTTACATCCAAGACACGAAACATGAAAATCAAACAAAACAAAACAAAAAAATCATAGGGTGAAAGACCAAGTATTTGATGTAACCTGACTTAACCTGTTCCATAAATCTGTTACTGCTCATATGCCATCTCACACACTGCGCTCTATCMCATAATAAAAAAATGACACTGTTCATAATACCACAGAGAACTTGTGCATGCTATAGTAACTGCAAAACATGTCCAATTTATAACAGAATAAAAGCAGCACAAGAAAACCCATATCCTTCCACAAACCCTCACCTCCACAAACAGTTCTTCATCTTTTCAAGGACAAGATGACAGTATTTAGTGACACTCTTATATCCTCAGTTCACAGAGCCAAAAGTCTGTCACCATACAGCTGTTGTATCAGTCAAAGAACTACAAGCAGATACAACATAATACACACACATGTGCCCACCATACCTCCTCAGCTATGCTCTCATCCACGTGAAATATCACTTTTTGTAGGGAGATATACGTTAGTGACTGATCTAGAACTTCATCTTGTGATACTACTTCCATTACAATATTTTTAAACAGTTTCACATTTGGCAAACGATCAGAAGATATTTTCAAGYACGATGTGCCCATCAAGCTGACACAGTTAGGAAGCTTCAGCTAAAAGAGATCATCCAATTTTGACAGTTTTATTAAAGAAAACRCGTCTATAAGCAATGATTTCATAATTTAATTAAAAGTGCATGCTCTGAATGCTCGGTTTGGCAACTTTACTGTCATTTCAACATTATTTCCCAGAACTTTAACCTAGCAATATATAAATTTTCAATAGATAAAGCAAAGAGTTATTGGAGAACCTAGGAAGAAATACTTTCAAACTAACACAACGATAGTTTTGCATAAAAAAATGGAAACAAATCAAATCAAATATCTCATGTTTATTCAWTGGATAAAGTTTTAGCTTTTTCTATTGTGAGCTGTCAACATTGCCTGGGATTTTGTGAAACAACAATATGACTTTATTCAACACAGCTCTGGTAACGCATTTATCAGCATTCTCGCTACTAGTGATTTGAGTTACAACCTGAGTTCACATAATGGGCTAGTCGAAATGCCTTTGATCATTCATTAATCCTGTTCAGTTTATCATCTTTTGAGTTTAAAAACAATATAAACTCATTTTGTACTCTCCTTGCTCTAGTGGAAGTTAAATCTTTTAAAATATACTTTTTTTTTTTTTTAATTTCTGAACAGGCTGCTCTCATCATTAAAAATTGATGGGATGGAGGTAGAGAGGATGCAGAGACAGCCAAATTAGATTTGCTTAATTATTAAGACTTTAGAAAGGCCAACGATATTTTGCTAGAATGATAATAAACATCACAGTATTCAGAATGTCAAGATGTAAATGTTTACTTGAATTTGAAATATAAAGTTYCTCTGGTAAAAAGCTAAAATAAATAAAGATATCACTGTAGCATTATCTTGACAACAGAATTTTTAAAAAGAGATGGGAAAGCAGAACGAAATGCAACATTCTGTCCTTTCTCAGCCTACGGTTGAATTAGAATTCCCAACACAGATGGTAAAGAATATGAGATACAATGAAGGTCCTCTGGGTTTGATATTCACCTGTCTCTTTTCAGCACCACAAAACAAAAGAAATTGCTATTTCCTCAATTAATAACTGCCAGAATCTGTAAACTGATATCCCTTTGCTCTTACTATTATTTAGTTTGACCTTGATAACATGAACAAGAATATAATTATGATAATGAACCAATTATATATACAATATAGCAATCAAAAGGACTACCACTGCCCTCCTTTTCTCATGATAATAACTGAACATTCTGGTATTATTTCATCTTCAATCATTCTCATTTGATCACTATCATTAATATTTTAATTAAAGATTTTATTGCTTATTTTTAAAATAAAGTGAAATAGAAATTGTAATTGTAATATTTGCAACAACATGCAAGATGTATGATGTATGTAATATGATAAACAGATATTAAAGTTTAGAATATATTGTGGGTTTCACTGGCAGGAATTTAGAATGATAGTAGATTTGTCTGTTAGGGCAACCRACTGCYAGCAATGCAACAGCTACAGCATGGTATGCACTGCATGGTCTATACMATTTATATGAAAACAGCTTTATGGAGGAGAGCATTTTTTTGTTCACTTTGTTTTTGGGTGGTGTTGTGGAGGCAAGGAGGAGGAGGAAATACAGTGGGAAGGGGTGAGAGGGGACATGGATGGTTTYCATTTGTGGACAACCTAGTCATTCCTACATTCCAAGAGACTATTTCTCCCACAGTTCTTGTAATTGTCACAGAACTTCATCTAATAATTCTTTTTACACCGAATAATGTTTTACACCCTTCTGCTTGTGAAAATCAGGTGACGAKTGCAAGGTAGGACCTATCATATACAGTGCAAAAAGAGATCAACTAGAATAGAGTAYGTAGAAGTGATTTAAATTTGCAGAAAAAGTTTCTTTCACATGGAAATCAGTACAAAGCTGTTATCTTAGATAGGTTAGCAACTCTTAAAACACCGTCTCCACTAAAAACTCCCAGCTTTGTCCTCAAGGATTACAGGATCACTAAAAATGATGCTCTTTTAGAGAAAAGCATCTTTCCTTTTTTAGTCAGAAAATAATCTTTCCAACCTTGGTCACTGCAGGATTTATTCTCAAACTTTCTATACACATAAGTTGTCAAAGAAGAGAACTTTTTTTTCCCACTAGCAAAATTATTCTTTTAGGTAAAGACAAGTTGTGCACAGACAGATTYCCTTACAATGAACTACACAGGTTTACAACCAATTTCTGGATTGAGAAAACATAAGTGTAGAACTGCAAGTTATGTTTTATTGTCCAGCAATATACTTCTGTCCTGAAACATATTTATATACTTATAAAAAAAAACTCTCTAAAGCATTCCAACTTCATTTAGACAAACTGAAACTTACTATAAGCCACATATCATGTCTGCTTTCTTAGCCTACACATAAAGACTGTTTCATGCAAAAGATTACATTTCTGCCTGTAAAATGAATCAGTTAAGGAAACTGCTCCTGATGAAACAGGTTTCAAATTTTCCTACCAACAGTAGGAAAGAGGGAAAGCGGGAAAAGATGCACACTGGCATCTCACAAAGCACTCTTCCAATTCTAGAGAGGTCCAAGCAATAGGRACCAAACCTACCTTTCTGTCACAGGAGATGTTCATTCTGCAGTGCCAACCAGAGYCTCCCCACAGGACATGACTGTGCTGCATGCTAAAGCATTACTGCATGACAGAGGRTTGGGCAACCACTGGGCAACGACTCCAGGAGAAACCTATTAGAAAAAAAGAAAAAGGCACAAGGCAAAAATTACCTACACAAGTTCTATACTTGACTACCTAAGCATGACACATTAAGGAGAGGGTACAGACTGTCCCTGTGTTATGATGAACTAAGGCACGTGCAACCAATACTAAATTCAGTAAATGCAACCAATACTAAATTCAGTATTGATGTTTCTATACATCCAAGAATCTATGCTAAGCGTGTTTTAATGGCTGTCCCATTTCTATGCTTATACAACCCGCAAATGCTTTTTAATTTCCCTAAATGAGCCACCATTTAAGTCTCCACAGCACAATCATGCCTGGAAGGACCTTCCACACTTTTTCACAGCTGTCAGCCATCTATTTTGAACCTCTTTTTTTCTCCTCTTTCTTTCTTTCACTTATGCCATCTGATCACATTATTTACATCCGTTTGAAAGCCCTAATTTAAGATGACATCCTGAATCACATCATAGGCTTACCCATACTTTTTCAAGTATATGGAAAGAAATTTTTACTTTCCCTCTTAAACTACGTCAAAAAAGAAGGTAAACACAGTTTGTTACCTGTCATGCATTACTATCAAAATGATCAAGACTGTATCTTTAGAGAGACCTATTAAAATCAAGAAAATCCAAACTGGAGACAAATTAATTGGCCCAGACAACCCAACCAATATAAATTTTAAGAAATACACCAAGTAGAAGGCATTGCTACCAACTAATGAAACCACACAGGTAAAATGAGTCTGTTTTTATATAATAACACATCCAAGTTTCTTTAGATAGGAATAACCTGCCAATTGACAAGCAAAGTTGATACTAGAGGACATTCTTTGCTGCTCCATCCTTTCTGTTACTTGTGAGATCTAGCCCACATTCCCTTCCTGCAGTGCAGGAAAAGCCTTGGGATGGACAGTGCTCATGTAGCCTCTCTCCTTTTTCTTTCTTTCTGAAGATCACTGGAAGGGGATACAGTTGTGGAATGAGCTGTGCAATGAGCACAGTTGTGGTCAGTGATGAGGACTTGCCTYTTTCCTTGGCTGCCTTCATCTCTGCTCTACTGGAAAAACCTGAACTTTCCCCTCCAGAACTATACCTAATCTCAATTTGGATCTTCCTACCCATATTAGCTTGTGCTCTTTAAAGCAAGGAAGGGATATATGATGGTCAGAAAACTCGCTTCTAATCAGTGCAAAGAAATTCTAGCTTATCCTAGAACTCATTTGTACAGATTGCTTCTTTCCAGAGTTATCCTGTAACACTGATCTTTCACACTGTCCRTTAAAGAGCTGCAGAAATAAGAGAAAATTGTCCTTTGAACTCTTATAATACCCTGCTTTTACTTAAGAACCAAGCAGTCATTCATCTAATTCTTTATCCTCAGCCATTATATGGCGATAAAATATTTACTGAAGGAATCTCATCTAGTGTTTTGTATTTTATAATCTAATTTAAACTCAAAGCAGCCATACTACTCTCTTGAGATTAAGATTACAATTATTCTTAATTATTTTTCCCCCAAACTGTCAAAGTCCTCCTATCACCAATATAGTACTGGAAAATAAAAAAGTCACTGCTATCAGCAGCTTCAGTGCTATTACACTGGCTTAGATTTCTTTGCACTAGGACATTAACTCAGGATTTTAGAACAAGATGTATGGATGCAATTTAGCAACTCAAATATGTAGATATGCAGATGAGGGAACAGGAAGAAATTAAATCTGCAGGTTAATGTTAATGTTTGCTTTAAGTCAACATAAAAGTAAGTATCTCAAAACTTTTAGATGAACACCACTAAGCAGCTTGTTAAATAGAAACAAACAAATCAATCTGAGTAATTCATACAGTGAAATGATCGAGAAGTGACCAACTTGTCTTGTTGGACCTCTGAACTTTTTAAAATGAAGCAAATTCAGCCAAATTTCAGCCAAATTTGATAGGCAAATTTACCGTGAGGTTGATATTTCACATTCAGCTTGGAGCAAAATACAACACCCTGAAGAATGGATTTATGCTAAAACACTGATAAGCCCTTACCACATAAAATAGCTCCTGCTAGAGGGCGGATTCCGTATTCTTGACATTTCAAAATMACTGAATCTACAACTAAGGAATGAGATACAGTTCCTGTTCAGTAACTGAACTCTGTGCTTTTTTTGCCCCTGTTTGATAAATACAAAACACATACCTACAAGGCAGAGTTCAAATTTTGGGCCTTTCCTAAGTTCAAAGTCAAAAATGCTTTAAACTTCAGCCACTAGATCAGTAAGGTCTATCAGGCCTCACAGGAAAGCATTATTAAAATACACTAATATATGTGCATATAATAATATACATAGATATGTATCATCATCCTCTGTTCCTCTGCATAAACAGAAAGCCACATGTTCCTCTGGCTCTTGATTGTAACCTTTATGTCTTTAGTGTAACCCTTATGATCTAAGGCAAGAGGCGGTCGATGTAGAGGCTTTATTTATTTATTTATTTTGCTCTGTAATTGAGGAAGGTTATTATTTAAAAAGAAAAAAGTTAGCTCCAAGGCTTCCACTAAAAGGAAGTCATGCCATAGTTAGTGTTCAGAAACAGGACATACAGAGTAATGGGAAAGGACAAGCCAGGAAGCCAACGTGGACCAAAGAGCTGGAGATTGGAAACAAAAATAAACGTCTCAGTCCTCAGTATTTACAGCCAAGAATGTGAATTCCGTTGACTTGCAAACATAAACYTGAATGTGGAAATTGGAATGATAGAAGCATATTGTACTATTCTAATGCAGAGACCTCTACTTTACTAGTGAAAAGTAACTTTTTACAGAGGAACCTAAGCAACAAGCGATTCTCAGRCCACAGCAGTCACTGCAGCTACCAAAAACACACAAGTCCACGGAAACTCTTCTAACATGGCTTTGGCATGATGACTTTCTAYTCAGCAGAAGACACGTTTTCCTCTCTGGAACAGGCACAGCTTAACATGAGCAAAGTTTCTTTTACATTTCACATTTCCATACCTCTTTTGAATACACAATTTTTGCATTTTTCACAGGAGGCCGTGCAAGCTATAAAAAAAACTAATTACACTGCTATGCTAACAGCTTATAGATGGCAAAATTACCACTGTTCTGTATTTGATCTTTTTTAAGCATCATTTTTATAAACCTCACTTTCAATACAGTTTTTCAACATTTGTTTGATTCATATMTACTCATTTTCAAAACAAATGGTTGCTACTGTATAGTACTTTTTTCTTATAGGTTCCCCCCTCACCTCTTAACATCCTATTAGGTTTTGAAAATATATATATATATTCTGACTACCTCACACTATCAATGTTGTTGTACCAATAATGCTATGAATTGCATATTGTTATATTCTGTAATTCTTAGGTAGGTCTATTAAATATTCCTAGACTTTACTACTATTGTTTTCACCTTCGATTAAGATATATAAAGAGTTCAAGCAATTTATTTTCATATAACAAGTCTCTGGACAGAAATTACTATCATCTAATATAAAATATGATCAGCAMAAACACATAGGGCATTTTTCACAGTGTACCGTTTTTCCTTTTCCTCTTTGAGTCTAGCAGAATTTGAAGCATTTGGAACTACGACACGAAATTACCTGTTACAGATGTATTAGTGGCCCACAGAAGCTTGTTAGGTCCTTCATTTACTCTATATCTTCTGATATTTATATGCATCTAAGGATTGCATCTGCATATAAACTTATCACCACAATACATGATGTGGGAATATGTTTTAAACTGCATATTCTGTCTTTCCCTGATGTATCAGAACAGGATAATAAGATCAGAGATGGTGATGTTACTATGAGGTTTCCATTCAATTCATAAACAAACTCACAAAATTCACACCATAGGGTCTAAATGCTTTGGGACTGGACGGCTTCTTAAGCTGTGTTTATATGACTTTTGGTTCCTTATGTTCAAGCAGGCTTCTCTGCCATGTTCACCACTCTGTTATTTAAGGATCTTTAAAATGACATTGCAATGAGAAATAAATATAAAAAAATCCAAYATCAAGCATTTTTCTTTGTAGAGACACAAGTTTATCTTAACAGAGGAACATTACAGGCAACAGTGCAGAAGGGAGAAGAAGTTATGTGAATAAATATCACAGTAATATGCAGTTAATACCCTRTAGCAAGTATTGCAATGTCATGATGCAAATACTACTGGAAGAGAAGGCAAAGGAAGCATCAAGGTTTTGTCAGTGGTCTGTGTTCTCGAACGTGGAGAAAAGCGGGAAGAACATTTTGATTTCCAGCCTTCACTACATCTATGATACTATTGCACTCGTGCCACACACTGGCAAATTTCCATTTCTAACAGAACACACTGTAGTCTCTGCCCAGACATTTGAATAAAATGAGTAAAAATAATCTAATTTCCTATATAAAGTAAAATTGAGGTCTACTGTACCTGTTCAATATAAGTAACCATTTATAGTTGTCAGAGGCAAGCATTGAATGACACCAGTGTGACAATTTACAGATATCACCACCACAATTACTTTAAGAGTCAATATACATAAAGGAAAAGAGCAGTTATTGAACTTCTGTTTCAAAATAGCATTTTATTACAACTCTCCTTTTCCTCAACCTTTCTTACTCTGAAGCTGYATGAAAATGTGAAATATTTAATTCCGGTGCCTCTTCATTTCCTCACTTCATTACAGATCCAGATTGCTATCTAGTCTGCATTGCATCTCATTTGATGCTGCTGAATGACTGGTTCCAGGRAAGAGCAAAACCATTCCTGTGGGACGTTAGCTGATGATTCCTTATTTTGTATTATCCTGCAGGGAGTGACAAACATGGCAAACATCTTCAAGATTGTCATCCATAAAATACAAGCCAATGCATCGCAGTTTGAATATAATTTGGAATTCACCAAGGACCTGGATCACAGTTCCTATTTGCTAAGTATATGTTAATTAATTCTAACAACACAAAGATAATCTCCCATTTTGGTGCTATCATACAACAAGCACAAATAGACAGAAAACAATATATTCTTCCTAGATTTTATTTCATATAGTTTTATAAAGCTTTTATTAAKTTTCACAATAAAACTCTATGAGGAAACCAAAGGGAAAAAAGGTCTCCGGTAGACCATGAAAAACTGTCACTTTAACTAATAACCCCAATTTTCAAACACTAAAAAGTTATTCTCAATAACAAGTAAAACRAATTTGCCGTAAGATAGAGTTATTAATGTGTACCACAACTCAATTTATATTTAGATTCCATTTTCTTCTAATTTCAGGGAATTCAACATGTTACTAATTAACATGACCTACAATTATTATAATGTTATTTGATGTTTTTTTAAATCTAAGTAAAGAGATAATGAAGGGTTAAATGCTGCCATGTGGCTAAGCAGCTCGTTAATTAGCTACGTGTATGCGCACACACAGGCAGGGCTTAATGAAGCCYCCTCCTCACAGTATTGTTATACCTAGCACCATCTCCCTTTGCTACCACAGAGCAACTAGTAGGTTGTTTCAAGCGTATAGCCTCAAAGGAAGTCTAAAAGCTAGTAATAATACATTACTTTTTATTACTCCATCACAAAGAATCCCAAAAAACTTTGCTGTTCAAATTTGGTCACAGTGGCKCTTTAAGACTAAAAGAGTTACTACAAATCATCCTTAATATCAAATACTACCTTTCTCAGCCCTTATTTTGACCAACCCTCCATCTGGCAGAAAAGCGAATGAACAAAYCAAAACAAAAAGAAAACAACAACAAAAACACAATTTTCTTTGTCACTCTTCTTAGTTCCCTGATTGACATCTGTGTGCAGAGCTTGACTGGTTTTTGTGTAAAACTGAAAGCACAAAACCTGTGCAAACCTTGCAAACATATGTTCATTAAGTGTAAACTCCCATCATCCATCCAGTATGCTCTGTAAAATAAGCCCTTTTTAAATTTTTTCTTTTTTTAAAAATGTACATTGATTTAAATACAGAATTAATTAAAGTGAATGTTGACCACATAGCTCAGATTTACTACCTTAGTAGAAAAACTTCTCTTTAAGACATATCCAATAAAATTTAAGTGTCAGTTGTGGTCCCGGAATATTTTAAATAGCCACTGGAGATTACAAAGAAAGCAAAAAAAAGATATTGCTGTGGAGCTGCACATAAAGCTGAAGGAAAAACAGAGCTGTGTGCCCAGAAATTGTTGTAGTAGACACATTTAATGTCTATATTGAAAAAATAAAATATAAATATATTTTATATGTGTATACATATACATTTTAAACATGTATATATGCACATATATATTAAATGTCTAATTACTGGTTTTCTGCCTTTTATTTCATTTGACTAGCTAAACTGCCTTTGAAATGCCTAACCACATTTGCATTTTAATGAATAATAATTGATATTTATTTAGCACATTCCATTTGTGTCTCAGAGCTTCACTCATATTAATATTTCTTATTACCTAAACCAWACTATTCCTAGCTGTTCAAGGCTTGGGAATTATCAGCGAGCAGGGAACACCCTGTGAACAGCATTATAATTCGGTCAACCTGTTAGCCTCCGTTTTAGCTTTTGAGCTGCCGGAGCTGTCAGCGGTGACTGGGAGGCCTGGACTTTCCGAAGCCACACTCCRTTTCCAGGAAGATGAGAAAAAAGCAACCAGACAGCCCACTGACAGGCCCACAGGAAGCCTGCAATTTGTGTCATTCTTGCCAAAGTCAGCTCTGTAAGTCACACAGGGAAATGAGGAGTAATCACTGTTTTCCCACAGTGACAATGAGGGAAAGGGAATATTGGTGAATGTCAGGATTGAAAAAACAAGAGCTATTTTTAYATGAGATACTCGGGCTTGTATACATTTATAAATCACACTGAAAGGAATACATTGTGCCTTAATGGTACAAGTCCAATTAAAAACAGGGAAAAGATGCAGCCTTCATGCCAGAACGTACTTCCCACCTGAGTGAGTGTATCTGATTTCCAGTTTTGACAGTTACAATTCAATACACCAGTGGTTTGGCTTAGTGTGCCAGACATTCTATAATGAAAAATTAATAAAAAGCAGAGGCTTACCTGTGAAGAGCATATATCACAACTTTACTGCCACAATAAATTCGATCACAAAGATGGGAGCTATGGATATCCGCAAYGCAAAGAAACAAATCTACACAAGCACCGAACTGACATTTGGATTTCATATTCATGAGTGTTTCTCAGGGAAAATAGATTACAGTGTCTGGATCCTGTGCAGACACCATCCCTGAAATTCTCCCCCTCTCACAAACCATCTTCTCAGGAAACATGTTCATCATCTTAGAAAGCACTTTGTATTATTTTCCTGTATAGTTCACTATTTTCTRCAGTAATGATGAACATAAGATAAAGGCATGTAAATTATTGGTATAAGAAATTCATTATTATGGTGTACTTTGGAAATTTTAACATCACTGCAGCATAACTTTATGACATAACCAAATGGAAAAATCTATGTWAGTCTCCCATAAACCATGTTTACTTTCAAAAAACCTAAAGTATCCCTAGACTGCATTATTAAATGTAAGGAAATAAAACAGGAAAGCAAAGCACTATTTGTGTTCATTTTGCACTTATTTTTAACGTAAGCCTAGCAAGTTATCTGTGTATAGACTTTCTGGCCATAGTAACTGGCATTATGGCAGAAGTTTCTGCTATCACCAGCAGGAAGGCCAGAGKTTTTTTTTACTCAGGTGGAAGAAAGCAGATCAAGAACTGTCCCACTCATAATGACGTACAGCTCCTGAACGTGGTGCCTGTCACAAACACAGACAACTTTCTGCTCCCCAAATGCCGAGCAGTAGGTGTATGCCAGTTCCACCCACAGCCTGCGGAAAACAAGCGCTTCCAAAGTTGGATCYCCAAGATTTAAGGGACTGTCAAGTGAAGGCTGTGCACCCCAAACAAGTTTTTCTTTAGAACAACCTGAGCTCGCATCCCGGTTCTATCATAAGTAGACATTAGAAGAAAGACACACAAGCTCCTTTCCTAGGCAATTCAGCTTAAGGATAAAGCAAAACTTTCAAAGAACAAAGAATAACAAGACAGAARGCATCCATGACCATGGATGACGTCATGGTATTCCTGGTTAGAGGAAAATAATTCTTCTCTAAGCAGAAGGTCTAGATGGCTCTTTTTATAATAYCCACATACAAAACACAGCTCTAAGAAAAGCAGATCACACTGTTCAATCTGAGTAGCTAGGTAAGACACTGACACAAGGAAATACATTATGTTTAGTACATTGTTAAAACTTTTTTTTGCAATACTTTCATATTATCACATTTTTAGGACTTCTCAGAAAACATCCTTGCACCCATATATCTYGTCCAGTGCTGAAAGCAATGAATTGCATCAGACAATAAATGATTCAAGGGTGGACAACTACCCATTACCAAGGAAGAGGGAATGAGCTCCTACAAGCAACAACAGCCATCCACCATATTACAAAAAAAGTCAACAAAACTAAAAGTAGTCCCCTGTCGTAACTAATTCAGTAAGCAAAGTCTGTGACATTTTCACAAGCAGTAACATGAAGGGAAAAGACCCTTCATCACATTGTTCTTTTAAATCACTTAAGACTTATTTTTTATTGCCTGCAAGCTCACAAGCAAGTATTTTTTGCTAGAACCTGAACAGTTATATTTCTTGCTTTTTTAAGAACTCAACATTTGGTCCTATAAAGAGATTGCTCTGAATTWCCTAGGCATCTTTTTGTGAGTTAAAAAACTAAGGAAGTAAATTTCCATCATATCATTTAAAAAAAAATCTACATCAAAAGATAGAATCTTTCTAGATAGAATCTGCAGAAAATAGAATATTATCATATAACCATTATTTTGATTTACTGTTCCCACTCATAGTCTAAGAAATACTATTTTTAATTCATTTCTATCAACTCAATCTACAGAGTGAAAGCAGAAGAACATCACAATGTTTCCAGGAAGTTAGACCCATGCACAATGCATATCATATGCATGAATCAGGCAGTTGATAAAAGGAAAAAAAGATAGAAATAAAATCAGAATACACAGMTTTAAAGCAAGCACATAACTACTGCAYAMGATGCATGGYCTCTAGRMCAAAAAAGTCTCAAATCTCTGATAAAATTATTASGATGATAAAATGTAGTGCTTCTGACTGAAGGGGAGCACTAGAGATATTCTTGCCCCATTTGATCTTAATATTGGATTAAGGCAGATATACTATCCCTATGGCTTCACACAGCAGTTGTGGGGAAACCAGCACATCTGCTGGGGAAYTGAAGATGGGCCTGCAGCAACTTTTTTTGATATGTTGATAGCTTAAGTACTGTGGTAGGAAAGCAAGAACATATCATACAGATGATGATGATATGGAAGATGATGACTGGAGGCATGAAGAGAAATGGAACATAAGATTAGTAAAGACAAACTAAATGTGTCCATGTAAACTGATAAAAATTATCTTCGACAAGCCCAGCTAGACTTGATGACCATAAATGCCAATGATTCTGATTATTTATACAAAGAACCAGTAAGCCTGAAAATTTTGACAAAGGGAAAATTGTTAAAAGTACAGAAAGATAGCAGGGAATTCCCATTTTTTAAGGTCTAAGCAGTTATCAAGGGAGACGGACTTCAGATACACCGGGCYACTATATGGTTTGGTTTTTCTACAGAAGGGGGGATATGGTCATTTATCTTTAGAAGWGATGCATTTAAGTACATTATTTTGCAATTATTATTATGCTTTTAAATACAAATTAAAGCACAGAAGTAAAATTGCCAATAAGGGCAATAACAGGCATAACAAGAACACACAGTAGGAGGCATAAACAGAGAGGCAAACAGACTTCTTAAGGACCTTAGCARGCAGGACACACAGCCAGGTCAAATAGTATATATGACATTACTACTAACTGACTTTGTTTTTACATAATCTTCTTTCACGCCCCTCTGTGCAGTGAATTGTTAAAGTTAACATTTCACATATTGCAACACGTTTTTGTTGACTGGCATTGCTCAAAGAGTCTATCAGGACTGAAGAACAGTAAAATAATCTACACTTAAACATTCCTTCTTTATGCGTCATTATGCTGAGAACTTATCTCGTTTTCCAGCAAAACTGCAGTTAATCACATACAACATGTACAGGTGACAGAGGTGACAGTCTGTAGTGAAGTCATGATGATGAAAACATTTACACAGTTGCTTTCCACATTCTCATCCAGCCCACCTCCAAGGAAACAGWATGCCAAATACATAAACCACCTCTTAGTGTAAAAAAACCACCACTGATTGACAAGCATTTAAATCTAAGCATTTTTAATTCCTAAAYATTAATTCTATCAGATTATCACATTATTTTACAAAGTCCTGTAGGTATTTATACTGCTGGACATATCTAGATTTTCTCTTCTGAATAACAATGCTATCTTTATTATTCATATGTAATTTTTACTAAAAATAAAATTAAATTTCTCTATAGAAATATTTCTATATTTCTAGTATCATGATTTGACACATAAAAGAACACATCCMTAACTGTTTGCAAGATAGTTTATCACTACAATAGTAAAACTATAGGTTAAAGCAATAGCTTTGATAACTCATTCACAGCTATGCTGTATGCTGGGAGACCAAATGCTTAGCACTTCTAATTCCATTTCCTTTGAAAACATCAGAGATTTCACCGTTCTGAAAGTGATCACCATACATGCTGACAAGTTCTGGTCAGTCTGAGTACATGCACAACAGAAATATTATACAAACATTTCATTAGAGCACTAATAGCAAAGGAGGCAACAAAGCTATGCACGGAGACAYATRTATATCCATAYATTCAATTCCTTATGTGYATATAYACACATACACATGTATAGGTATGTAAAAATACATATTTCYATATACTCATACACACAAATATACACACTYTTACACAGMTGAAAATGTTCCCTACATAAGCAAGGAGAAACTAAGAATTATATAAGTAGGCCAGGTCTTTGGCCCTGATTTGGCTATAAATGGGCCTCACACTCCACATACAATTGATCAACGCATCTCCCAGAGGGTACCTCAGGTCATTAGGGTGCTATTTTTACCCTATTGGAATATCTTTGCTCTCAATATTCTTTGATATACGGAGACCTGTGTCTGATCTCTYTTTGAGGAAAGTCATGCCCTTCCGAAGGGGCATCTTCTCTGGGTACTGTCAGGCAGCAGCGTGCAGCCAACCTCGAAGGAATGTGCTCACCAGCCCTTTGCAATATGGCACATGGATCTATATGAAGCTATCTTCCATGCAGAGCTAGACCATAGGTCACATCTGATTTTTACTGAGAATCAGAAAGATAAAAGAACAAACTTGAACTGATAACTTAGGAACATACAATATCCTTGGGGCGGGGGATGGGGAGAGGAAAAGAAGGACAGAATCAAGAAATAGTACCACAAAAAAATATATATAGTTTTTTCCCCAAATCGATAAAGTTGGAAGCAGTTTTTACGCATGGCCATTTTATCACGTAGTTACTGTCACGATTTTAACTTCAGTACTTTTTCACAGCATTTACAGTGCAGAACACATCAAATACTTCCCATGTCCACCACTAAGCTGGCAAGGCCCAGAGCTTAAAGCCCTTGAAACGTTTTCTTTCAGTTCTTTCCTTCTGTGAGAGAGCCAGCTTTTTCCCAGATTACTGCACAGATGAATTACACAATAAAACAAAGGACAGCACAGAAGCCCTAGCCACACTGAATTAGCTGCCTACCTTCTCCTAAATTGGGGACATCTTCTGCACAAGGCATTCATGTCTCCCAAGAGGCTTATAATCCATTACGGTTTTGGCACTAACATTCAGGATCAACCGTATGAAAGGCCAAATTGTGTTTTACGGGCTACCATAAAAGTTGTATTCCCCGGGAACAGGGATCAAAGCCCAGAATGAATGGCATGACAGCTGTATCAAGAAGATTTTCCCATTTTTTTGTAAGAAAAGATTGAMTATTCACTAGACAACAGGCAAAGACTATCCTGGTGGCATTTCATTAAGCCCTTAGGAAAGAGAATCGTGTACTGCACAGTGCTTCCATGAAGCACTAAACACAAAGGGAAAACATCACAAACTGAAAATAATTTCTTTCCTAGCCATTGCAATGAGAACTATGGATCCAAGTCTTCTGTGCAAAAGGAGAACCTTATACTCAAAGAAAATATCTGAGATACAGCTCTATTAAATAAATATAGACAGAAGTTGATCGTCTGCCTCTAGCTCTTCTGTTTTCCAGCACACATACATATCAAGCTCTCCAGATTGGGTTTTGGCTGTCCCAGAACACCATTCTGAGACAACAGAGCTGTAAAAATAAATCAAAAAAGAGCTATAAACAGGAGCCATGGATTTCTGTTTCTTCTAAATAACTTCCTAAATAAGCTACCAAGACACAAGCTACTGTGCCTTTCAACTTTTTAATTTGTATGTCAATCAAAATGTTTGGGTTTGATAAATTGATCTACAATATATTACCATCCAACTACTACTACCACAATTCAGTTTGCTTATACTGAACTGTTGGACAGGAATCCAAAATCCATGGCAGTTTTCATCCCACAACCATTGTTGTAACCAAGTAGTTCTTGGATGTCTGTTAATTCTCTCCTTAAACACAATCCCACTAGTTTTCTTTTAGCATTTTTAAAGTCCTTTTAATGAAGCCTTCATATGCACAACATGTCAATGATGTTACAGTGTAAGCAGCCTAATAACAAGTTGCTGGGGTAACTGCCTCTTGAAGAGTAAGGAAACTACTGCACACATATCTTGCACCATATACCTTCAAATGAGGCATCTGCATGTGTAGCTTTAACATCCATCCTTTATTTGCATAATATTCTATATACTTAAAACACTCCTATTCTGATTGACATTCTTAGATTTGGTTCTTCCATACTCTAAAAATTAATGGATATACTGAATACTAGGGTGTAATAGAAGCACAAAAAACCTGCAGATGTTTACATAATTCAAGACAGTACAAAGTTCAAAAACACTAATAAAGGACTTCAAGATGTTGTGCGTGTAAAGACCATATTAGTACCCCGATCGGCAATTTTAACAGTTTTTTAACAAACTACTAATTCCAGCAACRGAAGCTCAAACTAAATGTTGGAGAAGTAACACTAGTTTAAAGCACAATTAAAATGTATTCTGAATTTACATTCTGAAAGAGAGAGAGGTCAAAGACATCTCTTTCTCTAGGGAAGGTTTAGAATTACTTATTGTCCCATTTTATTTAACCAAATCTAGCTTGAGGCAATTTTTCTTTTTCTGTTATGGCCCTTACCTGCTAACGCTTACACATTCTATGTAAATTATTTACTTTATTGGAACACCTTTCAAGAATTATCTACTTACTAAGAGCATACAGTCTTAATGTTACTGCAGAATTAACACACTGGCACAACAAATCTCCCAGCAAGAGTGCTTTCCATTGTACACAGAAAGGACTCGAACACATATTTACCATGCAGTGGGGGAAAAGCAGCATGTAGCGTTCATTTTCATTACACACATCCTTTTGTTTGTTCTTTTATTTATTTCAGGTCACTTATAGTTGGAAGAGAGAAGGAGGAAAACAAACAAAACCCCTTTCACTCAAAAGTGAAGGGTTTGCCTGCAAGATAACGTCAAGAATCTTGTGGCAATATCTAATCAAATCACCAACTTCACAGGCAAGACAGAGGTTTTGGGGTTTATCCACGTTTGTTTACTTCACACTAATGATTATTTTCCTGAATTTTTTGATCCCACCAGATGATACACATCAAGATGCCAGAGAGAACTTGGAGATAACCGAAAATAATTTTTACCTCAGGCAACTGGTCATTAATCTCTTACAAGATAGGTATCTGCCACTGATACAGATTATCTGAAAAGCATAAAATAGGAAATTCTATCGTACAAAATGTGATACAAGATGTGACATGAATTTGCCAGAGGACATGCAACAGCCCCAGATTTCTCTCTTCAAATTGCCTTGAGCTATTTAGAAGACTCGAGGCAATTTCTAAATACCCTACAGCACAACTGTATTCTTATATTACTTCTCTATTGAATGGAATCATTAGTGGATATAAATATTTATATATTTTAAATTATTTTTTAATAGTGAGAAACAAGTACATAATATTATTTCCATTTTTAAAATTCATCAGTTTGCCTACTGTTATAAATCTATGCTCTGTGTTTGTACAGAATGCTAATTTAGCCTATTTAAGGAGAGCTATTGACAAGTTTATCAACTGCTAAATATGAGACACAGAATTAATTTTCGTACCATTCAACAGACAAGTAATGATAATGGATTAACTAAATGCTCTGTGTTACTGTACTAGTTTTCCTCTCATTTGTCTATTCTGCTCAAGTTTATAAAAATAAATCCACAAATAGATCATAAAAATTAAAGTCTGAAAGTAATCTCTTGTAGTTAGTTATGAAAAACACACCCACGTGCATATAACAGGCATGTAACACATACACACACTTTCTGGCATTTGGAATATTTCATAAAGTTACTAGGAGCAGGAAGGAGCTTTTCCTTTGCATATTTTGTCTTTTGGTCACCATACAACATTTAGCAGGAGAAAAATCTTATCTCAAAGCTTAAAAAATGAAGATATTTCATACACAGTCTTACTCTGTTGTTATGCACTGACATATAAGAAATGCTGCATATAATTTTTCCTTTGTTTTGAGAAAAGATTTAATAAAAATTTTAATTATAAAAGTGATTTTGGCTAATGAGTACACTATACCATTCATTAGCAGAAGAAGTTTTGCCAGTTTGAAAATGTAGTATTTGTCAGTTCAGTCTAGAAAACTTGCTAAATACCAACAATTTCATGTACTGAAAAGTGCACATTAATTAAGTCATTGGTTGTTTCAGCCAACACAAAACAGTGCTGAATGCACTCTGAGGGTAATGTTCTATGGCAAATAACTTTAATCAGCAGTTAAAATGATAACATTACTCTAAATTAACCAAAAATCAAGCTAACAATCTTGCTGCCTTGTTCTAAACATTGTGTGGTTAACGTTTCCTCTGGAAGGTTTAATTTCAAATTGCCTTGATTATGTACATAATCACTATTATTTGGCAGAGTTACTGAAACAGGTGCCAGCAAAATGAGACAGGCTGTGCTGAGATCCAGCCCAGGTCTAGGCACTTGATGTTCAGCTATCAGGAAAAGCACAATTGCTTCAAAAGTTCTTCTGTTTCTACCTGGGTCTCACAAAACCTTAACCATATCAGTTCTGTATTCAATATATGGTATCTTCCACAATAATCCCAATTCAAATTCAGAACAGAAAACCCCCAAAATGTTAAATGCAAATTTGTTAATCTAAAATGTACAGGAACACACAAAAACTTAATTCTCTTAATTCTAAAACTGGAACCAACAACCAAGCATGGGAAATCAATGCTCGTCTAATATAGAAGAACAACCTTGACCACTTTCCAGCTTTTATTCCAGTGCAARGTTCTACTTAAATCATAATTTAGATCAATGAAAACATCCCCTCATAACTACACGCAGCAAGATAAAAGATCAAAACACTAACAAAAGATGTCAGAGCTGAAACTCAGGACAGCAGCAACAACCTTGGAGCGTTAATGTGATCCATGGATGTTGCACTACTTATTTTTATGGTTTTGGTAGGATATGTCCATGTGCCAGACTTTGAGGATTAAGGCCAGGGTGTAATAGCACATAAATGAACATGATTATAAAGCTGTTTTTATTGTTTTAATCTTTTAAACAGAAAGTTTGAGAATAGAAATCATCTCTAGAATACTGAATTTATAAATTCTCAGTTTAAAAAACATTCGTAATGTTTTAATTATAACAGGCAGAATCTCAATACCTCTAGCATCTATGCCAGGTTATATAATAACCACATTATATATCTAATGAAAGAAAAAATAATGAATGTTCTGGTTTTATGCATGACAAATTTGAAAAATGAAGTTCCTACATCAAACTCAACTACTATTAATGGTGTCACATCAGGATTATGTCTTGAACTTGACAACTTGGCGAAGGAAAAATCATGCAACAACTTCAGCATTACATGGCATCCTTTTTAAAAAGAATATTATTTTACATTTTCAAAAGTGCAAGTGACTTAGAATCCTTGCCTATCAATACTAATGGATGGACAGAAAATCATCATCTAATTTTATGCTTTTGYAACAAAAAATAATTTAACACACACAAAAAAATCTAATGTCTCATTTTACTCTAGATCACAGTTATGAACTCAACTGTTGGGCACTTAAGGCATGACAGGTAGTATTTCTCCAAGAGGCATCTTATACCTGACAGGGCATTGTCTTGTCTTGAGTGACACACTAGTTAAGAATCATTTAAATGTGATGTTAGGGTCACGAGGACAATAAAAGATAAAAAATCTTCTTTTTCAAGGAGATATATGTATTTATATGTAACACACACACACATATATATATTTAAGTATAAATTCAATAAAACATGAAATTTTACTTGCATGTTGCTCAAAGTTGAAGAACTTTTTTCATAAAAGACTGAAAGAGAAGCACTGTATAGCTATCATGCTCCTATTCAACCCATTAAAACAGAATAATACAGCTTTAGCATAAGCAAATCTACTGACAGGTAAAGAGTGTCATCCCCAGCAGTTTTCAGAGCAACTGTGCCTGTAACTCAGCAGTGCAGAAGCGAGTAAGTACCTGCCTGCAGAATAGCCCCACAGACACGTGGCTGGGGCCTCTGCAAATGCTGCTGGCCGCATTTCCATTGATTCTGCAGTTACTGCAACAACAACACAGCTTGCTGTATTCAAACCAGTTAACTCAAGGGCACCACGGGTTTATCTGTATGAGCTGCCCTTGCATCCAAAGACCCTAGCAGACAGGTCTTTGAAAAGTATATTTGAATTTGCAAACTCTCTACTGTCAACATATGACAAATATCCACTGAATGGGGTCTTTGTGTAGAAGCTATAAAAGTTTAATCTTAAGCTACAGAAGGATAATTCATTTTGCACTTTGGTCCGGCTTTCTTGGAATCAGACTTGTTCAGTTAAATATTGCTACTTTCTCCATATAAGAAAATAAGCTTTGCTTCTACCCAGTTCCTGTCATCTCAATTTCTATTGAAATTTTACTAAAATTTATGAAATAGGTCACACATTGAATAAAAGCTAAGACATATTATTGCCTTTTTATGGAAAAAAGGCAACAGAGTATAAGCGAGAATCCTATTAGATGGTCCTAATTGCTGTCCAGGGTATCTTCTTCAAAGCTTCTTTGCTCCCCAAGACTTACTCTGATATTTTGCAATTCTTTTTGAAAGTCCATTTTGTAACACATGTAACTTATCAGCTTTTAAGAGCAGCATCACTTTTATGCAAAGCTCTCTGACATACGATACACAATCTCTCAAATCCCATTTGACAGAGTGCTGAAAGAGATTAGAAATAGCTCAGTTTTACACTGATGCTCAAGGATTGCCCATGAAGGCAGAAAATTATGGTTAGGACAAAGATCATCACCTCAAGGTACTGAAAGGTGTTTTCACACCCCAGTGATCCAACAACCAAAGCTTCATTGCTCTATACAGTCAAGCGTCCTTAAAATAAAAATAGTAGCAAAAAAGGTAGCAAATAAAACTTTTTTTCCCCTTCAACTATTGGAGGAACATTTCTTTCTGAGAGTGGCAGTCCCTCATGTGGCTGCCCATGCCAGGAGACAGGCAGCAAGTCCCGCTCCCCAGGTTTATTGCCCACCACTGCCCCAACTCAGTTCCATCACCTCTGTCCACCTCAGGCAGCAGCAAAAGCCAATGTTGCCTCTCTCCTTGGGATCGCAGAGCCCAATTTTGAGTCCATTGTAAGGAAGATTTTTTTTTTTTTTCCTGAATTTGGGATGAGAAATAGATTTGGAAAGCTTGGCTTGGGGACCTTAATCCCTGTTTTTAACACTTATTAAATCACCTTTCTTCTAATGGCTAAACAGCTACTATAAGTCATTTTAGCTGTAGACAACACTGCAGTGATCATATATCATAAAGATATACAGAACAAATACATAAACACTGACTCAGTGTGTTTACACAGTCAAGGACATATCTCTACCTCTCTACTGGCTAGACTGTCAGAAATTGTGAGTGAGGATGGTAGTCATCCTTCACAGTTCCCCAARGACACTCGCACACGTCCCACACCTTTAACTTCTGCCATCATGTATTTTCTCCTTTTGTGCCCTATGGTTACTTCTCACCCAGTTTGAATATTTAGGAAGTGGGATCACTACAGAGGTTTTACACAAGGGTCCTGCTGCTCTGGACTTTCTTTCACATGAAAACTGTGCTCCTCATAGTGACCATTTCAGAAAAAAGCTAAATAGACTTAGATCAGGTTGCTGGACACTTAATCTACTTTTCTTTCTTTCTTCCCTTCATTCCGTCATTTAATCAACTCTTGATGTTTTCCATGAATCAATAGAACTCTTCCTACCAGCTGTTTCTTCTAAGCACATGATCACAAAGATGAGATCTCTGGTCATGGGAATGAGTTATGACTACCCTATTCAGCTACTAAACAATCTTCTATTAACATTCCAGAGGAGAAGCAAGAACATAAAAGCTAAAAACAACATACAAACGTGAAAGAAACCAAACAAAAAGGCAGTAATTCATTAATGCATATTGATTGCAGAATCTGTCATATAACTCAGGAAGGCAGATGTGACAACCTCAGCTTCTCTTAAAAATCAATCACTAATCTTACAACCTCAGCATGGCAGGCTCTGGGACAGTACACATTACAACAGAGAAGGCAGAAATGTACAAAAACCAGGCTTCTTTGTGTATTTATCATTAATAGATAATAACACATTTTAAA
Source organism: Eudromia elegans (assembly GCA_003342815.1). Taxonomy (NCBI): domain Eukaryota; kingdom Metazoa; phylum Chordata; class Aves; order Tinamiformes; family Tinamidae; genus Eudromia; species Eudromia elegans. The sequence goes on from PTEX01000244.1 coordinate 356,133, forward strand.
TAAGCTGTCTTCTCCTAGGACTAAGATATGTGTAGAAAATTTTCTTTCTCTGGCAGAATTTTTATCTCTAGACCACCACCACCACCAAATGGGCGTAATGGCCATGTGTGTATCCGACATGGCGCGCTCGCAGACCAGCTGCACGGCGCATCTGCTCAGCGCTCCTCCAGACCTCCTTCACACTGCACGCCACCCGTGTGCAACCAGGCCAGTCCACGGAGGGACTGTCAGGGTGACTGACTACTCATGGGGGCACGGGGGCAAACTCACAGAACACAGGGGGCAAACACAGAAATTCAGCTCTTGAAAGCCTTAAGCATGGCAGCACGGGTAATGTTTTCCGCTCACAACATATCTAAAAAAGTAGAAACATAGATTAGGAAATAGGCTGGAAGTAAAATAGGCACATGTGCCTTGCTCACTATGCTTTTTTCCATGTCACATATTTTAAAAATTTATATAAACTAAATAAATTTACATTATTACTGGTTTTATGCTATAAGCATATAACATGTTTCAGTTTCTGTTTTAAAAGTAACAAGAAATAGAAATAAAATTTAGTTCCACTCTGTGATAAATATTAGCACTAGAAGCTGATTAAACATCTGATCAACCTCTCTTTTCAAATGTAAACGAGTAAGACACTTTCATTATTTTCATCTGTATAATATGGCTTGAAGTTTCATGTTTGTCTGGGCAATTGGTCAGCTAACCATCTAATTATTTGCCCAATGAAATGTACATTTTTTAAAACAATTAGGTGTACAGAATAAAAATAAGAGAAGATGTATTAGATTATATATAACAAGGTCTAAAAGGACTTAGCTTCAATTAGACATGCCCGATTCGTTATTCCTATCTTCCAAAAGAGACTTCAGAGTTACAGAATGGAGAGTAAAGGATTATAATAAATCCTAGTGAATTACATCAAGTTGTCCTCCTGTGAGACTTATGAATCTAATGAAACAATAACATATTCAACATAGTATTTAAAGAGTACATAAGTTTATCCCCACCCTGTGTTAAAAGTAGTCAAGAAGTCTTATTATTTGTCTGGATCAAATAAAATTCACTATAGCCTTTTATATATCTCTAATCATTTTCTTTTACTACATATTACTAAAACTGAAAACATAGTAAGGGGAAATCAAGTATTGAAAAATAATGCACATGTTATTAAAACTGATCAGTTCTATGCTGCTAGTGCTACTTTCAACAATTACCCAATTGTCCATTTCTTTATGCTTAAAAAAATACTACTTTTATTGTTCCAAAATGTGGCACATTGTATTCTACCTATGTACATGCCCATATATTACAGTATATACACTGGGGTAAAAAAGGGTACACATATCTATTCAAACAAACAAACAAACAGAAAAATACTGCTGCCCCGTCACTCATGAATTAATACAAGAAATTTAGGCTGTTACTGTCTCATGAAAACTTTTTTGTTCCAAATCTTCAAAGTCAGGTAGGAGCTTTTCTGGGACAACACGTCCTGATTAATCTCCTCTGGCCCATTTCTTAAGATTCAAATTAAACATTTTTGGAGGCAACTGAATGACAGTTTCTTAACTCATTTATTATGCAAGAATGATTCCCTTCAATGAGCAACTGAAATTTATATTGATAAACTTATAATTCCAAACTTCACCTATATATAGGGCATGCAAATTGCCATTGCTTGTGAATGGCAATACAAAAGAATATTTCAATTCTAAAGGAAGAATCACAGGACAAGAAACACAGGACAAATTTACCTGCTGTAGAAATATAAAAATCTCACAGAATTTAACACACACATTTGTGATATTCAAGAAAAAAATAGCATGGTTTGTGGGAGTGGCTATGCTAGAGGTGGCTTTAATGAAATGATTCTTCTAATGCTTTAAAATAAATCTAGCCCAGATGAGAATAGGTGTATTAAAAAATAATAATAATAAATATGTAAGTCCCATGTAGAAGGAGGCAAGGTCTCAGAAACAGCATCAAATGCCATTTCAGAAACAACAGCAGTGTTATTATTGACAATACACTTTTAGCAGATAATGAGCAGGCAAACAAAATGGGCTCAAAACCAGGGGCATATTCTGGGAATTCAAAATTTAAAGCCATTTTCCCATAGTATTTAAGTTATTATTCAGTATGCTAAAAATCAGAATAATTTTGGAATCATTTGCTTTTCCTTAGATTCTATCAAAAGATTTCAGTCACATCATTTTAGGTTTTTGTCAGTCAGACTAAACTTGCAGACTAAGTTATATTAACTATGAACATTCCCGTAAAATTTCATGTTGATCCATATTTAACAACTTTGATGAAAGCAACCCAAGAGGGGAAGGGTAATATATTAAAGTGCTTAATAATAAAATCTGTCTGAAACTCAACTGAAAATGAAAAGTTTACAGTCACTAAAATGTTTTATTTTGTTAATTACTTAGTTTAGGATAAAATAACTTGGAGACAACTTGAGAGTCAAGGCATGCAGAATTTGGGCTTACYTGGCTACAGGTTATATGTCCTATGTAAGAGGAGAGTATTATAGTCTTTAAAATGGCAATTGCGATAGACTTGAATCAAGAATTAATTTAACTCTCCAATACATATTTGAGGAGAATTCATAGTTTAAATTAAATCACTTATGTTGTATGAAACAGGAACCAATACAGTGAAATTATAGAACCCCAGTTAAAATAAAGCTTTTGAATAACAAGGAAGTAGCATAGCAATCTCCCAGAGACTTCTGTGTTTTTTTCAATTAATCATTTAATAGCCACAACTTTTTGTCACTTATGAGATATATTTCAACTTATTTGCCTTGTGGTCAAATTTTAAAATYTGTCTTAGAATAATCTTTGGTAACAAAGATCACAAATCAAATGTATATTGAATTGTAATCCTTTGTTTTCAAGGAATACTTAAATTCTTRTGCACTTACATTTTCATGTTGACTCCTGATAAACTGATAGAATTTATTGCTTGCAAGCAGCAGAACTGAAGACAAATCAACACCCAGGTAAGTGTTTCCAGGGTTTTCCAAGACTTTCAAAGACGTTTATGAAACATCATCCTCAGGCTTTTATCCTGTTTGGTGCCGTATGTTAACAGGAGACACCGCACGCTGACAGTCAACCAGGGCTTTGGAGGACTCTGCCTCAACCACAGCTTCTCRTTTATGCCCATGAAAGGAAGGTCCTGTTTTCCAAGTACAGAATCCAAAGCTCCAAAGTTTTAGACCAGAGTCCAAAGGTCTATACCCATCTAAGTAGGAATAATTCTGCATGGAGAATTTGGAAAAATCGAAAATGAAGCTGTGCAAAGGCCACATGTGGAACAATTTTCTCCTTTACCAGCCCACCAGATGTATCCCGCGGGCACTAAAGGCCTCGCATTCCACTCAACATCAACCGAGACTCCTCCTCAAATGAGCTTTTCTTGATGAATTTCCCCACAATGACCAATATCAGACTTTGGAGCTTTTATATGGTATTAATATGTTTGATACATACAGCACTGCATGAACWGCTTACATTGTTTTCATGACTGTAAAAAATATATTTTTTTTTTYCCTCTCCAACTGCTCACTTCAGAACTTAYTTGCAGAGGAGGAAAAAATACAAGGAAMTATTTTAATATATTTATAGCTGAGCTCAMGTATAAGTTAGCTGCCATAAATACAGCACTGGCAGTAGATGTTGCAGTGAGTAACTACCAGGCCCTCTGCACATCCATATCTAGTGATCCACACGTTTTAACACCTCTGCTCCCCATACCCACCAAACATTTTTGAACATAAACAGTGTTGGATAGTCCTCCTAACCAAAATCTTGCTGTTGCCACATAGATTTYATTTTGTCTCTATATATTTCCTTTATCTGTAGAGAACCCTACTCTTTTACCCCTACTTTATTKTTCTCTGCTTTAGTATCAGATCTCATTTCAACAAGCCTAGGACCACTCGAACATCTGTAACACTCTGTCATTCTCCTAATATATTGCATTTAAAATCAAAGTGATGAAGCAAAGGAAAAGGAAACTGCAAGAATCTTAAACATTCCCAAACTTCATCAATAATATAATGAAAATATCCATAGGATTTTGAGCAGGACATGTAACCTGAGCCGAATATCTACTTCTTTAAATAAAAGCTACATTTTAAGAAATTTGTCTCTTGCCTAATGCAAGGAAAGAGATGAGCCCATCTATTTTCTAAATGAAGCATTTGTATCACTGTGACATTTCTTAGCAACCAAAATCACTTCTSTAATCACGTTGATTTCAGGGCCATGAGCTGTCTGCTTTAATCAATTTAAAGTGATTTCTCAGAGTGGATCYTTTACCACTTCAGTGTTATGCTATTTCAATATTCCACTTTCTACCAGAACTCAATTTACTAACACACTTATATTTTAGAAAGAGATAAAGTAAATCACAGATCAATTCATGCCTAATAATGATAATACTAAAAATGTCCCACAAGATTAGGGCAAGCTTCATTAGACAAAAAAGCAGGAATTGTGGGGCTATGGCTGAACTATGCTGACTTGTCCCATCATGAAAACACTTTTCAGAATTTCATATGCTTTGCTGATGCTCTTGTAATTAAATTGAAAAAGATCTTTAGGTCATGAAGTGATGAGTTGAGAATTAAAAAGACTTCTCTGTGTCTTTTGACACTATATCATAACAAAAAGCAGAAATAGAAGTATTTTTGTATATTAGAGTAGTATATTAATATTTCACAGTAATAAAATTGTATTTATTCAAAAATATCAGACTRTTAGTCTAAAATTACTACTAAAATTAAATATTTGTAAATCTTCAGAAGCAGGAAAGATGTATCCCAAATTATTAAAATATTGCCTTCAGAGTTCCCTGATGCATGAATGTTGGTTTAACACAAGACAGTTCCAAAATCCACATGCAGTAACACAATGCAAACAAGCAAGTAATGCTCAGTCAAAATAATAAAGACCTACACACAACGCAGTGATCCAGGGGGTTATCCTAGTGTGACATTGATCCTGAAAATGTCACAGGGAGGCTAATAATACATGCAAGCATAAAACTGACAAAAACAATTACTGGCATAAATGATAAGGACTGTCTGATTATTTTAATGAAACATGAAATTGTGTAGAAAAAAAAGAATATTAACAAATATATTTGTTTTTCTTTGAAAATACTAGTATATGAACAGATTAACAGACAATTAAATGATAAGTCGCAAACCAGAGCTTTGAACATGGAATTGCCAAGCAGCACCACTGGATTTTATTTTTTTTCTAACAGGGAGTAACTCTTGGTTTTAGCCTTTTTCTATTTTCAATCTTCAAGGATCCAGAAGTAAKTAAAGTAATTTTTGATAGAATTTGTTGGTAATGCAAGTGGTTGAATCATGTGTTGTGATACGGTCTGATCACTTGGCTAATGCCTTATTTGAGCGATATCAATTTTACCATTGATGGATGGAGGGGGGAAAAAAAAAAAAAAAAGAGAGAAAAGAATCTAAACCCTGTAGATTTAATCTGTCATAATTTACATCCTATCAAAAAACAATAATTGGTTATTTGCWGTAGTCTTCTAGTATGAAGGTCATTTCAGACATGACAGATGTTAGTTATCACATTTTTGTTAGCTATTAAATTTAGAGAAAAATATCTCAGAAGAGAGAGATATAAACCTACCTGTCTACTTCTCAGAACTAAAACAAAACTAAAATACAATTTYATTTTGAATATGAAATAGTGCTCTTCCTGAAACATGAGGAGAAAAAAAAAAAAGATTTCAGTGAATCTTAACCTATAGAAGTAAGATAGGAAACTCCATCTCACACCAAATCTAATTAAAAGTATTAGCTACTGTTGATCTAGACACTGACACACTTTTTTATTACTATATTATTCCTGCATTTGCATAACCACAGCAGAATTATTGTTTCTCAAAACAATGATGAGAACCTTTCYGATACACTAAAATCTACCTGCAGCCTGATTTTCCCACTTGTAGCGCAGAGAAAGTTTTGCAAATGCAAAAAGAATTCAATTGCTCCTTTCTGCCTGCTGAAAAATCACAGTTTTATCCAACATCAAAGCTACTTACTGCAGTAAGTAAAATGTCAGAAAAAAAAAAAAGGCAGAGGTTTGAGAACTTTAGGATAAAAATTACTGACTGCAGTAGTCTAGGTTCTGAAAGGAGGTGTCTTCCTAGCACTACACATGATATATATATAAAAACAGATTTATCAACAGATTTATTCTTAAGATAAATTGTTTTCACAATATTTGAGTTTTGCTTGCTCGTTTTCTTAACTGCACAGTGTGACTGTGTGCAAGTAACGTGCTATGACAGATTTGGCTGCTGTAAATTACTCCCAGGAAGTGAACCTTCATGACATATTGCCCTTGATGGCATTTTTTTGTTGTTRTTKTTAAGTAAATTAACCTGATATTCATATCCTGAAAGACTACCTTGGCAGAACCCTCGCAGGGACGACGCCCGAGCTAGTGGGCAAAAAMCACTCATTACAGAGCACACAATTTGGATAATGGTGCCCAGTAGGACCCGCAAGGCAACRCTTGCTTGTGCAACACACTGTGCATAGACAGATCTGGCAGATTTGCCACAGAATGCAGAACTTGAAGTCAGCAAAGCCTACCAGATAAAGAAATGCTAGAGAAGGATGAAAGCTCAATGGTCATTATTCTGTATTTTATTAAAGACAGAGGGGAAACCTGCCGCACAAATGATCTACAAATGCAGAACAGTTTGAGCCTCACCTAAGCAATTCAATGTGTGCCCAGCGCTTTCCACGCGGTTTCTAGCTGGCTGGAACTGCAGGCAGGAAGCAAATCTTAGCTTCAACGGCCCACATGGGACCTTTAAGGATATGCCACATTATATCTTCAAATAATCTCTTTATTTKCATAAGCCTAAACCAGGGAGACTATGCAGAAGCGCAGGCTTTTTTCAGGGGACATCATATTCAATGCAGGAAAAAAAACCACCTCTTAGATAAAATCATCCTTTCATTAAATATGTTTTTATTCTTTTTATCTTGGAAATTAARATGTTAGATTCTGCTTCCACGTAATTTAATGCATAATAAATTATTAATCATAGTTTTATTTTATGACTAATTATCTCTTGCATGAWAAACATGCAGACTCTTTCATTTCTCCATCTTAATTTGTTTGTTGTTTTCCTCCTCTCTACATGCGAGCACTAGCTGCATTTCATCTTCTGCAACACCAAGAAGCAGAAAATATTCTCACAGAAGTAGGACACCCTGGCAAGCACAGCAACGTAAACTGTCATGTAGAGCTCTACTTCTCCCAGTAGTTTTGCCTTTGCATAAGGAGCTTCAGAGAAAACATCAATGAGGAAGACAGGGAACACTTCTGGCTTAGTCCTAGGCTTTCTCTTTGCTTACAAATAAAACTTTAATGCTCTGACTAAAGTCAACTACTAGCCAACAAATCAAGAAGCACAAGTCTTCACAGCTAACAGGCATGGTAAAATTAAGTAAAAACAACATCTACGTATATTTCTACTATTCCTCCAAATTTTCAGATTGGCCATCACTCACTTCTTAATCTGGAGTTGCTTGCAAAAGAGCATTCATATTGCTGAAACTAGACTTTCTCAGGAAATACACAGACATTTCATTGCTCTTCCTAAGAAGCCGCAACTTCACTTAGTAAGAAAACAGAGCACAATTGCTAACTAGCTGACCAACTCTTTTCACTTCATTTGTGCTTTATTAATGCTAAAACCAAAACTGGAAATGTGCAAATTTATACATGTATGTGAAATTTATGGACATAAATAGTCATTGTTAATAGGTATTATATTATGTAGATGTAACAGTTGGAGAGAGAATAAATGAGGAATGCGAATCCAGGTTATCTCCTTAAAGGAATTATATTCATGTARGTTTATGAAAAATATTTCTCATATGAGCATAAATATATCTATAAGCATGTTTATGCATATACTGKATTATTTATTTAGACAGTTTTAGTACTAAGTGAAGGAAAGTGGCAACTAATAACACAGCAACTAACAACACTAATTGCAAGGTTTTTTTCCCCTCCTAAATTAAACATATCAGAAAAAAAAAGAATCAGAAAGTCTGTTGGAGATAAAAGAAACAGTCAAGAAAAATAGGAATACATGAAAAAATGAGAGAAGTCCTCTGGAATAGCAAACAGCATGAAGATTCCAATGGAGATTCCAGTGCAGGGATGCAAGTATTCAGTTTGGTTGATTTTTGTATTCACTCATTCTCTATAATCGATCAACTTCAAGAAGCCCCGTTGACTTTTCCACTTATAAGGATTTCAGAACAATTTAATAAAACAAATAGTAAATAAATCACCCATAGCAGACTCCATTCACTCAAGAATCCTACAGGAACACGCATGAAAAGTACATGTCTTGGTTTTTAAATCTGCCTTGGTATCATTGGAATAGAATATAGCAAASAGGATGACAACTTAAAAATAGGTTCCCAGCAGAATACAAGAAACCACACATTACTAAGTCTGATATCTGCAGTGGTAAAAATGGTATAAAGTATAATAAAGACTAACTTTACCTTACACATGAATAAGTTATGTTATACTGGGAAGAAGTTATGATTTTATTTTATGGGATTTACATGGACATTTGCTAGAGCTCYTTAATAAAGAAAAAAAGAGAGAACTAGAACATTCTTAATATAACATCCTTCAACTTCCAGAAACCSTYCTGAAGCTTCTTTGCAAGAGGKTAAATGAATTATTTCATTAGATGTWCTTATTTACAGACCATGTTTGCTTTACAAGTGTAATAACTGATTATAAGACAGAAAACAAAAAGATGAGGAGAAAATGGACCACATCCACCATGAAGGGGAGATTAGCTATTTCTGGTAAGAACCTGTGATAGCAAACATAGTCACAAGCTTTCTAGGAGGAAAAAAAAAAAAAAGAAAAAAAGGATGACATGATAGTGAAGAGAGAATGTGCTGGTAAGAAAGAATGGTCACACGTGCAGAGACTTCCTCTCTCAGAAAAAAAGAAATACAGAAAATTAAACTATAGAACCAAAGAMCTATTTTTTTCCAACACAACAACCGGGAGAAAAAAAAAGTCTCCATTAAGCAATTCTGAGGTTGCTAAAATAACTATTAAAGTCAGGCAATAAAAACAACTCCCCTCAAAAAATACTCCTCAATTTCTTACTAGTACTGTATTATTTAATATTTTAGTGCACAAAGCTAGCTCAGCAATGCAATTAATTGCAATGGCACATAAATTATGTATTTAGGTAAGGCTACTCAAAGTTTTGATTCCATGGCTCAGAATGGCATTTTTCACAAACAGGTTATTACAAACAGAAAAACAAAACCATAAAGGGATGCCCAAGTTTCTAAAGGAGATATGCAGAACATGATATAAAACTAAAAGAAGGTCTATGGCATGACAGGAAGAAAAGAAAAAAAACACCAACAACAAAAAAAAGAAGAAATCTACATACATCCAAAAAAGAAAAAAGAAAACATCAGCCTTTATCACAAGAATCCTTGCAGACACATTAGCAGTCTCCAAGGTTCACAGCTGAGCTCCTTTTAAGGCAGGCAGTGAACATTTCTGTTTTCTAAATGGCATTCCTGAATAAAGTTTTCTAGCTGTAAGGAAGATTTTAAACAAAGAACTTAGATCATTACCCAACACATTTACCTAATGTATGTTTTAGAAAATGATCACGCTGAGCATTTTTGATACTTTAATTTGTAGCATAGCTACTTTGCACTATTTACATCCTTCAGTGATCCCAAATTACTTGCGCTCAAGCCCAAACTTAAACACAGAAAGCTATCTGGTATACATAGCTAGGAAAATTAATGACAGCATGAAGGCAGAAGAATGTGTTTCAAATATCAAAAATGAAGGGCTTATTTTCTTATTCTAGTCTTATCACACTTTAATGATATTACTTCTGAAAAGGAACAATTCCATAATAGAAAATACATAGATAAATTCCATTCCACTATTAACCTAGAAAAATTATTTAAATTATTCCCTAACAGATATCTTTTTGAATTATTAATTTCCTTTGGAAGTCTATTAGGACAAAAAGCTCTTTAATAAGAGCAGTTAAATCAGCCAAAACTACTTAAGATTTTTTAGTTGTGACCTCAAGTATAATTCGTTCCAAACAGTATCCTGTGGCTGATGAGGCCTGAAATCTAAGCCTCGTTTTTCCTTTGTAGTGGAACTGTGCTCTTTCAGAGCATATGCAGGAATTTTCAACTCYTTAGCATATTTTTCCATCTATACTTCTGAAAGAAAAAGTCCCCTTTGTTCATGAGAAACAAGCCAAAAAAGTGACAACAGTTAATTTCCAAAGCGCGCCCCAGTGTGATTTTACCCACCATCGTGCTTCCTACGCTGGTTACGCTGAATGGCAATTGTCTACCAGGCTTATGCTCTGGTTCTGTCTATACAGACACTACATTAGGAAACTGCTTGTATTTCTAACTACAGAATTATATACAGYAAACATTTCTTAGATCACAAAAGACATGAAATAGCTAAAGAAATCAGAATGTTTGTTACTTAAATGGCTATATAATTACAGTAAGTGCTCTCAATCTTCATTGTTTGTATCTTTTATTTGGCAAGAAAAATGAAACGAAGTAATAGAAAAGGGTCTTTGTTTTATCAGTAGCACTTTCATGACAAGCTATGCCTCAAGCATACACAAAACCCCAATGTGTTCGGATGGCAGGCACTTAATTCCACTGTTTCCCATGATTGAGCCTTCCCTTGCTATACAGCAAATTCATACTATAATGTTGATTGCAGCAGAGCTGTGCAAAATACTTGTACTTTTTGGCAAACAAGCTTTTTCTCCTAACAAGTTTGCAACCTAAGCAACTGGATCACAAAAATTGCTACTGTCATCACAAAGAGCTAAGAACTCTCCGAGTCTTAACAGGGCACTTTCTTAAACTGGATGGAAAGAAAATATTCTTAAGAAAAGAGCATTAATCTCAAATGTCCCTGAAAAAGTTTTGAAGGTGTCAAGGACTGTATTATAAAACTTCTTCAGCTGTTCTAAATAAAAAATGAGAAACTTAGATTTCCCAAGAAAGTACTGCAATTTAATGGATTAGAAATTATCTAAAAAGCACACAGAACTCGTCCAAAAGAATCCGATCCACTTAAAATACTCTAAATTTCACTTTTCTTTCCCCCTCCCCTAAAAAGAGGTAACTAAATGAATGAAATTTTAAAAAGGAGAAAATTTTAGTTCACTGCAAAGAAAAGTTTTAAGAACTATTATACTAAACTATAAGAAGTGAAGTAGATCTGGATCATGATCTGCRTGAACCTCCTCTGTGCTTTTCCACAGACAAAAGTTGCTACTAATGTCACATATGGAATAAGTCTCTCCAATAGGAACTCTGATAGAGTCTCTAATTCACTCTTTTAAATTATCAAGCATTTGAACCAAATGAAATCAGCRCTTAAACATCAACATTTTCAAGAGTAGGAAAAAAGAGTTTAAAAGGTTGCTCTTCTTCATTCTAGCTTCTGCAGTTCCAGTTCAACAAAATAGGTCAAACTAAAGTTTCTCCAAGTCAGATTGCATAGTAAAAGTTTGATCCATTTTGAATGGGCCTCAAAAGGTTATAATAAAAATATTAAAAAGAAAAACAAGCAAATAGCTGTTACTCTTTTTGTAAGATTTTTTTTTTTCTCTTCCCAATTAAGAGCTCATGTGTGAAACACATTATCTGAGTTCCATGCTCTGAAGAACAGATTGTTGTAAAGCAYTCAGACATAGCTCAAGGCTGATTAGTTAGCTCAAGGTAGATTAACTTATTTTGCATTTTACTTAATTTCTACAATGAGCAACTGTTAGTATCCTGGCTTAGCACAATAGAAAATCATTGCAACTTTTTTCAACCATGATGCCATAGTTCCATGGAGAGATGGAAAAAAATGCACACACATTCTTATTTCCTTATATTTTCTGTAAACGAATTTCTGAAAATTTGTTCTTCCATTTTTGCTTGGCTATCACTCTCACCTTGAGAGTATTGCATTACGCAATTTTATTATAAAAATTTTAAAAATTTAAAAAGTTATCAGAATTTTGTAGCTCAGCCTGAGCTAAATCCACAGAATCTCTGTTAATATCACAGTAGCAAAAGAAAGCAGATGTTAGTCCACTCTAAATTTTCCCATTAATTCTTTTCAAAGTTGTTATTTCATGTATAAATAAGGTACATTTCTTATATACACACTGCAGATTAATTTTGAATGCAACTTGAAAGGAATTTATCCATTGCTAAGAACAGCTATTACAGTAGAAGGACTCCTCTACCCCAAGAACTTCTGTCTATAATMTTTGTTCTTTGATCTCTTAGAAATATGAACTAATTCTACATTTGGAATGTAGCTCATTATTAATAGTTAAATATCTTCAAGTGGGCCAGCTTTGAAGCTCATTCCTAATATCAACAGCTACTTGCATTTATATAAAGCTTTCATTTTCAAGGACAAGGCTCTAGAGTCCCAGAATCTCATACATATGTGCATGTATAGCTAAACTTTGATAGGCTGTCATATACATCATTCAGATTATAAGTATATAACTGCCTGTTCTATCATTTTAAGTATAAATATGAATATGTAACGCCACTAGATGATAAGCCAAAGTATAATCATATTGACATCAATGGAATTATATCAATTAATGGTACAGAATATGGTTCAGTGTTCTCTATAGGTAAAGCTACATGGGAACATGACCTCTGTGTAAAAAGAATTAACCTTTATCTATTTTAACAATGTGCTTGGAAAACATAAAAGCAAGRTTACTTTTACAAAAGTGTTTTCATCAGTCTTGTGCAAAAAATTGCTTTCATTGTTTCACTTTATAAAGTTATAAAGACAGGTTTTTCAAAATGCTTCTGCTGAAAACTTCCCACAAAGACCTTCCCAGGTCTTYGTGCTTCTCAAGTCAGAGATTTCACAGCAAGCAAACTTAAAATCCATATATAAAAATGATGTTCAAGCTGAACATTTATTCTGCAAGTTATACTAGTTTCCCTTCCGTGAAATTGATTATCTTGTGATTCAATATTTGAAGGATACATTCTGTTGCAATTTACCTCTTCCGCTTTTCTACACATGTATTTCTCTCACTGCATAAATCAAATTTAACCAGAACACCTGAGGAAAAGAACTACAATGAAAASAGCTTACCATTTAAGAAATCATTTCTRAAGCAAYGTAGAAAWTTTTTCCYCATTAYCATTAAAAAAAAWGAAAAAATATAAGTTAACATTTCCTCAGCACTAGCTCATGAATTCAAACAGAACAGACCAAATTTCTCTCCTGTTCAAGTAAGTGGAAAATTTTTATAGTGACTTTTTAAGAAAGATATCATCCCTCCAACTAAGTAAAGATTCTTAACCATATAGTTATTTAATTAGCTGATGCTTTACCAAGGAATCTTACCAAGTTGCTTTTTTCCCTCTTTTTTTTAAGACACTACAAATAACAGTTTATTTTTTCACAATTATTCTAAAAGCCTTCCACATCCGAACAAATGCACTATTTTCTATATTGCATCCTATATACTATAGGCATGTGTAATCACCATCAAAATCCATGATTGATTTTAGCTTTAATTTAATCAAKACCTATGTCCAAGATATATTAAACTTTACATTGACCTAAACAAAAAAGTCATTACACGTATATTAGCCAATCTCCAAAACATACATTGGATTAATTCCAGAGACCACAAAAGGTATATTGTTACCACAGTTTCTTTCAAGAATTTCCACTTATCATGCTTAGCAAGATTTACATACAAACAATAATTCACATAATTACACAGCCACTGTGGAGGCTTTCTCAGAGTGTCCTGACCTGTCCTTTATTATTTGCAGATTAATCTTCTCAAACGTATCTAATTATAAGAACAACACCATATTTTATAGCTATGAGACTGTTAGAATCTAATGGGAAAAATACATTTCTCTTTCACTGACAGAAGAATTGATCTCCTAGAAAGATGACTCTAAAATACATGGTTGAGACATTAAATCCCTCTAAATTCAAAAGAAGATAAACATTTTAAGTATGAGGACTTTGAACAAAACTTTTTAAATAATCACAGTACTCAGAAGTATATTTATATAAAGTTCATTTTTGAACTATACAGATTTCTGACTTGCTTTTCAAGGGCGCTGGCCAACTTCGAGATAAGGAATATAAAACCAGTCTACACCTAAAAAAAGATGATAATATTATGGTAGAATGTTACTGACTTATGCAGGGTAAACCCTTGATCACTTTCATCCTCCTTCCTTACTAGAAAAAAAAAAAAAAAAAAAAAAGGCAAAAAGAAAAAAGAAAAACATCAACAAATACATGACTAAAAATATATTTTTGCAATAAAATTTGGTGGGTAACTTCATCTGAATTTTTTTTAAACAAGTGTTTCATCTTCCTGTGACATACCCTAGATTTCAATTGAACTATTTGCATKTCATATGACAATCTGCTCTTCACATAATAAAGACATATATTATAAATTATTTGAGAAAATAATCATATATTTATTCTCTCCCTCAGGCAACTTAACCTAAATTGAATGAATAACTCCATAGCATGATTGGTATACCATGAGAGTAGTTGTGTAAACACAACTCTAATATCAAAACACTCCATGAAGCCTCTATTTTGAAGTCTTAATATAGAATCATAGAATACYTATTGGATTGGAAAAGACCTTCAAGATCATCAAGTCCAACCGTAAACCCATCACCACAATCCCTGCCAAACTGTGTCCCAGGTGCCTCATCTACACTGAGATTCTTGAACACTGTATAGAAAGCCAAATAATGCTGCTCATAGGACATGGATTGGTTTTTGCAAGTTACTTATACATACTTAAATACAATGTTACACTTACATACCTTTAAGTTTGACACATCAACGGTGTTAGTTTAAAAAAATCCACTTAAACTTTCTGTTTCTTAACTCTAGGACATGGGTGTGAAAATATTTGAAAAAGATATGAAAAATGCTTAAAAGAAGAAAAATGCAGAGGGTATCAAAGCAAGAACAGAAAATAAATGTATCTTTCCAAGATACCATACAGGTTTACCAACAACTTGTCTTGATCTCTTACACAACTCTTTCCATGAGGGCCAGATTTAACAATCTTGCTTCAAACTTAAGCTTTTGTCACCTCCTGGATTTCCATCACCACAAGGCCACAGCTGATAGCAATAAAATGGCCTAAGCTCTGTCAACTATTACTGTTTATTTTACTCTGGTTTGAAATTACCCTTTCCAAAAGAATCTTTCTACTAAATAAAATTATTTTAGTGTCTGCTGAGCCAGAGCACAGTTTGAGAGAGTTGAACCAGAGAGAGTACAACATTTGCTTTCTGATATCTACTAATGGATTAACCCAAAAGACACTTTTAAGCAACAACAAAGCATTAAGTAAAAGCTTGTGTTATTATCTGAAACATGAGATGATCCCCTGAAGACTCAAGCGTGTCACACAGAACATCCACTAGAACAAAAAAAAGGGTGGGAACAAAACAGGGATCARCTGGCACGCAGAAATCTCTCCTCAAAATAAACCTAATCTTTTCTTTTCTGTTAAAAATTCTTATTATTTTTTCAGGTGTTACAGATGCCAGCCTGGATGCCCTTGATACTCACCATGTCTAGAAGGTCTACCCTGCATATTTGCTAGCTTTGCTCCAGGAAGAGCTGACTGGAAAGCAAATCCAAGATTTTGAGGTTTTCAGAGGAATTTCCAAGGGTGCAGGGAAGCCCTATGCTGCTGCGGCCAGCCAAAGAACAGGCAAGGAGCTTACACCTGAGACGGGACAGGAGGAGGAGGAGGAGTCACCCACAAGGGTCAGATATTGGCRGCGACCTAGCAAGAGCAAAGGATTTCTCAAGGCACCTTGTAAGTAGGCTGAAGAGGCACCAGGCTGGTATATTAGAAGGGTAAAGCCCTAAGAGAATTTGAACGTGAGCGTTGCCTTGGGCCCAATCCACTGCTACACCCAAAATCCCCTTCTAAACTAGTCAAACTCCATCTGAAAACTTCCACAGTGCCTCCTGCTTGCACACCGTGTCACTCTTTCAGCACCCAGCTGCCCTAATGGGGGAAATGGTCATTGGGGTTTGGAGAAATGCTTATTCATGGGTCGCACACAATGCTTCGGTATCGTGCCAGGCAAGTCCTACTCCTCCAGGCTCTGTTTCCCACTGCTTCCCTCCCTGAATTGACCGAGGGGCACCGCATCCTTGTTTAACCAAGGAACATCCAAGCCAACAAGCCAGGACGTCCCTAACAAGCCAGGATTGCTGTGCAGTGAGCATCGTACTAGCAGCTCTCAGCACGGCCAGCTCCAATCAGACCCTTCCCATTAAAAATGCTGTGAACTAACACTAGGGGGTTTCTGGCTCTTCCAAACCCCTGTTTCCTAAGGCACCCTAGGTTGTATTTTACCTTTTCCATGGCTACGCTAATCTGGTAGCCCAGTCACCTGACTACTCAGGCCAGCAYTTCATTTACTTCCAAAACACTATCAAACCAGTCCATTACTGACGTTTTTGTGATAGAATTTCGTGTATGTCATGCCCATGAGGTCTACTTACAGAATCACTATAAGCTTCAACTTCATTATCTTCTTTCTGCACACATACATACATTTTYATAACTCCTTATAGTTCTGTGTCATTAAATCAAGACAGCAACCAACCATGTGGGGACAGGGGAGAAAAAAACAGTTTGGGAAAGACAAGCTGGGTGTCCATTCAGGCAATTCAAGCTACTACCTGTCAACAAGGTGAGAGCTGAAGTGGATTCTCAAACTTTACAGCAGTAAATTTCAACCTGTACCACACAAACATCTCCTAGGATGCCTGCCATATATAATTAAGAAATCCAGGCCTACTATCAGTAAAATTAAAATTAATATCAAAATATCCATACATGCACTAGAAAAATGAAGTTGAAAACTCTTCCTCTTATTACTTGGGTATCTTCCCTGCCTGTGAYAGTTTGAGGACAGAGCACAAATCCAGCACAAACTATACGCTCACAGTGAGTAAAACTGATGCCTCAAACATAGAATAAAATATATTTAGCTCATGAATAATTTTTACACTCTGATTTTACATCAGAACAATCCAGAATAACTTACCAAAACTCAGACAGTGCATATATATTAGCGTTTGAGCACATCTTTTCTGTTATCTCTCTCCTTCCTTCAACACACTCYTAATTCTGGCTAAAGTTGCAAGAATATGAGAAAATAAATTATGAATCAAGAATTCTTTCCTGTTATTAAAGAAAAAAATCCCAAATGTTACTTACACCTTCTAGATCTATTTTTCACTCTAATAAATAGTTCTGCAGAAGATAGAATAAGCTACTGATGARCACTAACTTAATATAGATTTGCATTTGTTAAGACAGAAATTAAAGTACTTTATCTTCCTGATTACATCCTGAAATAAGTATGAATACATTAAGCACTGACTTAACACATTAAGTGATAAGCAATGAATAAATGGATAAAGAAGCTGACTTACATTAACTGAAGAGTTACCAGAGAAACCACTAAGAATTAAAAAAAAAAAAAGTGTTTAGCTACTGCAGTTGAACTCATTATTTCAGTACGATTTTTAGTATCGAGCACAASCTAACTGATAAAATTATAATTTTCTCCTCTGTGTGCACTAATGTTTCAGYAGCACCTGAATAAAAAACTTTGCTACACTCATGTGGATGTAAAGGAGGACCTGACAGAGGCTGCCGGAGTTTCCTTCCCCCACCGCACTGCATAAGGCTCCTGTAATATATGGCAAACTGATATATAGTCTATAGAAATACTGTGCCAGAATATTATCATTGTGTCAGTGCTTCAGCTTTGCCGTGTTCCCTCTTCTCATAAAATATGTAATGTGGGAAGATAAATGTGGATCCGAGCTCCTGACCACAGCTGGAATTCCTGGTATGTTCTACTTGCCAGTAAAATTAATTGTAAGGCACAAGGAATACAGTAAGAGTTGCCAAAGATGCTCTGYCTTCCTTTATTTTACCAAGGAAAGYCATCCGCAAYGTCAGATRTCCATCCAGTTCAAGGTCAAAAGCATGAACAAAGTCAAGCAAGTTTCTATTTTAACAGAAAATTAAGAGYCTTATTATTCTGGTACTGCCACAAAACCAGTGGCTCTTCCTAGGAAAAACTCACACCGGAAACAGTCTGCAGTCCCGTTGAATCCAGAGTCATAACTGGGCTAATAAAGTTGAAGCATTGGGCATGTCAATCTTGATTACAAAAAAAAAAAAGAAAAATCTAAAAGTTACTGTGCTGTAACGCTACGACCGTGCCAGGCAGGCCTTAAAACAAAGTCCTTCAAAAAGAAAGCAAATAGGACAGTCAACAGAACAGCAAGTCAGAGACAACCTGTACCAAAGTAAATAACATGGAATTTATTTCTATATCAATGGTATTCACCACCAAAGCGGTCTCTTTAAAAAAACAAACAAACAAAAAAAAACAACCCACACACTCCTACCTTCCCTTCACTTTCCTCACTGTCCTTTCGCTAGTTCAGRCCAGGCGGGAGTTCAGGAGCTCCCCGCGTTCCGGGACGAGCCCGTCCCGGTCCCCCGCGCCCTGCCCTCCCGCAGGGCCGCTCTCGCCCCTCTGCAGCGGCTCCCCCAGCCCCGCTGCGAACGCCCCGCGCGCAGACAGCGCGGCCGGCACGAGGCAGCGCGTAACTCGCGCGCACCGAGGGCGYCTACAACCAGCGCCGCGGCGCGCAGAGCCCGCTGGAAACGAGCTCCCCGCTAAAGCCTTTCCGAAACGGCAGCTATTTAGCAGCAGGGGACCCGCACGGTCCCAACACCGCGAACGCCGTAACTTGACCGCGATACTCCCAAAATCAAAGCCCGAGGAACTACTCGTGGGAGATTGTCCCTTATGCCCCGCGTGCTCTTTGCTATTTACGGACTTYGCTTGTGCGCGGACACCCACGGCGCAGACCCCCAACCGCAGCCGCTTCTCACCGCCCAACTCCGCGCCGCAGCCCCAGGACCGCGGGCGCGTTTCCCGGCAGGAGGACTCGCGGCTCCGCGGCGCCTCAAACCGCGCGAGTTCCCAGCGGCGCCTCCAGCGCCACGGCGGCCGAGGTCGCGCGCAAGCACCGCGCGGCTGCGGGCACCCCGCGCAGGGCAGGGTCCCGGGGCGGCCCCGCACTCACCGCTCTGCTCCGCGCCGGGACGCGGCGCCACCCGCCTCCCCCTTCCTCCTGCAGCTGCGCAGGGCGAAGGCTCCGCGCAACCTCCACGCTCCCTCTGCGCGGGCGCGCAACTGCCTCCTCCGCGCCGCCCCCTCCGCGGGAGCCGCAATGCAGCTGCGGCCCCTCTCTTCCTCCTCCTCCTCCTCCTCCTCCTGCTGCTGCCGCTGTTGCCCGGCCCGCGCAGCGGGTACCTGCGCTCCGCAGCTGAGCGCGCTCCGGCGGCTGCGCGCGGCTCCGCGGCGGGGGCGGGCAGCGCGGCCGGGCGCCCCGCCAGGACGAGGTCACAGGAGGCGCTGGCAGCGAAGCGCCCTCCGCGGGGCGAGACGGGAGCGGGGACGGGGAAGGGAAAAGAGAAACAAATGCGCAAATGAAATGGAAAAGCGCGGAAGGAAGCCGAGCATTCGCTGCGTGGTTTGAAGGGCACTGYTCCCATAGCTCCTACTGCTCCCCTTTCTAAGGAAACATCCAAGTCGTCGCTTGAACATGCTGTTAATCGGCTGGCTGAAAGTTATTAAGTGYGACTTAGTATCTCCAGCAGGTTTATCCTTAGCACTAGCAGCTACTGCAGCAAGATGAAAATTAGTTGTAAGTCTTATTTATTTACCTGCACCATGAGGACGACAGTAAATCAATGCCACTTTTACTCACTCCTTCTGCAAGAATATAGGACATTTTGTGGAATTTAAATATTCTAAGTGAATGGAAGGCCTTTTTAATTTTTTTTCTTTTTATCTTTTTTTCCCCTTCATTAGTCTGCCTGTCCTAAATTTCTTTCACCCAGCAAGAAAAAGAATTACGGCATGATCAACTTCCATCAATCTTTCACRGTATCACATTGATTGATACGCCAAACCCTTGCCTAAATGTAAGCTTAGCACAAATATCTGTGACTGAGTAATGGTGGGGTTGATTGCATGTCTTGCAATAATGTGATCCATCTCCAGTGACATTTGGAATTTTGCAGAAACTTCAGCCATAAATTAAATGACATCATCTGAGGTCTGCCGCAGTCCAAAATACAGAATTTTAAAATTCCATATATTGAAAATTGTTTTTACAGTAAAATTTTAAAATTATGCACATTTCATGAGATATAAGCTTAATGATTAACATGATAATCAGTTTAATTTTAAATATTTAAAACTTCCTTTTAAAAAATATTCTTTTTATTAAATATAAAAAAATGAAGCAGCAAATATCAATTATTTTATTTTACTCTCCAAATTTGGGCTTACCGAGCACTACACTCTGAATCATTTTGAAACTGCTTTAGTGTCTGATACATAAGCAAACAATCTAACACACAAACATCATCCTCATTAACATCCATGCAAAATCTAGGGAAAAGGTAAGTTAAGATTAATTGGTTTTAAATTCAAAAAATACAACCGGCACTTCATATGGAAAACTAGGTCATTGCTACAATGTAGAGATACAGCTATATGGAGTCAGAATAATCTAGGTTGGAAAGGACCTTTACAGACTATCTAGTTCAACCCCCTTGCTTGAGGCAAGGCCAGTGTCAAAGTCAGAGTCCTCAGCACCACGTCCAGCCATGYTATAAAGATCCCTGAGAATGGAGTTTCCAGCCTCTCCGGACAACCTGCTCAGTTGGAGGATGCTTTCCTTCCTTCTAAGCAGCTTTCCCCTTGCTGCAGCTCGTGTCTGCTGCTGCTCGTCCTCCTCCATGCACAGAGGACGGGAAGAGTCTCGTCCATAGGCATTGGCTTGGTGGGGCAACTGGATCCCCCCGCCTAAGGCTTCCTTTGCTCCAACTGARCAAATCCATCCCTCTCAGAAACACCACTGCATGTTCAAAATTGGCAATGCTATCCCATCTCTTTTTAATAAATCTCACCAAACTTAGTACCTTGAACGTGACAGTTACTGTGATTTTTCCATCTCATAAATTAGCAGAAGTGCAGAGCTAAAATAACTCATCCAGCTTCTAAGAGTGGTGGCCATAGATGAAATCTTCCCAAAACACGATGGTCAAAGTAGACTTTCCTTTTAAACTTCTAGTTTCTATCAGAAATAGCATTGATTTAAGTCTAATTGAGTCAGCTACGCCCTATTAGATGACACAAGCAGGTCACCTAATTTCAAGTAATTTCAAGTAATTTCAACTTCTGCCTATAAAGTAGATGAAGTTTTCCCAGCTTTTAGATCAAAATAATGTTTAATACTGCATAGGCTTTTTAAAATAACAATAATGTTATTTTCCTAAGACGCAGTTCTTCAGATATATTTGAAAGGTAGTCCCTATTTTTAGGAACRTGGCCTGTGTATAGGCAGGTGGTTCAGTTTAGGCAGGTTGTTGGGTAAAGCTGTTAGCAATAGCGGTGCTATTAGGAGGGACACAAGAAAAGGGAAGCTTTGCTGAGTTCACACAAGCACTAATTTATCTTTCAGCTCCATGAAACCAGTTTTGCTAGCCATTGAATTCATAGAGAGTCTTAAACTCTTTACCCATAATCTCATGAATACAGTCTGCATTCTAAGTCATTGTCCATTGTATATTTATGTGCTTTCTCTGTATATATGCACACGTATATACAAAACCTTTCTTGAAGAAACTCATTCTAAATGAACCTAAGAACCTTAAACAGCACATTTTTACTTTTATTTTTTTCAAGCAGGCACTTCAGAGCAAATTAAGGATGAGAAATGAAAAGAAATTGGATCAAGTGTTGTGGAAAAGAGAGTATTTAAAGAATTAAGCGAAAAAAATCTTCTTAAATCTGTTAGGAACTTGCAAAGACCCTTGAGAGTTTTGGTAATGATGCAAAAATACTAGGGAAAGTTTTCTCTTAGGGACTCGACAAGAGCAGAAGCATGTTCATAATCAAGGAGCTGAACGACTCAACAAATTGAGGTGGGATAAGGAAGCTTTCACCTCAGCTCAGCAAATTCACAATAAATTGACCARGTTGTAGCTATTTTACATATTCTGTGCCTTGCATGACATTAATTAGTTTCTTCAGTTCAATTTCCAGTAGGTAAAAGTCCATGATAGCACCACCACAGTAGACACTAATTGGCATTCTCATTCACAGCATTAATTTTCTATCAGACTTTGCAACACACCCAACTTTACTACTGATTTCTTTGAAAAAGCATTTACACTTTCCGTGCTACAGATGCATGGATGTAGCTCTCTGACTGTTTATCTGTGCTTTTCTGAACCATAATCATCTACCTAACTGTGTAACCTTTTTTTTGAATAAATGAATGAATGTATCTTCCTCCATTTGAAGCATTATTCCCAAGGCAAAATCCATATCTAAAAATCCAAATCTAAAATCCTTATCTATCCATTCCATTTTTTTCCTTAATGAGGGGCTACAGCCATGGTTGAGGGCAGATGAGTTTGCAGGCACTCCCTGGCCAATCTGKCCGTGCATGCCCAAGCAGAGGGAACACACAAGAACACCTGATTTCCCAACTACTTAGGGTATCTCTGTTTTTGCCTCAGAAGGAAAACTACACATCTTATACCRTGTATAAAACACCTAAACTGAAAGACTACCCGTTAATTAGTTTTCCTAAAAAAACTACATTTTTGAAAAGGCTTCTGCTGAAGAGTTTCTTTTCATGGAACATTCAGTGAATTGTTAACAGTGCATTWGATATGTGGAAATATCTGCAATTTTTTCTGTTTTTTTTAAGTGGAAGCAGACTCTGGACATTTCTGTTCACCTTTTTTTTTCTGTATGTGTCCCTTAAAAACTAAACACTTGGAAGTACTGCCATATAAACATTATTCACTCATTCCAAAATATATTGAAATTTTTCGTAAGGGATCTGTGTATATATGTATCCCTAGTAATATAAATTCCATAAGGAGAGAAAATAGATTGATTCATCCCAAGTGAACATCAATATTTTGACTCTTTGTTTGCAAGCCTGAAAGTAGCAGAAAAGTGGTTGTGCAGGGCTGTGAGGAGAACTGTCCAGTCCTGGATTCGTGCTCCTGAGAAGCCCTGTGTGCTGGAGGAAGTGCTCTTCTGTGACAGGTAATTAGCAGGAAAGTTTAAACTGTATCATTTAGTGAATGTTCAATTTATACCAGAGAGAAGTATGTCAGCTTTAGCTTTATAAAAGTTGATTTGTGAAAACAAGAACCTTTATATATTACACACTGTTATTTCGCCTGTAATGGCTATATGAAACCCTGGTTGGGTATTACCTTTATTAATGATAATGAACCTTCTTAACATTACTTAAATGCTAAATAGAGAAGCACTTCTTTGCCAGATAAGATATTTACACTAGCTTTAAACTGACAAAGAATAATCTACCGAAACATTAATTTTTTTCTCAAGTATAGTTTGGAGACTACAGCAACCCCAGGGAGCTGGCAATTCCAAATATAAAGGTCAGATTCCATTAATGCTAAGCAGAATATGCACAGAAGGGTGGAATTTTCATGAGGTGTTGTCCCACTGTGGACTAATTGCTCATTAGTCTCATCCTCCCTTAGGAAACATGTACCCAATGCTATTTCAAGACACACMACTTAGCTGAAATTTAGATAGAAAGAACRATCTGCTAAAAAGTGTTGCAGATCATAGACACAAAGTACCCAATTCAAAGCTGCATCAGGAGCTGTAAAAATCTAGTCTGGCTCCAGAGGGCTATGGAGGCTTTGCTGGAGCTCCTTGGGGAGAGCTAGGGTTGGACACCAAACAGCRTCCTTGTGTGCTGCAAGAAATCCCTAGTTCTTCTGGGGGAAGAAATGTAACATCACTCGCTCCTGGCCTTATCCAAGCACTCCTTTCCTCTCCAGGAAGTCAGGAGACTTATCCTGCTGTGTGGAATAAGACCACCCTCTTCAGCCCTAGGAATATAAAGATAAAGGCAAGAAAAATCTCCAGGACTTCTTTGTTTCCACCAACAGTCCTAAAAGTGTAATGTTTGCTCAGCCAAAAAAAATATGTGCTTCAGTGCAAATACTGTATCAGTAGCACAGGTTTTAGGTAAAAGATTGTAGGATCTGGCCAGGCAACATTAAGGTTTAAAGTATATTCAATCMCTGAAACCAGGTTCTGGGCCCGACCATCACTAACATGCAAGAACTGAATGTGATCACAATCTGGAGAAGTCCCTTTTCCATGTTWAAAAGTCATAAGTCCTTTTCAATAGCAGAGTGCTTAGGTAGGGCCAAATGCAGAGTGTGTCTCATTGTGACTTTGGCTCAGACAGATGSAAATGCCACTGTTTCTAGGGAAAGAGAGAGGCGCAGTCAAAAGACAGTGTGCYCTTAACCTACAGGAGTCCATTTGTTGCATGTGAGGTTTCTGTTTGTCCTTTATCATTTATTGCTATTGAGAAGATACATTTTCTTTACAAAACTTGCATCATTTTCTATAAGACTRGAGCATACTATAGCTTACACAAATACCATTTTTGTATCTTAAAAATCRTGTTATTCTAATAGCACAGAGCAGATCTCATTGTGTGATCTGAGCTGACTTGATCAGTGACATAAGGATGAACCCTGCATAGTGTAGCACTGTCTATATAGGATTATTATCTGGAAATGCAGATATAGAGTGCTTAAGAYGCTGGTAGAGTATTTGCATACTCCACAGAATATGAATATAATTTGTTGTAGAAACATTTTACGTGAGAGTAACRTCKTTCTGTAAACTGGTATCACATAAGTGTTACCATAAAAAAGATAAATCACTACAAAAATGCCTAGAAGAAATGGTTGCAGRGTTCTTCACAGAGCTATGTTTGTATCTCCTAAAATCCCCCAGAGGGAAATTACTGTGCAYGTCTATTCATGTGACTGGGTCTTTTGAAACCTCCAGGAAATTCCCTCCTCTGTCAGTAGAAGCACTCAGTGATTTTTTTTATCAGATCAGAAATGAAATATATTTTCTTTCTTTAAGGAACGCTATAGGACCTTGTGTCTAGCAAAAGGTTAGGTGTGGCTGAATGGGAAGACAGGAATAAATAATATGTGAGATCAGGAAAAGTCTGGCTCTTACAAAAACTTTTACTAATGAACAACATAAATGAAAGCCTCGTTYGCTCTGTGGTTTCTAACTTTTGCACAAGTCCAGCCCTAACTGGCCACCCAGCAGTTCCACCCACAAGAGTCAGACCTGTCTGAAGGCTGCACTGCATCACACCCACRGCTGCTCTAGTAGCCGAGAGCTGCTGGCATCTGGGGTTCCGGCTTCAACCTCCTATCCTTCTTCATCTGCCCATACAGCACATATTGACAAGGGATTGACACACAAAATCAGGAAAATGTCTATGGAGTCTAGAAATACAGCACCGTGAAATTATTTCTTTCTGAATAAAAAATGAAAGCACTATTGTCTGTTTTACATCCTAAATAAAGACCTCTATTCATCTTGGAGATGAGGAATAAAGGTATTAAAATTATGAGTTTAAAGTTAGGAGTATGATATTGGCCAGAAAGTAAAAATAATTTTCAGCTTTATTTTTTTTCCCCTGACTTTTGTCCTCTTATAATTGCATCAAAGCTTAGAAAGTTGTTTTATGAACATGTATAATCCCAGCATTATTCCAATATATCAGATGAAATCCTTGTCACAGAATCTCAGAATGGTTGAGGTTGGAAGGGACCTCTAGATATCACCTAGTCCAACCCCCTGCTCGAGCAGGGACAAGCAGGATTTTCTCATGTGAGAAAGGGAGAAAGAAATGTTAAATGACAGAGCTCTGGAATCCTGTCTTCTGCTGCACAGCAGAGAGCTCATTACATCTTATTTTAAAACATATTTTAAAAAGCCTTCAGGGCTATCAGTTTGTCAGTCAGAGTAATTGTCCTAACACAATATGGAAAGCAGGTAAGACAAAGGCTCTGGAATCAAACTTAGGTCCTGTTTTCACAAAGCACTTAAGGACGTTAATTGAAAATCCTTTGAAAAGCCATACTTTGACACTTGTGAAAATGAGAAAATTATATTTATCTGTCTGGAAAATGGTTTAAATTTCCTGAAAACAATCTGGCCTCTTCAAAGGCAGTTGCTTGCCCACTCCTGTCTCTTTAGCTAGACAGCGAGAATATGCTTCACAAAGCCCCTAGTGGCACTAATGATGCTATCGCTCCTTTTTGCTGAGCTGTCATTTTACCTAATTATCATTTATATTGGTTCTGCTACTTTCTGATATTAATGTTGCCACATATATACTTTAATTGTTAGGCAATACTATGCAGTGCTTATTCATAAGAGAATTCCAGGCCCCCAGACTTCCCTGAAGCCTTGAAATGTTGATGGATGTCTTGAAGATGGTCTCTGCCTAATGCTCATTACCAGGGGATGAGCTAGCTGTCCATAAAACCTTTCATTTTTATACATGCAAATGGCCATTKTTTGAGCAAAACAGATAATTGAGCACCTAATTAGTGGATACCTGCTTGCACACACAATTAGACGATTTRGAAAACAGATGCTGGCTTGCAAACACAGGGAGGCTCCTCGCAGTGGCATGCAAGTGCCTCACAGAGGTGATTCCCTTTGACCTAGCCTGAAAATAAATAAAGTCTTTTCATTGCATATGAAGAGATGAGGACTCAAATTATTCTCCTTCGCAGTCAAGATGCAGACAGGGAAATGTGTCAAGTATTCCTGTTGGTATTTTATCCATTTTATCCTATTTATAGGCTAGAAACAGTTTAAGGAGCCACTCTGATAACGTAGATATAATTTAAATATTTCTTCCTCTGGAAGAGTACTTAGCCTGCTTTGCTTTCATCAATTCCTTTTCTACCAACAGCGCTCGCTTCCACAGTTTAATCTGATCAAATTCATTATGTTCAAAGAGTTGGTCACAAATTGCTCTTTAGTAAGGACAATTAATTTCATTATCCCTCATCAAAAAGCAATGACCAGGTTAAAAGAAACAAAGAAAGTGAGTCTTGACATCAGCTTACTATAATCARAGAATTCTTCCCTTTATTTTGAGCAAGAACCTATAACCTTGTTGTATCAGCACGGCTTTTTGTAATGTGGGAGAGAAGAAAAAATGGCAATGCACAAAAAAAATCAGTGTAGGGAGATATTCTCTTATATACACTTAGGAGTTCAATATATTCACATAGACATGTGCATTCTAGTTAATATTTAGAATTCTGAAATTAAAATTCTAGTTCTAAAAACTAGAAATCTAAATTTAGCATCRCTCTAATTTCTGTGTGTCTACATCAAGGCATTTGGTAGTCTTAAGGACCCTGCATAACCTTCACAGATCGCTTCAGTGGCTACGTCTCTTCTTTTGTTCTTCTCTCTCCTTCATCCCAAAATGTTAAGTCACAGAAAAGAAGAAAATCATAGGTGAATGCGTAATGAAAAAGAAAGAACACTTGATATAAACACGGGCATAATTCCTAAATTCGGCTTGTTACTGAAACAAGCTTCAAGTCTGCATACTTAACGCTAAGAGCTTCCGCCTCAGATGTTTTGGTAATGACATAGTGCTTTTAGATTTGATATACAACATCAAATCAAACCTGTGTAGATATTCAAAGTCCATTCTTTATATAATATTAGTTTTATGGGTTTAGAGACATACAGCTAAAGTGAGATTTGCTTGGCTCGTACTGCAAACAGTGTTTCTGGAATAAGCTGAAGACCCAAGCATGGTCATAGTAGAAATCTCTGCAGATCAGAAGACTAGTGACTATATTACAGCTATATAATCAATCTTGACATAAACATGACATTTATGTTCYTTGAGGTTTCTAACCATAAAAGATGCTTCAAGTAATATAAAACAGAGACCTTCAKATTTTTTTCCTTTCTCATGTTTAAACTCTGAGATGAACTCAAGACAGGTCTTAAGTGTACAGTACACATTAGGTTAGGTGCTCCAGAAAAAGCTAAGTGCAYACCAGAGCATTCCCAACATTCGTTTGAACGATGGATTGCACACTGTTGTACACATACAACCTTTGCGGTTCAAAAAGACAACATCAATTTGCTGTGCTTCATTCGTAAACTTAATCATTCTGCTTTTTACATGYGAMTTAGTACTCTCATATAATCTGTTTTTTTCTTTTCTTCCCATAACAGAATTTATGTTTTCTTCTACCTATTCACTAAGAATTACATCATCAACCTTAGGACCTCACTCTGGGTGATTTATTCATTTCTTTTAACTCTTTGTCTCTTTCTCCAGTTTTTGCCACATCTTCCCTTACCTGGTAAGAAATATTTTTATCTTCAAGACAGATATTAAGGGTATCTCCATTAGCTACCAAGGTTAGGTAAAGAACAGAAGTTCTCCAAAACATGAAAGATAAACAGATTGTTTGCAGAGAGGAGTTTACTTTAGAAAAAGAAAAAGAAAAAGAAAAAAAAAAAAAAAAAAGAATCTACCACCACAAAATTCTGGTATTTCTCAGATACCAGGATCTAGGCATATGGCTATTCATTTTGCAATCAGAATGATAGTTTACTAAGACAAACACAGAGCACATGTGTTCAGGTAACTATCTCCACAGCAAACCAGTGCTGCATAGACACTTACCCAACAGGATTGACTCTTGTCTGTAGGAAAGAGACTGATGTAGGCATCAAGAAAATCTTACACTTAAAAAGATGGAAACTGGTACAATACAGTGTTTTTTCTTTGTAATAGAAATAAGGAACTGTGACTAGAAAACATGGTAAYTGTGGAAGAACTGTGTAGATCCTGCTATGTTAGACTGGATATCTTTAAAATCTTACTGCTTTACCTAATATGGAGCCTTTGAAGGCTCCTTACCTTATTATAATAGATTTATTACTTTCCCCTCCCAGAAGATGTGGGAAACATCTGTTGTATTTGTCATTTTAAAAGTCTAATACACACACGATATGCACTTCTCTGCCAGTCAAATGGAACAAGAGGAAGTTGTTTAAAGCACATTTTGTTCCTGCAGAAAGGTAGGGGCGCAGATGCTCTGTTAATTAGCGTGAAACAGGAGCAGAGCTTCCCATAACTTCAGGGAGTATTATGACTCACTCGTCTTACTAATACAATCCCAGTCAATTCTAATTTTGTTTTCTATAAAGATGAATTTACTGATAACATTTGATTATATTGAAGAAGAGTGAGAGAAATAAATAATTTTCTAGCAATACTTATTTTAAGGAGTTTCTAGGTAATTAGAACTATAATGTTTTTGCAAAACTTAATTCTTGATTCTCTCTTTGCATTCTGATTTACAGAACTAAAAGTTCCTTTAAAAGGTTTCCCAAGCAGGTGTCCCTCAGCAGTACCGGTCAAAGGCACAACTTGTAAAAGAGATATTTGAAAACATGTTCTGGCTTCACGCTATGTGGTGTGTTTCCTTGAGAAATGTCTGCAAATAAAGCACTCTTTTTGTTACAAAAAAAGAAACAATGGAGAAAATAAGAGAAAATGTAGGGCTGATGATAGACTCCASTTCATCCTTAAAACAGTAAAACGTAGAGATCACAAGCACATCTACATTGAGAAAGTAGTCTTGTTTTGGCCACAGGGTCCCTTGGTGGAATCTGGCCTTCTAGAATGGTGAGAAGTAGCAGGATACATTACTGCAGCTGAAGGAAACCACCCAACCAGTTAGGCAGCTAAYGGAGAGGAAGAACACTTCCTCCAGTCAGCAAAAATCCCTTAAAAGTCTCTCAGCGTCCAGTAGGACAGTAAAGATCTGTGAATTCATCAGTGAATGGATTTGCTTTCCACCAAGGAATGAAATGGGGGTCTTCTAATGTTGTCAAGCTGACTGCCTTTCCCTGTGAAGCCCGAAGGGAGAGGCTGGACAGCATGCGGGAGAACTGGTTCCCAAAGCGAGATGGGCCCTGCTCGTCTAGGATAGTTCCTTTCCCTTTCACGTAGGCCAGACGCAGGCATGTCTATCTAGGAGGTGATAGCATTAGCCTAATGCAGTTCACCAGGCAGATTGCAGGGTATTTTTATTATCTGAAGTTCTGATAATTAAGCACATTTTGCATTTTGGAAACCATACTCTTGCTTAAAATACATGGCTCACACAGAAATCTGGGAGCCTCTGGACATTAATCTTCAACTCAAATTAGCTTCCACATATAAAAGACTGTTTTTAAGGGTCTCTCCTGCCCTTTAAAAATATTCATTGTACTACATTTGAGAAACAGCATTTAGTAGAGTATAAAGAGCTACAAGCACTAAAGACTGTCATTATCACTAAAAAGTACCCCTTTAGCTACAAGCAAATGTATTCTTTATAAAGGCAACCTGAATTGCATCTGCTGAGAACCAATAATGTAATTAGTAGCCTTAGTATATCAGAGATGCTGCTATTTATGCACTCCACTTATGTACACCAGTTAGCAAAACCTTTTTATATCTTAGCAACCAGCTGCAGTCATTTCTCCATCTATTGCCATTGCCAGGCTTGGTCACGTAGTTTTTGTAAAGAATTTTAATAGTGTGCTTTCAAGTCCTGGGAGCGAAATGGTCACTGCGTAATGGACAACATGCTGGTGCATGTCTAACTTTCATGTGTTTTTCTACACTTTCCCTCCAGCTACTACCCAGCTCCACCATTTTAGAGTTGGGTCAGTAGTTTTGTTAGYAAGCAGCAAGTAGGAAATTGTTGCTGATGTCAAGATTTGGAAAAGGAGTTTACAAAAAAAATGGTTAATTTTCTAAAGCAGTAATAGGTTGCAAAATATCTATATCYAAACTACTTGTAAATGCTTATTTCAAAATGTTACTTCAGGATSTTACTTAAAGCTTAGTATAAGTAGTTTATCAGTTTAAAAGAAAAGCACTCTTTKTCATAACATTTTAATGATCAAATGAAAAGAACAAAAATAAGCTAATTTAACAGGCTTGAGATTCCAGCTGAGTGTACCTCAAGCCTGTAAGCATTTCCTCTGACTGTCCATAACACATTTATTTCCATGCTGTATTTCTACTTATTTATCCCATTTTCTGCAACTTTAAACATAGAAGCAATTTTCTGTTAATCTATGATATAATTTCCACTTAATTTTCTTGTAAAAAAAGAGGAGAGATAAAGAGAGAGAKGTTCTCAAGCAATGTCATTAAAAAACTGACATCAAAAAACAACCCAAAACTCCTCTTAAAACAGTAAAGTTAAATTTCAGACACACCACGAGGAGAACACCTGATTCAAGGTGTCAAGTGGTTGRTCCGATACAAAGTTTATTCTCAGAATCTCAGCTCTAGGGCAAGATGTATAAAACATTGACGGCTACACCTTCCTCAGCTCCCTCAGACCTCAAAGTCCTGCTTTCCAAGTTGCAAAGTTGTTGAAAATGGTCCAGGCAAACTCTGTGCCACCTCCCTTGGGATTCCCAAGGCTGCAGATTTSCTTGAGACAGGGTTGGTAACCAGGGAAGTTGTTTCTCTTAACTCTTTCATCTATGCTAGGCCACCTTTCCTTCCTGTGGCAGTTATGGATCTCTTGACCTTCAAGAGTAAGAGAAGAGTAAGAGAAGAAGAAGAAGAAAACTTAAATAAATCACAGGAAAGATACCCTCTCATGGTAATTAAAAAGGATTAAAATCACAATAATCACAATTAAAAATTATTGTGATTAAAAAGGATTTAATTGAATTATAGAGCATTGGATGGCATGAAATGAAAGACAAAATACATCAAGAATCACTTTTCTATTCATAAAAATTATAAAAGCATGTAATGGTCCACAAGGTAATATTTGTCTGAGGATAGATGACAGAGGACTTTATGACAGAGAGCCACAAGGCATGGAGGACATGAAGTGCAATGGAAAGTAGATAAACTCAGCAAGGGTGAGCAATTTTCTGTGCTTCAATTAATCTTTCAGATCATCTTTTCAGAAAACATTACTTGATTTAATAAAACTCCAAAGGAAACACATTAAAAACAGATTGTATTTTGCATTTCTTAAAAGAATCTCATCACTTGGCAACTATTAAGACCCTATCCTGGTTTATTTTCCATCTCTACGGATATGATTTTTTTAAGTTATTCATTCTGAAAATGACAAACTCATTCCAAAGGGAAGCACCATCTCCATCTGTGGGCTGTTGTATCTTACTGCACCTTCGCTCTGTGAGCCACCAAACTTTCTGTTAAGGCTCTAGGACATAGTTGTGTATAAAGAAATAATACTATGGCTAAGATAAACAGAGGTCAAATCCTATTAATGATTATGCTTTCAAACACACATTGGTTTAACTACAATGAGACTACTCAAATGTGTAAGAAAAGCTGTGTTTATAGTTGTCTGCAGCGTTGATGTCACAGTCTGCRTAATATTTCTTAGAGTATTAAAGGTTTCTTTGATTTGACAGCCTGTTTTCAAGATCTCTAGACAGAAGATGCTCCTATGTTACCACATGCCAATTATGTTTCTAAGAGATGCATCATTTATTTTTTGTCCAGATATTCAACAATTATTTTTACCTCATGTTGCTTTTCTTTATGAACTAGAGGGAAAAAAAACACCTGGATGTGGGCTGTCTTTCCAGGACCTGTTTCAGTTTCCTTGAGCAGACCTTGAGCAGACCTAGCTTTAGCTATAGCTTTTCAAAGAACTTAATTGGAAGGTAGCTTATTGCATACCATACATGACTAGACAGGAAGGTAGTACTTGTTTATCCTCAGATGATTCAGGGCCATTAGTTAGAATGTTATTTACTGTGCAGAAGAGGAAAAGAGAATAATTGAGTCACACAGAAATAAATTTCCATCTTTCTGAGTCTCTCCAGTAACARGAAATAATGATGTCTCATTAAGTCAGCAGCTCATTCCTGCACTTACCTATATTAAATTACATATTCGCTTACATTACCTACTCAGTGCAACAGCATCTACTCAAATTACTTCCATAMCCATGTGAAACTGGATAATTGTATGGTTGTAACATTTGCATTTCTTAAGASAGGAGGGATAAGCAAAACGAGAGGCCGAGGCTGGAAGGGACCTGCCATGGGGTGTCCCCCTCAGYGCCACGGTCAGCATGCATGGCACGGATGGAGGGGCTGTGCTCTGCTCTCCCCATGGCCTGTCATTACCCCTGCAGATGACTAATGTTGTGTTATTTAGTAGGCACTTAGGCATCATAGATCCAGTGAGAGATGCTGGACTGAACAAAAGCAACTCACTTTCTTGGTGCATCTTGCAGGGTTTTCAGCAGGGAATTTGTCTGCTTGCTTTATTTTAAAGAATATTAATATTATACCWGGGGTAATACTTCCTCCTTTGATTAAGTTTTTCTCAGGAGGCTCCTCCGTCCTATTTAACTTAGATCTTGTCCTTTGTACACTGTTTAAATGATCTCTCTTCTATACTTCCATATGTAGCAATTTCATGATATTGTAACTACCTAGAAGTCAGTCTGGAAGSGGGTATGTCCAGAGAGAGGCACTGCTGTATCTAAGATTTAAGAAAGATATTTAAGAAGCACAGGACATTCATGTCAATGCCATAAAAATTTAAAATTAACCAGTTCATCCCCCACTCTATAAAAATAAAACTGTGCTTTGTGTTTGAATGCTAGGAGATATGGTTATGTTTTGAAAGATGGTGGCTTGTCTCCGACAAGAAGGAGCAAAGTAGTTGGACAGGCCTGTTACATAAAAGGAAAACTCAGAGAGACATATTGCRCACTTTTATCAAGGATGATTCCTTMTCTATATTTCCTTCAACTGAAAAAATAAAACTAATATCCTTAATATCCTTTGCAAGCTGAGTTGCAGCATGTCTTCACRYGGGTGCAGGCAGCACTCCTGAGCAGAGCAAGCTGCAGGCTGGAGCCTCTCTGTGGCCACGCGGCTCAGCTCCCTCTGGCATTTTCCTTCCAAGGTTGAGTACAAAGCCAGCAGACTGCTGCATCTCTTCAATTGTTTTTCGCTTTTTTCCAACTTTTCTTCCCTAACCTAAGGCCAGATAAGAGTGGAAAATGGTTGAAAATGATTCAGAAGATGGAAAGGGAGAAGAGGACTGTGTGATTGAATGTAAAATGATTGAAARCAAGGTGAAATTAAACTGGAGAAAATCATGCTTTATCATTTATCCCAGTAAAGCTAATATAACATAGAGCTGAAACTCACCATTAAATGCTGCATTATACCATTATTCAGTACATTACACAGTAATACCATTTCATTACTGGTTTTGTGCTCACATACAATATATGAATGTGTACGGTATATATTTAGATGCTGTCTCCCTTTCAATTCTTACAGCTAGATCAGCTGTGTGGCACATTACTACATACTAGTCTATGCATATTTCTACATACTACAACATCCAGAGTAGTCAGTCAGATTAGTAAGAATTACCTAAGAGTTTTTAGATTGATCCTTTATTTTAATTTAAATCTTAAGATGAAATAGATGTGGTTTCTTTCACTAATACCTAGGCTACACCATCAGGATCAAATGTTTTTACAACATTTCAACATTGTGATGGGAATGCAGCATATGACTATATATTCAAATAGCACAAGCAAATTTGGTCTAAAAGAAGAAACCACTGGATTTATTGAGAACTAAAATACTCAATATGCAAAAAAAGTTTCAAACATGTCTCATTTTTTCCTGAAAGTCTTACATGGCACTTCTGCCTCCATATTCTTTTTCTCAGACTGCTGWTGAAGAGCAGAGTATAGATATACTGCATACCTGGCCTGGGTCTAAGTGCAGGGATCTCGTATGCCCAAATTAATATTTGTAATGGCACTATCAGCCACTGTGAGTGGATCTTGCCTGTGTTAGTGCCCTTGTCTTCCTCCTCTCTCCYATCCATAAACATTTTAAAACTAGACTCTTTGACTTTGGAAGGGAGTGGAGGTGGTGCCCACACAGACAAGGGCTGAATTCACGAGAGGGAATGACCAGAAGTTCTCTCAGGCTCTCAGCTCCCTAACTTAGGCTACCAACAAACTGCAGCTAGCGGTTTCCCAGGATTTCTGCTCATAGTGCCCTACTTTTCATTATTTTTCTTGGGAGTTGGCAAGCCAAAATGTCTATTGTTCCTTATTTATTATCATAATTTTCTGCAAAATTTTGGCTTGTTGAAGAGCATACTTATGGGACAAGGAATAGAAAACATCAGGACGAGCTTCCACTCCTTGAAAGCTGTAGTTAGACCTGACAATTTCGTGCCTGTAACCTGCTATACCAGCAGAACAGGGAGAGCAGCTCAGTCTTACTAAGACCGTTTAACTCTCCTTAGAGCCACAGTTCCCGCAATGTTGCAMAATCTAAACTAAGAGTTGAGAAAATTCAGTTATGTAAGTGGTTAAATATATGGCTAACAGTCAGGCCAGAAGCTCAGGGCACTGGCCACACAGTATAGTCCAGGATTCACACTTTTTTCATTATGTCTTTTGCAGATGGGCCCATGATGTCAATGGGAGCATGGAATAATTGAATACAGAAAAATAGATATACATAAAATTAAAGGGAATTAATGAAAATTCAAGGAAGAAAAGAGACAAAAAGACTATGTACTTCTTAGTTAAAGCTGAACATTAGCTCAATATCAGAATGTATTTGATACAGCACAAGGTTTGCTCCAAAATCTCCTCCTCAAAGAGATGAATGAACTCAGCAAACAGTTAAGCAGAGGTTGAATGGATAAAACTAATCCTATTGCTCTCTGACCTACATTCATTTCACTGTAATTTGCCCTTGAGACTAATTGCCCTCTCAGCAGCCTGTTGACCACAATGAAATGTCACTTTCTAACTCATTGGTTTCAGTTTGGGGTAACAGATTCTAATTAATACAATAAAGTATAGCATTCTTTACCATATACTCATATTTGGAATCACTAAAACCTCTCTCAGTACTTTTGTCTTTTCATGCATGTGTAAGAAATCAGCATGTTGCCTTCATTTAATAATTTCTTTCCTTCTCTGCRTTTTTGGATCCCAATGAGCCTAACCAGTCACTATGGGGTTTCTGTATCAGTTATGGCTCTGTAAAAATTTTGCAGGGAAACACTAACCACTTCCAAAGAAGTGTTAGATTTGTTAGGAAAGGAATCAGCATTTCCCCAAACAACTATGCAAGCAGGTCATTGAGCAAACCCAAGCTTGAAGCCCACAGAGTGCCCACTCCCTAAGTCTTGTAGTGTGAGTTTCTCTTGCTCAAGGAGTCTGTAGGGAAGCCAAAAAGCCCAAATCACCTTATCCTTCTCAATAATCYACAAGCCAGAGAATTCTCCATTAAGGCCTGTGAAGGTTAGCACAGCTAACAATAGGTTACACAACTGATCCACCGTAACTTTCAGTTCAGAAGTTAACCTGACATTATTCAAATAATTTGCTTCACTTGAATTAGATAGATTATGAAGATCAGTAACCCATATTACTTTATACCAGGTTAGTCTCTGATCTTTGCTTTTCCACAGACTGGAAGAAAGTCACTGTTGTACTATGCCTCTTCAGAGACTATGAACAGAGATGAAGTTTTGCCTAACTTCCAACCTAATGCCCTAGATATAGCCTGCCAATTTTGAAAATTCTAGGATTGATAACAAAGGATTGGGAAGAAATGAGGCAGTGTTTGAAAGTATKTAAAGTTTTATGATAGAAACTCGTTTGTAGCCTTGACTATGCTGCTGACTTGCAATATCTATGAAAGACAGACTTGTTTCCTATGGAGAGACCTGCAATTTGGTGCGCTGGACTCCGTAATTGAGTCATTGTTAATCAGAATGAATTAATGCACTAAAAAGGTGGTTCCTACTTAAATATCCTTTATAAAACTCGCCACTGAAAAMCAGGTTCTTACACTAGCAGCTAGATCCAATCAACAACTCTTTTCACTTGGTAAAACACAGCATGTWGTAACTGTCTTGCATACACAGAGGAGTGATATAGGTCTATAGGACTTTCTGCAGTATTCACAACAGGCCATTTTTAAGGTATGTATTTYGTTGTCTTAAATTTCAGAGTGCAGATTATAATTTCAGTACCCTCTTGCATATTTCCACAGGGAAAAAGCACAAAAATGGCCATAAAGTCCTCAGAAAGGATGTAGGGCAAAGAAAAATGTAATTCTATCACTAATGTATTTATCCTTGAAGTCAGCTTAGCTTTTTATTACAGTCTATAATCTACTCTGAGAGAAACTCAAATCTTTCTGCTACTGGTTTCTCATTATCATATGGCAGCCCCATGTCAAAGGGGATCCTCCAAAATCTGTGCTCCTTGCGCTAGGAGCACAAATATTTCCTCTCCAGAGAAGCTGGGGAGCAACAGCAGTTCAGAAAAGGACCTTGGTAATTCTCTCTGGACTGTCCCTCAACTCCTCTGCTTCTACTGCTTCTTCATCAGGGCAGCATGGACAGCCACAACAAGCAGAACACCAGTCTTRCCTGACTTCTCCCCTACTGCCTTCCTAACGCCTTCCAAATCTGGCTACAGGGAGGAGTCATCAAGCAGCTGACTACGTCCAGGGAATTACTCTCCTCAGGAAAATCCAGCTGCTTGTGAACCAGAGGGTGCTAGTGTGGGTGTGGGTGTAGGAAGCCCATTCTGAAGGCGTTCTCAGGAACTCCCTTCCTGTCATAATGAGTTACAATCACAGCCATGTTATTTAATTCAATGCTATTGTGTTAGCCAGCTAAAATGCAATGAAATCGGAATGAAATCATCTAGGCCATTGTATTCATCCAAGCCACGTCAAGGCCAAAGAGCAAAGGAGTGGCATAAGTAACACCAAAAAACTAAAATATAAATACTTTCATTTGAATCAGTTAAACTGTTTTCATCAATATGGACAGAAGAAATATTTTCAAAACATCAACATTTGGCAGCATCCATTAAAACAGAGAGGAAACCCTGCTGCAAGATTGTTCCTATTGCTTCCCATCTGGCAGGCAGAACAGCAGGAAAATACTTTGGTGGAGAGCTGGCTTATGGATTCAAGGCACGTAAACCCGGTGAAGAAAGCTTATTAGAGATCAAAAGGCCAATTCAYAAGCTTTGATTATTTTATTCTAGATTTTGTGACTTTCACATTTTCATTTATAACGTAAAGAATCCAAAGAGATGTTTTTTTAAGGGATAAGCAACTGGTTTACCAGATGGCAGTTTTCCTGTACCATTTTCTTTCAGAACTGTTCCTTTTTCTTTTTGTTTGAATACAAGCCACTGCAGATGAAATTCTACACCTGTCTTCTACAGTTTAAATGTTTGTTTATGCACTAATGAGTTTAACTAGGTGTCATAGCAGTCTCTAATGAGCATCACTCGCTTTCATTTAACTCTATAGCTTGCTCTTACACACTTTGGAAGCTCTGCTGGTTTATTTAGAGYAATCACTGGGTATTCTTTTTCATTAGATACTAGTTTTCCCTGTTGTGGTTTCTGTTATGAGAACTATGAAATGTGAATGTTGGGCTCAAAACCCAGGACAAAAATGCCCTCCATTCCTTTTTGAAACACAATCACTTGTGTAACTAATAGTCTTAAATATCTGAGCGCAAACAGCTTGAAATTTTATTCACTTATGAAAGAATGAAAGAAAGAAAAAAATCAAAAATATGGTTATAGCCCGTTTGAACAATTTGACTTGTTAATTGAATTTCTCTTAGTAAATTTAAGCCACAGCTCCTCTGTAATTACAAAACACATAAACAGCTATGAAGAACTGCTGTGTTCCTATCTGGGTTCTTAGCTTAGATTTTTAAACTAGAAAGTCTTACACTTGCTCGAGTGTAGCTAGGAATCAGTTTGAGAGGGCTTTGTTCTTCCAAACTGTCTTTGAACATTCCCTAGTGCTATAGCAGGGCTATTCCAAAGCAGCACATGAATTGGATTTTTGAGGAATATTTTGCTACAACTGATGGCCAGGCCAGATATTATAATGTTCAGAGCCCAGACTTGCTTAGGGATTCGTCAGCTAGAGCTGAACCATTTTTTGGTATTGGTCAGGTAGAATATTGCACAAGTTTATATTGATCTTCTATGATTTTTTGATGKTTTGTAAATCCAGATTTTAAATACAATGGAGGCAGTATTTCACTTAATTTAGAATTTTTTTTTGTTAAAAGTGTTTCTACATTAATCATTTCTTTGACTGATTTCTTCCCTAACATTTTTGATTTGATAAATCTTGAAAATGTACTAAATTAAGCTTGAAATTGATATTTTTCAAATTCTATATTAAACTGAAAACATATTGTCTACATTACCTGCCTAAAAATGCATCTAGATGTAGGGAAACACRTAGCATTTTTCTGATCAAATATACATCCAGTATTTCAACTTTCAGAGTTTATAGACTAAATATTTTTATAGGCTTGGTGTCAGTTTTTATCCTACTAAATCTCACAAAACTGTGCCTGATTTAGGCTGACCAGTTTCTAAATTAAGATAAATGCAGCCATTAGTTGCACTTAGATTTTATTATTCTGTCACTTCACACACTGAAGAAAATGCATTTAATTTATTTGACTTTGCAGTCGTATCATCCTTGTACATAAGGTGCCATAGATATTGTATCCTAGAACATGTCCTAGAGCAGTAATTAACCTCAAATGATGGATGTTGCTTCCTAGATTCCCCCCAATAAATGTTAGTCTAAATACTATTGGAGTTTTAGAGCTGAGCTTAATAAATGCACTCCAATAGGTACACTATATATTCACCCTCTGATTACAGAAGGGCTCTCAAAACCACAAGAACTATCTGTATTAGGAAATCTAAATGGTAATGTTATTTTCATTTCAGTTTAAATATTCCAACCTTATTCCTTTTTTTTCCTTTTTTTTTCCACTGTAAATAGAATATATAGAATATATATATATTTCACCCATGGCTGAAAAGCCTGAAGGAATGTGGCTGCTTCTATTTTTCTGAAGCAGAAAGAATCATAAATGAGAAGACTGTCCATMTTTGCTTCTTGCCCACTACAATTTAATAAGGACTTGCTTCTTTCACATAAAGCTCCTGACATTCAGAAAAGGCATTTTTCTTGCTTCATTTTCTGCTCTATCCCTACAACTTGCTCTATTTTATCTTTTTTTCTTTCTTATAACAGTATTTATGTTAATCAAATTTTATTCTGATGGCATTGGTGTCAGATTGCTGAGAACATCTTTTGCTCATCTTTAGCAGAAACATTTTAAATACAAATATTTTAAATACATTTCATATACTCCCTACTTCCTCCTCTTTCTATTTTAACCATACTTTTTATATATATATTTTCTTACTCATTTTCCACTGTGTTAACAAAAAGGTAAGAGATTAATCAATCTACTTGAAATATATAGCACTCTTACTGACCTAGCTGGTTGTGACGTGACCACTCTTTTAATTTTAATTAACAGCAAATTTTTGATAATTTTAATTTAGATTAAAAAAAAATATGGTACTTAATGGATACTTAACGGTATCAAGTGCATTTCCCTAATGTGGGCCATGTAAAGATACCTCCTCAATTGCATTCCTCTTGATAAGYTTGTACAATCATGCACAGCACAGCTGCATCCCCTCTGCAGAAGAAGCACTGGAAGTTAAGAGCAGTACAGTGCTTCTGCTAGACAGCAAGAGGCTGTATTTAATATTGTGCCCTTTTGGGTGTAAGGGGCCCACTCACTCATCAGCACAGTTCTAATCCTGCAGAGCCTACACATCTTGAGGATTAACCTGCTGTTTCCTTAGTACTGTCTTAACTGCTTGAAAGGAGGCTCATCCACTTCATAAGCACCTTGACTTGGTTGTGTTCACTTTCAAACCTCTAATCACTGTAAGGCAAAAAAAAAAAAAGAAAAAATTAATACTGACAAGGCAGGTTTCTTGGATATTGAATATTATGTGTTACTGCTTGCTTTGTTACTCCCCCATAAAATTGCTGAATAAGTTCATTGAATATTTGCAAATTTGCCAAATTACTGCATGCCTAAATTACTGCCTTCTAATGAAATTACCTGCACAGAAAAAAAAAAACCAAACAAGCAGATCTAATAAACCAGGCTTTGTTCCCATACATCTGCTTCACCATCATARTGCTGCCTACACAGAATCCATCACAGCTTCAGAGCTGGCAATCCATCAACATTTAAACATAAAATAACCTATCTGGTAAGGGAAGGGGGTGGGAGAGGAGAGATAAATCAYCCACAGTCTTACACCTGTGATCTAAGTTTTTTCTGCAGGCAATGTTGWACACAAGGGGGTTAATGTATAATTAGTCTCTGTGCTTATTTAGTGTGGGAGTTCTAGTGAAACAAGATCTACTAATTTAGGTAAATTATACTTTTAAAAAATATGTGCTCTCTAAGGGATAGTCTGGAGACTAAAAATCTTATTGGACCTTCAAAACAGAGAGGCCACACATGCACAAAAAATACCCTTTCATTTCTAACACCAATCTAAGATTGGTCTGATATAAGAGGAAATTAAATTCTTTCTTAGAATAGTGAGAAATATGTTATTAAACACATATATGCTAATTCAGGACAGATGACAGCTTTTGGGCATTAGTGCATGAGGATTTTCATTGACTTTCATTATCATTATTATATCTTTATGCATATTCCATGATAAAGTATAACAAAACAATAGTAGCCACAGCATTACTTTTCATTTAATTGGAAAACTTTTATTTTTTAAAAAGTATATAGTATCTTATTATGCCTGTGGAAAGAGAAAGGGGCGTATTGAGAAGGAATGTTTCATTTCATCACGTCCTGTTCAGCTTAGACTGTAGTTAACATGAAATATTAGTTATTGACTAATGTGAAATGAGTTGCTGGTCACAGTCCAGCTCCGAACAGACGGACACGCAAGTCACAAAAACCTTTGCTAGTAATTGCTCCCCTGGGCCCTGATCTTGCAGATGTTTACACACACAGTTTTATATATGTGAGTAGTACCACTGGCCGAAAGAATTCCTGGTTTTGGCCTTGCGTTTGCTAGCTCCAGTGGAACAAAGCACATTTATGGGTAGTTCAATGTCGAAATACAGATTGACAGCCTCAGCAAGGCTGTCAAAAGTAAAATGAACATAATAACTAAACTATCCTTTCATCTGTTGCATCGACCTCTAATTTATCAAAGAAAAACACTGATGAGTCTATGTGTGTGTATCTAAGTACAGATTTTCAGTCTTGTCCTTCTTGTTTTATGGATAAACATAACATAAATATTAAAACCAGAAGACGAGTGGTTCTTTGAAGAGAATAGCTTAAAACTTACCTTTAGAAAAACAGAATATACTGAATATACAGAATATACATACTGAATATACAGAATATACATACTTCTCATCATATATAGAATTCATATACAGAATATACATACTTCTCATCAAAGTCAAGATCACTAATAAATAGAAGTTTCTTACATATGTATGAATAACGATTGTCGTCCATTATACCAATACTCGTATGGATTGTATTGCTTTGTGCAAGTCATAGAAACAAAAGGTTCATTTTGTTACCATATTTGTATGTACACGGACAGATAAATGATCCTGAGGAGTCCATAACATATTCCACCACTTTTGGGTTCTATTGGAAATGAGCTAGGCCAAACTTGTAATGCAATTCATTGGCAACTAGCAATGCAATGGTTAAAACAGCAGGGTTACTTCCAGGCTTTGTGTTTTCTTCTTTCCCTCTGCATAAGGACATCCTTTATGGAAATTAAAGCAATATATCCAAAAAGTGAAAGAATTTTTTGAAAAAGGAACCTCACCTCACAGCTCTCCAAAAGGAGTGCAGCTATGATTTTCTCATGGTTATAKTTCTCATTAAAATGCACCTTAATATTAACGTTAATAAAATGCACATTTTCAACTCCTGCTACAGAAAGCAAGCCAGATTTTTTTCCTAAGAAAATGCCTGTAAATCTTATGTTTTGCATTAACATTAACATCTTACTGTATGATGTTACTCCATGCTTCCTTAGTGGAATTGTGGACCCTGCTAGCCACCGTCCAAAGCACTCTCCAATCAGTAGAGATGCTGAAGATCAGTCATATAACAGGCTCCTCAAAATAGTAAATTATTTATCTAAATTTAGTAAAAAGAAAACCTAACTGAACTTTTTGGTTCTTCAGCTACATTATATATAATGCATCTGCCTCACATGGGACAGCCATATGTTCTGATAACAATTAGCAAAATACTGTAAAAATATACAAAGCTTAGAAAACAAAAAAAAAATCCAGTTTCCACTCAAAACTGAATCATAAAAAAATGTGTGATTACATGTGAGTCTTATTTTTATCTCAAGGAAAGCAGGACATGCATCATCTGATCTCTTTCCATTTAAGCATGACTTATGTTAGTTCATCTGAGTTCATCTTTGCAGGTTTTATTATTTTGCTGTCAATGTTACAAATTGCAGGCTTTCTTTTTTTTTACATAATATTGTTCTCTCTACTGTCTCTGAGAAATAGAGAAAAAATGAAGATCAAAATCATTGACCAAATACTGAATCAATATTCAAATCAGTAATGTGTCACCAACTAATGAACACACATCCTAACACCATAGACTAGAAAGAAAAAGAGAAGCAGAAAARGGATGTTGAAAGATATAAGAGAAGCAACTAAGCATAGTAGAACTCTTTATCCTCAAAAAGAGAGAAGACAGATGAGTAATAGAGGTAMATAAATTATGAGTAGCATAATTATAGCGGATGATTATTCAATAAAACTAAGAAATGAAATAAAAAGAAATTATCAAATTTGAAGAAACTGTGAGGTTTCTTCACAAAGCAGAAATTAGTCTGAAGAACACATTGCTGTAGGTCATTAGGGTYGCCAAAAGTTTACATGGGTTCAACAGCAATTTGACAAATTCATAGGAGAAAATCTATCATGAGTTATGGACATGGAATAGATAGACATGGAAAACATGTAATAAATTTACACCAGAATTTCAGAAGGATGAGTTTATCTACCTTTAATCTGTTCTCATTTTATGCCCCCGGGGACAAATGAGTTACAGTGGTCTAAGATGACGTTTACATCAAAGTGATTTATTCCAGTAAGAAACCTTTATAAAAGWAAATCAGCAGAAAATTTCAGAGGCTTTAGTCTGAATTACAGCTTCGCCTAAAGAAAAGATCAAATCAGCAAAAATGAGACCAAAAAACCCTAACCCGAAATTTAATA
This sequence comes from Eudromia elegans, assembly GCA_003342815.1. Taxonomy (NCBI): domain Eukaryota; kingdom Metazoa; phylum Chordata; class Aves; order Tinamiformes; family Tinamidae; genus Eudromia; species Eudromia elegans. The sequence continues at coordinate 400,585 of PTEX01000244.1, forward strand.
TATTTTATTTACTGAACAAATTTTATTTACAAAAGGCAACTGACATTTGTTTTCAACATAATGTTTTCTCCCTTAGAAAGGCAAACTACTTTTTCTTTTTTYATTCTCAGAACAAGACCTCTTTTATGTAAGCAGCCTCTCATTATTTGCTAAACCATCAGCCAATTTGAACTGTCCTTTGCCATTTACTGATTGGCATAACTAGGCCTGGCAGTAAATCTTGTCCCATTCTCTATCAACCAAAAGCAAAAAGATTTCTAGCAGCAGTTACCTCACATCTTTKTTTTAATCCCTCTGACCTCCATCTCTCATTTCCATGTATGGGATAATTTATTTTATCAAGCATTAGGATCTATGTTTTTAAGTAGACTTCACCCTCACTTGAAAATGATCATTAGATGCTCTGGATTTACCACATAAGAATGTAAAATAATTAYTACTAGGTGAAAACAAGCCCCCAAAAAAGAAAAAAAAAAMCCAGTATTTTCTCTTTTTCCTGTATGCATTTCTYAGTACAGTATGAAATTGTCTATACATAGTTTTGCTGATGGTTAATTGTGTTTTCTGTTTTATAAACCTGACTGGCAACATGAATGTTCATTCAATATGAACAACATTTTTTTCAGTTTTATTAGATATACTCTAAAAGTCTAAAGCAAGGATTGGTTTTCATTGTTCTAATCACAGAGAGCTGCTAAAACTTACGTACGTGTTCTTCTCCTCATCCTAAATGAGTATACTCACAAGTAATAGAAATTGCTGTATTATATAACATTTTATATATATTTTAGTTTTCGTGCAAAGAAGGCCTTTGCAGCAAATTGTAAATCACATTTCCATAATCTCATGCACTTTTGTACAGGCCCASCTCTGTTATATGTGATCTAGTTCAGGAACTGCTGAGCAATTTAATGTTAGACCATGATTTGCGTTTTCTGCATTCTTGGTACTTCTTTTTTTCAAGACCTTGGTAACTGGTACGTGTGTGCCTGGTACTCTTATGCTTCTGATTTGAAGATCAACTAGTATAGATTAAGTGCTTTTGTACTCAGCTATGAAGAAATCCAGAGTAAGAAATGTCAGCAGGCTAGTAGGAACACAGAGTGAGCAGACAAAAAAAAATAGCAGCAATCACCTTTCCCCTATATGTCTGCCTGTTGCTGTACCTGTTTTTTTGCTCTGCAAGGCATTTAATTAAAGTAAAAAAGCTGAATAAAAATATGTGGATGAGTATGAAGAATAAAAGGGAAGGGAGTCATAACCAAACAGTTGAGCAATAAGGAATTGGAAGGTGATTGTACATTGAGGAGCTGCTGATCTGAGTAGCAATGTCTGCAGTGCCGAACTGTACTGCACATGTACCTTGGCCATAAGGACTCTGCAGTGCTGCATGTATTTCTTAACRTAGGATAAACTTAGCTGGCTGATCATAAGGGCTATCGGCAGCAGAAGCAATGAWGCATTGGCAGCAGGATTTCATATAAACATCTCTTGCTAAACAATAGAAGAGACAGGGTTGCTTACTTCTAAGAAAACTCTATAAAAATTCTAATGTTGGTRAACATTGCCAAAGATGAGATGTCTGTGCAACGTGTTGTGCTCTACCCTGAGGTCCATCTGGTGCTGTGCCATCCGGGAGTTCCCAGCATCAGAAGGCATATAGGATTTTATAACATGCTGTCACCTTTTCTGGGCTATTAACAAAATAATCAACTTTCTTGTGGATGTTCATTCCTTCCTGGCAGGGATCCAAAGAACCAGCATACCCTGAGACCAAAAAAAAGCTGCAGTGCAGATCAGAGCTGATTTTGTGCCCCATTGATAAACTTTCTGGAATTGAGTACAAGTGAGAAAATCAGGTAGAGCCCTCAGATTCTGCTTAGCCAAAATTAACAAGCCTTGACAAACTGGGTTTTGAGGMTATTCGGGGTTCTGACATTACATGCAAAAGTATATCCAAGTTTTTGCATAYTCTTGAACATTAGATACTTTTATTGTTTCAGCTAGTGAAAGCCAACTGCTGGAGATAAAATATACATGCAGAATTTGCCTAAGTGGGCAGAGGTTGGATATACCCTCTGCATCAATTACCAGTTATGGTCTTCTTATGGTCTTAATCAATAAAGTCATTTGATCTGTGATCAAATTAGTCTGTGTTAAATCAATCTTTTTCACATTAAAAATTAATATTGATAATAACAGAAAATTTACTTGTTAATGAAGAGATAGAAAGAAGAAAGAAAGAGAAACTTGCAGGGATTAATACTGCTTTTGAAGAAAGACAAAATCTTAAAGTATTGCCCATAGGGATATACTAGGGCATTTTGCAATACATAGTTTAGGCATAATAACTATATATTATGTATAGCTAAAGAGAGGAAAGCGCACAACAGGAAGATTACAAAACCAGACATTCCCTACAGTGCATCACAAGTCTGAGGTATTGGGCAAGGGATTCACTGTGTAACCATGTTGTTAGGCACAACAACTTCTCTTTTGTGAATTATAACTTTAGGCAAATTTCTCCACATTGCAGAGCAATTTGCACTTCATAAAATTGACTGAGGAAGTAAAATTTGTCAACAACAGAAGTTGAAATGGTATAATTTACTTTGAAATTCAGTATGGTATTTAAATCAGCAAGATATCTTTTTGTGCTGGTTTTTGGGTTTTTATTTGGGKTTTTTTTTATCATTTTTCAGTTCAATACATTCTTTAGGCACATTCCAGCAATTAAAAATAAACAGACTAGCTGTGTATCCAACATCCCCACCAAAAAAAAAAAACTTCCCCAAAATAACCTCTTCCTCTTCACATACACAAGCTAAACTTGCCCATGTTTGCCCCTAGAATGCCTCACCTCAAGGTGTCAGGACTCTGAGCTCTGGGCTTGTGATTGCCCAGGTTCACCGTCAACTCAAAGCCACGGCAGCTGGTGACAGAGAAGCTCTGCCTTGAGGCTCTTCAGGACACCTCAGCAAGACCTAATCCCTGCACCTGCTTTCAGCTGGCGTCTAATGTTGTCTCTCATCTGAGTTCCTGACCCCTCCCATGAGGGTCAACATGTTGTCAGGCCTCTTGACTCCAAACCTTGGTATGAAAGCCCAGGTGATCGAAGGCCTGTATTTGGCCCTGCTGCTTGCTCTGGGCCTCTTCTCATCTTCACTTATTAGTGACTATGGAAAGAAGGTACTGATTGAGCTGAAGAAAGAGATGTGCAGGTATGAAAGAATGATCAGACTGGAATAGTTGAACAAGACTAGGGTTTATCCAAGTGGAAAAAAATAGAGGGAAACTTCAGTGGATTAGGGCACTGGTCTCAGATAAGAGGATACAAAGGGGGCAGCTGAAGGACCCTACCCAGGGCAGCACTGTGCSCTGGAAGCCAGACGACAGCACTGAAATTAGGAATTACCTAGTAAGCTTGGAAGACCTATGTATACACACACATCTACCTGAAAGCTAAATATGAAAAGGAAAAAATAGCATTAAAGAAGGCTGGGTGAATCAGTCTGCGAGCAATTGATGGACTAGACTTTTTTCTTTTTTTTTTTTTTCTGTCAGGAAAATGAGATTTCACTTGCACTGGCCATCAGATCAACTAAGCAAATCTGCTTTATGCATCTTAGAAATCTAAGTGGAAACACGGTTTCCAGTTTATAAACTGGAAAAAAAGTTTATAAACTGGAGTTCTCATCAYCCACTCTAACTTAGCCAACATCACACCACTTGTGTCCTTTTGACAAGAATTGAGTGTTATATAGATATTGTCATGAGATACAACACGATACAACATGATCTCCACAATCTCAACACGATCTTCTGTGAGAGTACCAAATGATATTTAGTTCATTTAAGTGCATTACCTGGGTGGTGTCTGTTTTGGTGGATGTTCTCAATCTCTCTCAYGAATAAGAACTTCTGATTCATTCATTAGGATCATTATATTTGCATCATGCTTCATTGTTAAGTTTATGCTGCTTGAAGCTGCTAAAAGATGAAATAACTGGTAGCAGCCAAACCTGAGTAAATAACTACAGAACCAATTTAAACTGGCATCTGCATGTGCATTTAATCGACATTTATTGATTTACAATCACTATTTGGCTTCAAAATCTTGCCCAAAGCCACAATCAGGCTGCTAAGAAACATTTTATGTTTACATGTTTACATAGTTAATTTTGCTGGAGTTTCTTATTACACAAACGCAAATATAATCGGGTTTACACTAGGCACTTCCAACCTGGCAAATGAAGTCATGTTTAAACAACTTTCAACCAGGCAGATACAGAATACACTGTTTACAAGGCTTTAAATGCTTACATAAAGGATGAAAGGCAGAGATAATCCTCCATATAAATTCAGTTTTGAGGTGTTAGTAACTAGAAGCCCCTGAGACACTAAGCTGGAAAAATATGTAGAGGGGGAAGCTGATACCTCAGATGGGATCCTCAAACATAGGATTGCTTGAGGATTCCCAAGAAATAAAACTGATCCTAAGACCAAACAGCAAATGCTGTGCTATTGCTTAATACCCATTTATACGGAGCAGTGGCAGAGATAATGAATACAAAGGGGAAGAACCGGATTATTATATATTTTTTATATATATATATAAAAAGCCTGTAGATGTTTCATTATCAAAACTATATAAACAAGCCTGAAAGACAGAAAAGATAATTCAGCTTTATACCACCACCTTCTGCTGCTGCACAAAGACGCTTAACAACTGAAACAAACCCTTCAGTTTATATCTACATCTCTCTTTGTGTTGAATCTTGCTTATTGATCTGTTTTGGATAGTAATGAAATACAGACTTTCCTCTGATCTGTGACCCAGGAGGCAGCTAATTACCAAAGTGAGGTTAAATTTAGCTTCTTTAAAAGGCCGTCTGACTTTCCAACATGAATAATCCTTTTAGCAGCTGCAACTCTCTTTTACACACAGTGACAATTTTCTTCATTCAGGGAGGCTGAAATGATCTCTTTTAACTATAGATTTCTGTCCCAAAAAAGCGAGTTTGGTTCTTCTCAAAAATACATTTAGCAATTTGATCACATACTGATGCCTGGTAAACATATATTTATCTTTTCTTCTGTGTCATGCACCTGTGTACATTATTAATGGCAAATAGTGACAAATTACCTACAATCCCTGCTCCATCTTTTTATTGGAAGGAGGCTATCCATTCTAACCCAAAGTCCAGTTTGATGAAATACTAGAAAAGTAAAAAGCATCATCTATGTGTATTTTAATATAACAGTGGCATTACATTTTTCCAAACCGGCAAAGTCACTTTCTGGGCTTTTAGGAGATCTAAAATTTGCTTTTTGACAGCAGGAAAACAACAGATTTTCAGCAAATTGACTTTAAACGTGTATATACTTGGTACAGTAACACAGGGTGTAGCACCTTCCATCCTTCTATCCCCTAAAAAAGCCTGATAAACTTTAACTTCATTTCAGCATTTCACCATTTTCAATGCAAAAGAAGAAACCAAAGACTCTTTTTGTAGGCTTGTTCCTGCTTACAATGCTGTACTGAGGAAACAAGAAGGCTGCTGAAAAACTTAACCTCCTTTCCCTTCCCTTCTTTCCCCAATTTGACRTTCATAGATAGAAGAACATAAAAGTGAATATGAAATCCAGTAATATAATTCTGGTTTCCCTATTCTTGAAAAGAAAGGGAAAGAGATGAAAAATACACAGCAGATAGTGTGAAAGCTTAGCTTCCTCCAAGGCAAAACTCAAGTAATTTTCCACTTTATTTCAGTGTTTTTTTCTGTGTAACACCATACACATGCTGATGATTTTCACGTTTTGATGTCAGATAGTATTGTGCACTTGAGAGATTATAGCTAGTTCATTTTGTCTAGCCCTGTGCTTCTTAACTCCAAGACATATATCAGCTTTTAGATGTCAACTATCACAAATCAAGTGTCAAGAGTGTACATTCAGGAATAAAAATGAAGATTGAAAAGCAACTTTTCAGCCTGATGATATTAATGACAAAAGCTATGTCATTCTCAGAGATCCATGAGGTGGGCTTGAAATAAGAAGATAAATCAATATGCTACTATAATATATGAATAAGGCTCCTTCAAATACTATAATATATGAATAGGGCTTCTCCAAATACCCCTACATTTCAGACTGGTATTTCTGAAATATCTGCCGCACTTGCACATTAGCTTCAGCTGTTCTCTGGAAAAGAAGGTTTCAAGTCCTGTGGCACATGCATGTTTATGCACTACATCACTACCTCTGAAAACATATTCAAACCCAAAGCTATAAACCACTGACCTACAGACCCAATACTTTCTGCAATTACCAGTACCCAACTCTCCATACCAACCCCTTGCCTTCATCTTCTCATTGCTTTTGGATCCACCTTTTCCTCTTCCCCACTTTGGCCCTTCTCCTAAACGTGCCTCAGTACATTTCCTGCATTCTCACTATGCCCTTATAGCATGCCATAGTTTTATGCACTCTCACAGGTACACTCAAACGTCCTACATTCAGGCTGCTTTTTTCACAGGAAACCTGTGAAAATCTTTTTTTCCCTCTTTTCTATCAGCTCATAGGTCTGGATGAGTCTCTACAAGAGTGCATTTGTTCTTTCCATGGCCCATCAATCAGCAGTCAATGATGTCTAGTATTTGTTATTGCTGTGTTATCTCCTGTTCCTTTGGGTTTGCATATCAGGCTATTTAACATATTAATTTTCTTGTCTCTTGTCATAATCTTTTATGCTGAAGAGCTATTAGCCATCTACACTTACCTTCACCTGGCCTTACATAGGCTGAATGCTTTCCCTGAAGGATAATGTTCTCTCAGATCATGAAATCAAATGAAATCATATTGGCAGTCTGTGAACAGAACATACGGAAAGCAACTTCCATGTGCTTAATTCTGATCAAGAAATAAAATGTTCTTGTTCTTCACACCCGCTCACAGATATGTCTAAACACTCTATTCTAAGCATAAACATTCTTAGAAATCCAGATTTAAATTACCATGTTTCATCAGTAAAATGTTCACACTTTCAAAACAAGATGTGAACTCTTCAACTGAAAAAAMCCCTCTCCTTCAAGCAATTTATCTTTTCTTCCCTTTTCTCAGGCAGCCTAAGCAGTATCTCTATATGGTTTTAAGCACGCCCATCTGTAAATTTTATTTTCCCAGGACTTAATATAAGGCAATTGATGGCATCCAATTGTTCACCTTCAAAGGACTGTGGGAGTGTAGATGGAACTGTGCATTTTCGCTTGAATGCACTCGGGCTACCTCTATTAAAACTGCTTTTAGATTTATTCAAGTTAGCTATCAACTATTTTAAAATTCATTTTTCCAGCTAATACATGGATCCTTTTCTTGGAAATCTATAATYCTTTTGCTAGGTCCCTCACTGAGGGAAAAGTAAGGTCAATGAAACTCTGCAAAAGTATTACTGATGTAAATATCTGCGGATACAAGATCAGAAGGGAACATTGTAAATGAATCAATTAGTTCTATTCCCTGTATCCACCACTCAAAGGAGGGAATGGAATTTGAAGTCCAACACTCTAGCAGCAGAGAAGCAATCTTTTATGAATGAATAACAGTTTCTATCAGGAATCAGAGACATATGAGCCAGTTATATGCTTTGAGCTTAGTTCACTACTGAAAAAAAAAAAAAAAATTAATCCTAAAGCAGCTAGGCATGTATTCTTCAAATCAACATCAACAGTGTGACTCAAAAATACAACAGCAATAAAGTTATTAGAGAGCAAAAAAAGGTTAATTTCATATGACACTATTCTGTTTAAATATAGCACTGATCTTTGTTGAATTTGCATTCTCAAGAGGAAAGTTATGTTGTGTACCATAGAGATGAATAATTTTTCATTGTGCACTTCCTAGACATGCTATTCTGTCAACCATACTCTTCTTGAAAAGCCTATTCAGGCCAAAACACTTCTGCAATGAAAGACTAGACAGTAATAGGCTGACTAAATTTTCATTAAAATATTTTGACACAGTTGTCATGACAGTAATGAAAACCATTTTAATAGGATCCTATTTCAAATAAATGCAAAARTAGACAAAAAAACCCACCGACATAACAGATTATATTCATTAAGATAATTGCAATGCAATTATATGATAATCTTTTCTGTGACAAATTTTTTTTTCTGATTATAGGTTAAAATATTAATGACTAATTTCATCTCTTTCTATKGGTCCACTCAAATTCTGCAGAATGTATTATTCCATTTTGAATAGAAAAATAAATACTGTCTCTAGCAGTACTTTCACACATAAAATATCCYAACTAAAAATGATTATTAGAGCAGAAACGTTTTTTTTTTTTTTTAATAAGTAGAGTGTGCTTGGAAAATACTTCCCTTTTTTGGTCTGAAAAGTTATTTAAAACAGATTTTGATTTTTTCTGAGTTTGAATTGTCTTCAGAAACTATTACACTTGTTTTCAATACAAAATCTTCTTTAGTATAAAAATTGTGAAAGATGGATACAGTAAAAAAAGAAAGCTATTTGGCAAATAAACTATTAAAGTCAGATGAACAGGCAAAATTGAAAGGCAACCATAAATCTTACATGGAAGACACTGCTGAAAGGTGAAGGAAATCTGGGTTTTCTATTTGTAGGATCTTGTGGGAAATTTTGTGTCCCTTGCAAAGTTTCTAAATTTGGTTTAGGATGTGACATGTAAAAAATGGAACTCCTTGCTCCTCTGTGAATTTATTGCCTCGGTATATTTTCCATGAAACAGAAAGTCACATCTTTTGGCAGCCACATCAGCTGGCAGTGTTTGCAGAAGAGCTGAAGGGCTGTGTGTTTGTGACTATATGACTAGAGAAATGAGATCATTACCCTATTGCTATTTTGCATGGAAACCCCCCAAAATGTGCACTCTATATCCTTGTAAGGAGGTTATCAGGCAGCCTAACACACTGAAGGCACTTTAAAAGTTGGCTGAAGTCTATCATTCATCTACAGTACGTAGGTTGTTAAAGATGTCTTGACATATACTATTGATTCACATGATATTTACTGCTGCAATACACGCAATAACATGTAAGCTTAAAAGCCAGAGACAAGCTGGCTTCAGGCTGCATGTGAAAGAATTTTCTCAATGTTGTCTATTCACACCAGTAGATTTCTCATATTTAAATAATGGTCCAAAACCGTATTCTCTAGATCTTCTAGGTGGTTAAATCAATTTCAGTGTATAAATGATGGCATAAAGAAAGTTATTATAGACTGGCTCCTGAGCCTTCAAACCAGTTGGGAGAATTCTAAAGGGAAGACAGAATAATTAATGCCAGGTGTTCTCTGAGATGTAATATTAAAAGCGTGTGTGAGCTTTTTAAGGTACAAGAGAATTTTCTTTGTTGATCAACAAAGTTACATAAAAGCAAAACCAAAGTATAACATGTATTTGTTGCCTTATGAAATAATAATTCTCTTGTGTTAGTAAAGGCAGTGAGAGAAAGTATTATTACTCACACAAAGTATTACTCACACAACTTACCAGACATAGGATCTTTTCAAGGATTTATGTAGCTGATATATCTCTTATTACTTTCYCCCAAAATATGCAAGGACATATCCTCTTTTTAAAAGTTAAATAAATTCCAACACTAAAATGCCAAATGTTCCATTACTTGCTTATGGTCTCCCACTGGGGAGCTAGAAGATCCAGCTACAGGGGAAAAAGCCTCACAATGATTGCTTTAACTCGGCATATAACCCATTTGGTCAAAGTTACTCAAGCCATGAATTAGACATAATAAATTTAGCGTCTCCTTATTTGTACATTCCGCCATCAGATACCTGCAACTGCACACAACACAGGTCATGTTAATTAGATGAGTTGAGAATCAATGGGACTGCTCAATAGGAATTACTCTCTGTCTGTGTGTGGCTGAATGGAGCCACATCTGCAGCCAGATGCCACTCTGCAAGGCAAAGATAAATGGTTCTGCACATGATCTTGTTCTGAAAGAAGCCATTCAGAAACATTAAAATGTAATCACTAGGTCATTCACCCAATTGATCAGAATTATTCTCTGTCTAGATCTATGCATCTTGTCAGTTCTGCTTTTTTCTTCATCAATATTTGGCTATATGTCTTTCAAAAGAAAGGTGGGAATATGTAAACAGAGAGAAACATGGAATACTTTCCTCAGAAAGCCCAGGAAGCACATATTGCAGGAAGCAAGCCAGAGTTCAGATACAATGTGAGAATTACATAGGAACGGGCACAAATTATGTTCTTCGTCTACCCACAGACGGTAATCATCTCGCTCATTTGGCAGCTAATGCAGAATTTAAGGCCTGTCCCACAAGTGATGAACAAGGAGAAAATATAAAGCACACACTGCACAAGACCACAGAGTCCTGAGAGAATGACAGTTGTCAGTAGCTGTGCAATATATCAGAAACACATCTTCTAGAGAAGATTGTGCATGTTTTATTCATGCAAGACAACTCACTGCACAGGGCCCACAATCAGACAATATATACAGCAATGAAAGTATCTATGACAACCTATACTCAGTATTATATTAGTGAATATCTAAAAATATATACCATGCCACTAAGATCCACAGCTGTGAATTACTGAGAATTACTGAGAATTTCTCTTGGTGAGGTTCAGGGAGAAAATGCTTCAAAACCTGAATTAAAAAAAAATCAAAACAAATTGAATTAATACAGTGGATTTGTGTATGTATATGTGTGCACGTGTGTGCTTGGCAGGGGGGATATGTATATGTAAAAAATATGTACTTAATTCTTGACATTTAGTGCAGCCATTGTTCAAAAGGGCAACAAACAGCAGGGCACAGGATACAACATCAGAAGTGATTAACATGTTGTGGATCAAATATTAAGCTGGGTCATGAGTGTGTGCAGTTGTGCTACTGTTCCATGCCTACAGTAAAGTTGCTCCAGATTGCATACACCTAAACTTGGCCTGCCCTGCAGAATCTGCTGAGCATGACTTTAATTATCCTTCTATAACCAGACTTGGATTGAGTAATTATTACAATCATGGTGCAGCTGGGCCTAGTGCACCCTAAGAGTAGGACAATTTGGAAAAAAACAAGCAAACCAAAAAGAAAAAAAGAAAAAAATCCCCCAACACTCCCAAAAATAAAGAAACAGTAAAGTAATAACCAACATAGAAGCAGAAGATATAGAGGATTACAAGAGAACATCTAGTAGCTTTCTATCCTTTCAACAAATATTTAAAGATTTCCGCTGTCAAATGTGGCAGGGTTAAACATCACTACAAGAGAAGACTCTAGGTATATGCAGTCATAGCAGCAAATCTTATTATTATTCAGCTAAATACTCAGTCAATCCAGAGGTCTATGCATCAGGAAACACAGGTTGTTAGCCCCAGTACAAAACTAGCAGTTTATGTTTCTGTAGGATCAAAGAAATGGTGCTGCTCTGAAGCACCTTCAGATGATTAATGTTTGTGCATTGTTATTCACCATGGGGGGAAAACAAAAAGTAAATGCAATGCTTAGCTGATTCTTCTAAGGGCCATGTTTCTTGCAGGGGTACAAGGGAGCCCAGCACATACCAGTGCAGCCAGATGCATTAGGGATTGTTTCTGATTCCAGCATTTTGAGGGTCCCAACTCACCTTGAAACCAGATTCATCACCTGGATATTTAGATACTTAGAAGCATAAGCTGCACCAATTTAGTGATCTATGAGAAGCTAACAGCTTCTCATACTTGCAGTTGTCCCATAACTCAGTCAGAGCTCATGATCTTCTGTTTATGCTATTTGACTATCTCCCTTTCATAGCCCTCATGCTGTCATTAACATTGTATATCACTTGTGTTCATGCATTCCTTAACTGATTAATTTACTTTCTCTGTGCCTGGGCATGCAGTCCAGAACCAATCATTATTAACACCACTTATTCAGCTCATGAGCTGGCAATATTGGATATTGCATAATCTGTGCTTCCTTAGTGCCACAAACAGGTACCTTGTCTTGCTTAGCCCAAGCTCAGCTGACTGGTTCAGTAACAATCTTAAGCAGCACCTCTCATTTTAAGTGCTTTAAATGTGCTTCTATGTGTACATTTTGTGATGAGTATACTGCCTATTTTTCATGCTTTCAAGTCTGCATAGAGAGTGTGACACTTTACAGGACCTTCATATTATTGCTAATTCTCAGTTTTTACTGAATTACTTTAGCCTGAGGCAAATAAATTTAGGTAACTGGATTTGCTTAGGACACCTAATGGAAAGCAATGGTAAGAAAGGTTGTATTGTTTGTATTCCTCTCACTGAAATTATACCAACATGCTCATACAATCACAGAATCCTCAGGGTTGRAAGGGATCTTTAGAGATCATCTAGTCCAACCCCTCTGCACACGCAGGGTCTCCTAGAGCATATGGCACAGCGTGGCATCCAAGAGGGTTTTTTAGATCTCCAGAGATGGAGACTCCACAACCTCTCTGAGCAACCTGTTCCAGTGCTCTGTCACCCTCACTGTTAAGAAATTTTTCCTTAATTTCCTGTGGAACTTTTGATGCTTCAGTTTGTGGCTGTTTCCTCTAGTCCTATTGCTGGCCACTGCTGAAAAGAGGCTAGACCCAATCTGCTCCCTCCCTCCCTCCCTTGAGGTATTTATACACACTGATGAGGTCCAGCTCTCTCAGCCTTTGCTCATAGGACAGATGTTCCAGGCCCCTAATCATCTTCGTAGCCCTGCGCTGGACTCTCTCTAGCAGCTCCACAACCCTCCTGCACTGGGGAGCCCAGAACTGCACACAGTACTCGAGGTGCAGCCTCACCAGGGCTGAGTAGAGGGGCAGAATCACCTCCCTCGACCTGCTGGAGACGCTCTGCTTAATGAACCCCAGGATCCCATTGGCCTTCTTGGCCACGAGGGCACACTGCTGCCTCATGGTCAACTTGTCGTCCACCATGACGCCCAGGTGCCTCTCTGTAGAGCTGCTCTCCAGGAAGTTGGTCCCCAGCCTGTACGGGTGTCTGGGGTTATTCCTCCCCAAGTACACTTTCCCTTGTTGAATTTCACAAGGTTTCTCACTGTCCCTCTGGATGGCAGTGCAGCCCTCAGGGCTATCAGCTATTCCTCCCAATTTTGTATCATCAACAAACTTGCTGAGGGAGCACTCCATCCCTTCATCCAGGTCACTGATGAATAAATTGAACAGGACTGGACGGAGGACTGATCCCTTGGGGAAATGGTTAACCACAGGCCTCCAACTGGACTCTGCATCACTGACCACCACCTTCTGAGCTCTCCCATTGAGTCAATTCCTAACCCACTTCACCGTCCGCATAGGAGGTTTCATCTCCAGGTGAGGAGGAACTTCTTTACTGTGAGGGTGACGGAGCCCTGGAACAGGCTGCCCAGAGAGGCTGTGGAGTCTCCTTCTCTGGAGATCTTCCAAACCCACCTGGATGCCACCCTGTGCCTTGTGCTCTAGGAGTCCCTGCTGGAGCAGAGGGGTTGGACTAGATGATCTCTGGAGGTCCCTTCCAACCCTAAAGGCCAACCCTGAAGGACAGTGTCAAAAGCCTTGCTGAAGTCCAGATAGATGACATCCACCTTTCTCCTCTCATCTGTCCAGCTAGTCATTCCAGTATAGAAGGTTATCAGGCTAGTCAAGCACAATTTCCCCTTGGTGAATCCATAATGACCACTCCCGAGCACCTTCTTGTCCTCCACATGTTTGCACACAATGGCCAGGATGAGCTGTTCCATCACTTTTCCAGGGACAGAGGTGAGACTGACTGACCTGCAGTTGCCTGGGTCCTCTTTCTTGACGTTTTTGAAGATGGGGGTGACATTGGCTTTCTTCCAGTCCTCCAGCACATCCCCCATAGCTTGATGTTCATTGGAAATAAAAATGACAGAAGGCAAATACATAGCCAGAGATCTATCCCTTTCCATCTTCTTGACGGTTTTGGGAAAAAAAAAAAAAAAAAAAAAAAAAAAAAAAAAAAAAAAAAAAAAAAAAAAAAAAAAAAAAAAAACTAATAAAAACTTGAGAAAAGAAAAAAAAAAAGTAACGCTCCCTTGAAAAAAAAAAAAAAAAAAAAAAAAAAAAAGAAGAAAGAGAGGGAGAAAAAAAAAAATAGCTTTCTGTTGTATCAAAGCCACAAACGGAAAAGCTACAGCAAGTCCTGGGCATTCTTTAGTAAGAAACAGTTTCTGTCAATTCCAGTAAGAGAGAACGACCTTGAAAGCTTGTGCTAACTAAAACTGTTGCAACCAGGAGAAATAATCTCACAGGTAACCATGTAGCATCTTGGATCACATAGAGCCTTGTATTTAATCTGAAAGCCTCAAGTGTCCCATAAGAACTGCGGCATTCAAAGTTGCAAACTTCYGATTTGATTAAGCTCTTTGTGCTAATTCAGATTTGCTAGGGCTGTTTGGTTTTTTTTGTTGAATAAGTTTATATTGGAAAAATGTCGCACTGAGTAACTTTGAGTAGCCAGAATTCATCTGGATTTCGCAGAACTGCAGAACTGTTCTGAAAACCTTTTCATTAGTCTTTTTTCTTTTTTTTTTTTTCTTTCTCTTGCTACCTGGTAGTGATTCAGGTGCCCGTTTGTCCTTGCTATTTAAAACTACTTAAAAGACAAAGCTCTTGCGTTCTCACTTTCTGTTTGGACAGCTGGAAGCTAGGACACGATCTACACGGTGCATTGTGTTCCCTGTGTCACCACAGAGCCACAGAGCCACAACCTGTCGCCAACTGCAGCTCAGTCCAAAGGCCGGGTGTCACCTGGCCAAGCTGACCTCGTGTGGCGCTTGCTTGTGCTCTAAAACAAACAACTTTTACCTCTGTGCAGGTAGAGGTGCTGCAGAGCCAGGCACGGCTGTGCGGTAAGAGCTCACAGAGCGCGTGGTCTGTCCTGCTGCACAGAGGTGCACAGGGGCTCCTGAGGAACCACAACCGTGGTGGAGCGGAGGCTCTGCTCTGCAAGAGGAAGCTGCAGGTCTAGAAGCGGGGCTTCCCAACACCATCGGGAGCTTCAGCTTGTCCATCTGGAGAGCTGCGTTTAGTTCCTTTATTCACTGCTAGGCAGCACAAAGGCCTCTCCTTCATCTGAGCTGAAGAATGAGACCAACTGTCTTACGTTCCCAGGAAACAACAGCAGGTTCTAAGGATAACGGGAAGAAATGGCCTGCTCTTGGTCTAGGTGGTGATGTTTTGCAGACCTTTCTGTGTGAGCGCAYGTTTGTGGAAGGGAAACTTATTTTCTTGCTTATGGCTTCGTGGTCATGCAGCCAGTGCCGAGGACAGTGTCAGCATCACTCTCAGGCCCAGACCTATTAAAAACCCTCAAGAAATCCCAGCTTTGGAAAGAACCCCCCAACCTCGTGCATGCAGTTAGAGCAGTGCGGAGGGTGCCCGGGCAGTGCACCCCAGGGCCTGCCCACAGAGCGCTGCCCAGGCGCCCGGCATCTTGAAGGAAACCTGTTTTGTCCCGGCCCATTTCCACCCCCTTGCCTCATTCTTTACTACCTTCTGTAACCTTTTTTACCCCTTRGGCTTGGATCACATCGATCCCCAACTTGGTCGCGGCGTTAATCCTTGCGGACCCGGGCACGGTGGCTCCACTACTGCGGACAGGGACAGGGCAGGGGCAAGGCCAGCGCTCAGCGCCCCCGGGCCGAAGCGACGCCCCCGGCCGCGCCGCCATGAGGGGGAGCGGCCCGAGCGGCACCTCCCCGCGCCTGCGCGCGCCGCCATCGCAGCTTGAGGCGCCGAGGCCGCGGTGTCGCTCCTGGGAGCCTCCGGCCTCGCCGCCCGCGCTCGCCGCGCTTCCCCCGGGCCGCCCCGTGAGAAGCCGCAGCCGCAGGTGCGGGGCCCTGCAGAGCGGGGGGCGGCCTGGGGCAGCGGAGCGGGGCCGGGCCAGGGGCCATGCTGGGGCCTAGAGGGGGCTGCGGCGCCGTCGTGCGGTCCCGCGGGGCGTCGCGGCCTGCGCGGGGCCCCGCGGAGCGCGGAGGGGGCGGCGCGGCCCGACCTGGCGCAGAGCGGCCCTGCGCGCGCGGCGGCCCCTCGCCATGTTCTCGGCACGGCGGCTGGGGCCCTGCAGGCCGGGATTGCTTTTGGTGGGAGAAGAAATCCCCAAATCTGGGGTTTTCTCGGTTGTGGAGGCGCCGGTTTTAGGGATGTCCCGAGAGCGGTGCCAGGGGAGGGGGCTGCTGCCTCCTCCGCTGCGGAGCGGCTCGCGGTGACTTGCGGTGACTTGCGGTGCGGTGACTAAGGCGCAGCTGATAGAGCAGCTGATCGTCACTCCAGGGAAACACCGGCCATAACAAAAAGTGCTCGTGCTGTTTTGAAGAAGAAATATCCTTCTACGCTCAACTTATACATGCTTTCAAGTAGTCAGAGTGTCGCCTTGGCCTTTGCTTTGAAGAAGTTGCAGCAGTTTATTTTAACTCTGAAATTTCACCGGATGTGCGAGCAGAAGGTGATTTGCAGTCAGGATGTGGCYGTGCTCAGGGCACGTTGCTGTTGCTGCCTCCTTATCGGCCTGAAGTGCTGCGGCTGCCTCAAAAGCGCCTTTCCCCAGCGTGTTTGGGTGCRCCAAGCTCTCCCCAAAGGCGCGCGCCTCAAGGGTACTCGCGATGAGTTGAAGCGGGTGAAACTTGCACCTTAGCTGTGAGTGAGACCCCACCAAAGCCCAGCATAGGGGGGCTGTTGAATTAACAAGTGCTACCTTCCCTCGCATGTTGGTGTCCAGCATGAAAACTCCAGATAGAAGAGCAAGGTTTTCCCTGAGCTTTGGTCAGCTGTGATAAGTGCTGAGCGCTTTTTGTTTGTCTTTTTTGTGTGCAGTGGGTTGGAAAGAGGTTTTTTGTTAAAGCTTGTCGCCAGCTTTCCCTCATCTATAAACAGAGATCTGCATGTCCTAAGTCACTGTGGTAGGAGAGCGAGAATAATTAGGCTCTAATTACTGGAGCTCAAGTGCAGCTGGGGCTGGAGGCTCTACCTGCAATTATGCTTCAAGCCAGGGGCRTGCTCACCCTCACTTGCTGTGTTTTGGTTTATATCCTGACATGCTYTGGGAGTGGCTGAGCTGTATGTGGAGGAAACTCAAACCAGAACGTGCTCCTCAGTTGCTAGAGGCTRTTCAGTCAGCAGCTAGTATGAAACAAAATCCATGAATTTGTGTTGCGTGGATGTTGGCTCCTCACAACTATTTATTTCTGCAGTGTGCTTGTGTTTTCCAAGTTTACTTGTTAATGTAGGTGTAGCCCAAGCGTGCCATCAGCAGAGCAGGTCGGTTAAGTGCCATGGGCCGTGGTTGCCCAGGAGGAGCAGGGCCTGGTCCTCAAGCTCAACCTATAACTCTGGCAGCTGTTGCCCAAGCTGTAATATTTGAGATCGGTAGCTTAAAGTCTCTATGTCAGCTACAGGGAGAACGGAAAGCAGAAAATATGCCTGCTCTAATTGACAGCAACTGTTTAGGAAGCTTAGTTTCTGCTTTTTTTAAAAAAACAAAAACACCACTACCACCAGGAAAAAAAAAAAGTATAGTGAGCACATAAGTTTGCCTGCTATGTAAATMTCTAACTGTGCTGGCTGCCATAGAGCTAGCCTGTTTGTAGAAGGCCCTGTATAGCTACAATATTATTGCTTATTTAGATGGTCTGTGCAACTTTGTTTCAGCAGATAATGTTTTTTACAGGTTGCATGGAGAACCTGTTTGCTGTGTTATACTGGATGCATTTAGCCACGAGCAGGCTCATGTTGTGTTTTTGCTGCTGAATGCCTCCCAAACTTGGAGTGTTTCAAAATGGCTGTASCAATACAAATACACATGTGGTTTTCCTTCTCACAAATGTTTTGACCAAAACTTGTCTATGAAAATSTTTACAGAAACGAATAAAGTGCCATGTGATCATTTCAACCTGATGCTATTGGTCAAAATATGCTATTGGTCAAATGGCTATTTGGAGATTTATTTTTCCTCACCTACATCCACCTACCCTTCATGGTGTTATATTGAATCAGTCTTGTTCTCCTGTTATATTTCCATCTTTCTGTTCTKTCTAGATTGGCTAAAAATACCGGCTTCTGTTTCTGGAAATCTGGAAAAGTTGCTACTTGACTCTCTTTGTTATTACTTTTATTTTCTTGAGTTGTGTGTTTCAAGCTAGTTTCAGTGGCATGACCTAAGAGCTGTGTTGATAAACAGAAATAAAAGCTMCCTCTGCTTTGCTTACAAACAGTGATGCTACATATTGCAAGCTTCCTCTCCACTCTCTCTCCCCCCGAGTTTACTGTAAATTAACTGTTTCTTGGATTGAAGTAAATGATCTATTTAAATGTCATATTTTTAACTTGGAAATGGCAAACTGCTTAACAAATATGTGTTTGGATAAACAAGCTTATTCTAAAAAGCATATGTTGGATCTGTAGTGTATGTTGGATCCAGTGATCCAGTGAAAATTGTGATCTTGGTTTCTAGAGCTAGTATGTCTTGCATTTTTCTACAGAGATCAATGTATTTTTCTGAAAGTTTGTATGGTATAATCATCTCTTTAAGTAACACTGTGCTAGAGTTGCGTCTTTTATCCAACAGTTGTACTATGTTCTGTTAGAGGCCTCTCCCAATCTGTTTGTGTTTTAAAGCTTTGCAAATCTTAAGGCATCTRAACAGGAAGGATGCAAGGCCAAAGGAGTCTTGTCTGAGTAATTGCACAGTGTCTGAATTCTTCTCCTGAAAAACTTTCTTCTGACTTCTGTTTTAGCCATGGGAAAGTCTCTTTCCCACCTGCCTGTGCACGCGTGTAAAGAGGACGGCTGTGATGGTGCAGGATCTGATAACATGAGGAATGGCTTAGTTCAGTCGGAATCCCACAGCGAGGATGGGCGCTGTGGAGATGTGTCACAGTTTCCATATGTGGAATTTACAGGGAGAGACAGTGTAACTTGCCCTACTTGCCAAGGAACAGGAAGAATTCCCCGAGGTAAGTTGCTTKCTTTCACTTTATATGCATAAATTGCTTTCACTATATATGCATACRCACACATACCTTCATAAAATTACCTCTTAACTCCTTATAGTATTTCTTTGCCTTCTTGACTTTAGCACTAAGCATTTGATTACACTGTAATCCACATSAAATTGCTATTCCGTGGATGGTGGYCCTGCTGTTGCCTRTGCAATTCCAGCATTCCCCTCAGTGTTAATACAACATAAACCTAGTTCTCCCAATTTGAATTTGAAACCTCTACTTTTGAGACTTTATAATACATCCCTCTAAACCCCCAGTTTTAAACCATTTGAATCAATGTACAACTTCTAAGAAATGGCTGCAACTATAGAGAGAATTTTAGGTAATGCTGAGGTGAGAGGAGAGAGAGAGAGAAAAGACTTATGGTGGCTACATAAGTGAAAGTCATGGGGGATTTTTTTGTTTGCTTTTTTGCCAYAGAAGAGTTAAACTTCTTGGGCAAGAGTGCTTATCTTAAAACTAATGAGGAGCAATATGAAATCCCACAGAATTGTTTGCTGACTGTTTTGTCATTAGGAAAGCAGGGTAGTGGAAGTAATATATCTTTTGCTGTTTTTAAAATATCAGATTGCCTTTCTGAAAAGAGTRCATGATATTGCTTGTGCTAGGAGAAGAATCTCTTGTTTAAAGTCACGTATTGAGCACTATGCTCCAGAAAACTCTGTTTGGAAAATACAAATGAAAATTCTCCTGCGGTGTGGAGATTTTTAGTTGTCATTACAAAAAATTCCTTTTTGTCGTTGGTTTAAAAAGAAAAAAATACATCCAGTGTATCTTGGTTTTAAACAAAGCTTAAGAGTTGTCTAAGTTTCCTGACATGTAAGGAAATGTACTGAAAAACAAGCCCTGAAACTAAACTAAAAATCTCTTTTTCTAAAAAAAATTAAGGCTATAGCTTTGTTACTTCAGGTTTTCATTTGGCAAGACTCTGGCCTTTCTAAGGATAACTAAATTGAAAGATGAGTGTCATATCTTTGTGTACTCTTCAAGCTGCCTTTTTTTTTTTTTTTTTTTTTTCAAAGGGAAAATTGGAAATTTGGTTGGTGGATTTGCTGAGGGTATCAAAACTTCGACTTGTCAACTTTGATTATAAAAGTTCTCAAAACTGATAACTGGCCTGTAGTGTGGCAAAATTAACTGATTTCTCTGTGTTAGTATATTACTTGGTTTCAGTGTCTTAGGAATAGCATAAAGAGGTCATTGCTGCTCAGCCAAGTCTTTTCTGCAGTAATTCTGCTTTTTGAGGGGGAGAGTAGGAAGGGAGGAGAGGGGCRAAGGGAGGRRAAAAAAAAAAAMAAACTCTTAATGGTCAGACACTACTTTAGATTTGAGTACTGCAAGTCAAACTGTGTGCTGTTTTAAGTTCTTATTTGCAAACCTGCATTTCTGTATGTACTACTAAATATACTGCTTAGTGAATGTACTGCTGAAAAGAATTTTTTAATAAGCGCTCTCTTTCCTTTAGCATATTAATACACYGAATAGCATTGACTTAGAAGCAACTTTTGGGTAGCAGTGCTGTCTTTAGTTTCTCTTTTCCCCATCAGCCTGTAGCTCTGATTGGACTGAACCACTTTAGTTAAATGTGAGGTAGGGAGACGCACATTGTCCCTTTGCATATGCTTCAGTGACAGTAGGATTTTCTGTAGTCTGCAATTCATCCTCAAATAATTCTGCCATTTCTGGAAGTAAGTGACAGGGAGTACTGGGTATTTTAACAGTGGCAACTGTGAGAATAGACTTTGTATCTGGGCTCTTAAACTACAATGTCCTTCGAGTGCCTCTGCCAGATTCAGAAACTTGGCAATGTGAGGGGAAAAATATGCAATTAAATATCTTGGTCGAAAGACTATAGACAAAGAAGTCTGTGTCCTGTTTGCTTGCTAATTGGAAATATTTGATTATAATAATGGCAAAGTTCACTCATGATAGTGGTAGTTAAAATGCTGTAGTGYTGGAATTTCTCAAAAAGTTCATAACCTAACAAGCTTATATCTGTGATTGGAGGATTTTTAAGTGTAATATTTAAACAAATGTGAGTAATTTATTAAGTTTCACACTGTTAAAAATGCTTGTTGCTCATAAGTTATAATGAAGTTATATAATACTAGTACTTCAGATCACTTAGAAGAAATAGAGCTGCCTCTTATTTTTTTATTTTTTTTAGGAGGAAAATATTCATAGGATGACCTCATGGCTAGTAGGGAGGACCACAGTGTGTTATGATGGCAAAACTGTATAGTTGTCTTGCACCTTGGTCAGCTTTACCTTTTCAGTATGATAAATTGCAAAAGTAAAACTGTGTGAATGGCTGAACATACTTCATTGAAGCTGAAATGATTTTTTTTTTGTTTGTTTACCTTCTGAAAAAAACGTGTTTTTGTTTCTAGGACAGGAAAATCAGCTTGTGGCTTTAATTCCATACAGTGATCAGAGACTGAGGCCAAGAAGAACGTAAGTTAATGGCTGCTTGCAATATATGAAGCTACATAATCCCTCTCTTATACTTAAAACATAGCAATTTAAGAAAATACGGATGTGTTTTTAAGGAAAAATAACTGGKKTTTTTTTTATATTACTCAATATTAAGAACCCTGCTCATGAAAAATATTTGTCTTAGCTTTTAACTCTGAGTTATTCATTAAATATGTGTGCCTGTCCTGCTCACAGGAAGTCTGAAATTAACAATATTGTATGATCTATCCCTATTTAAATATCTACAATAATTATGGAAATAGTTTTTAGTCTTAATTGATTTAAGCAGGTCCATCTTCATTGTCAAAGTTTATATYTGAATAAAGCAATAACTTTCTTGGATCGCTACTGCAGTGCTGAATCTTATCATTGTTTGGTTTTAGCAAAGTGTTTTGGCTCCAAATATTTAGATCTTGCTCTATTATCTATGGAAATAAAATTCAAGTAGATGGGGGGCAGGGAGGGAATAAAATACTATACATGACACCTGTGATCCAGGAATAATGTACCAATTTGAAAAATATTCCCTTACTGTTTCTAATTTTGAGTAAAACCGAAGCTGTAGTAGAGCCTTCGTGCACAGCTTTCCCTTCTACTTATGGAAGGTGAATTGTGACTTCTCTGTTCCTTAGCCGAGATTAAAACAAACTGTTAATGCTTTCCCAGGAGGGGGAAATAAATATTACATGAGAGAGAATCCTGTCAGATACAGAATAAAGCTTTATTCTTTCTGGTTGTGTTTTGATTTATGCTTAAGAATCATACAGAATGATGAAAGATCTGAGAAAACAAAAACTTAAAAGAAATACTTATGACTTAAAGCACTCCTCATCTCCCTGCCTTCTCAACAGGTTGCGAGTGTTGGAGTAGTTGCATATTTGACCGGAATAGACTGAAGTAGTTGGAGTGACTAGTTATACTTCTTATCACTAACAAAGAATACGACACACTTGTTCTTGCTTAATGCATTTTTGACTATAAAAAGTGCTTTTTTTTTCCCCCCCTCCCAGAAAACTCTATGTGACTGCCTCTGTGATTGTGTGTTTGCTGCTTTCTGGGCTGGCTGTGTTCTTCTTGTTTCCTCGCTCAATTGACGTCGAATACATTGGCGTGAAGTCAGTATATGTCACTTATGAGCAGAGTAGACGTGTGATATATCTAAATATTACGGTAAGATTATAGACCCGTTTGCATGTTTATAATRGGTAAGATGTTTTAGTAATATCTTTTGGGAGATATACCCTGTATACAGGTAGGAGGTTGAGACTGTCTTAGTTGTCTTAAGATAGTTGGGYAGATACAATGACCAGTTTGAAAAATGTAACTGGATTTACTGTGGCTGCTGCTTCTGTGTATAACTAATAGAGGTGTAGCTGTTACATCATCTTTTTTTCTCGAGTGGAAAAGTGATTTGGAGTTTCCTACCTTATTTGGGAAATAAGATAATTGTGTTTAAGAAAGATAGATTGCTTCTTCAGGAAAATAGCTTGTAACATTTCTCATCTACCTTAAAACTTTCTATTTGTGCTTCCTGGTAAGCAGTTAATACTTAATTGCTAGAAGATTTTTGACAGAGTTCATTATTAATGTCCTTAAAGATAAGCAAGCCACCACGGCAAAAGAGAAATGAAAAGAATAATTGAGGATATGAAGAAATGATCACTACTTGCAGTTGGAGAAGGGTCCTCAGTAAAATTGTACATKTCTGGGCTGCTCAACATGTTCACAAACAAACCTATGAAGGGGAATGACTGGTGAGATGAAAATTGTGGAGTGCTAAGGGCAAGGGCTAACTGAACAATTCTAGAAACACTGTATGTCACTGAGGGATTCGATTCTGTTTGTCTTCTAACCCAGTGTAAAYGTGAAGTGAGATGCACTGGAAATCTGTACTGGTGGGGTGCTGTGAGCTGACATTTGAGATATATATTTGGGTTATGGTAGTTGAATGACACTTCAACTCTACACTTTGCATCAGTGAAAAGCTAATTTAATACTTGGAGCTTTTTAGGAAAAATATAGCAAAAGGGAAAGCTTAATTATGCCAATGTACAAAGTCTGTTTGCCCACATCTTGAGCTAGAGTTCCCTTGGAGCTATTGTGCCAGGGAAGAGCAGCGCCTTGTGAGATGGGAGGTGCCATTGAGCTGTCCAGTGAGGATGAAATAGTTGGTTTCTATCTTCGAAGTAGAAACCCTTGTTCTTCTATGACTTCCAAATTCCCTTCATCTGAAGCTTAAAGGGAGGGCAACAGCAATGTGTAGAAGTATAGAACAGTTTCCATATGAAGAAAATTGAGTAGCCCTGTTGACTTAGGTAAGAGATGACTCTAGGTTTTAGGAAGGAAGAGGGAAGGGTTAGTGGTTGATGCTCCCAGTAACTCTGAATGGCATGAAGTAAATAAAAATGGTCTAGTTCCTATCTCCTGTGGTTACTGCTGTGGAGAAATGTGAACAAGAAGCTACAACTAATTTTTTTTCATGCAGTGGATGAGAAACATATAGCGCTCCTTGCCAAAGAATATTATTAATGCAAAAAACTTCCACAGGCTCAAGGTGGGACCAGAGAAGCAGTTCTCTGAGCTGCACCCTGCAGCAGACAAATTGCACCCAACTTAGATTGGAGTCTTCTCTGGTAGAAATAACACAGAAGCTGGCAGAGTGCTTGGGGGAGGAGACTTAAGTGTGCAAAGCACATAAACATGCAAATCATGTTTAGCTGTTTTACATACTTATACGTGCCATCACTCATTGAAGACAAAATACTGGGCCACACACAGTCAGAACTTAYAGGGTGGTTGGTAGGAAATGCAAAAATATGTAAAGCCTGAGCTATTGCAGCTTCAAGAGATACCTGGTCAAGTATCTTTTTCACTTTTAAAATAWATGTAGTCTGTTTCCTTCTCAAACCTTCTCCTTTCCTTCTTGCCCTCTCTGCCTCCCAAATAAAAAAATCCTAGAAGGRTAGAAAATATACTTGTATAATTTTAGGAATTAGACTGAATTTTGAAAATATTTACTTGCCACAATACATAAAACGGATATTTCTTAAAGTATTATTATGTTGTTTTTTATTTGTTTTTTTCAGAACACACTAAATATAACAAACAACAATTATTATTCAGTTGAAGTGGCAAACATCACAGCCCAAGTTCAGTTTTCAAAAACAGTTATTGGCAAAGCACGACTAAACAACATCACCAACATTGGCCCTCTGGATATGAAACAGGTAAACAAGGGCAGGCTTTTGCAGTTAAGTGTGTGCTGACGTTGTGTGTATCTAAATGCACTCAAGTGTTTCTTTGTTTCTTTTAGATTGACTATATGGTGCCCACAGTCATACAAGATGAAATGAGCTACATGTAGTAAGTGTGCTGACCTTTAAATATTGCCTATATTTATTAAAAATAATGATGGTGCTATTAAACTTGATTTCAGCTGATCTGGGAAAGGCAGCCACAAAGACGATGTAGTATCTTGTGTGCTAAGAGTTAATAGTACTGAAAAATGCATAAACCACAACTGTTTAAGTAGCATTGTGTAGTAACCTACAGTTCCTTGAGTGGTAGCACCAGCTTCTTCAGGGGGTGAGTGCAGGCATGTTGCTCTAATGCAGTTCCCTAGCAGCTTTCTCATAAACTTTTCTGATGGTAGAGGGAACTGGTTTATTCATATGTCTTCTCTTCAGACTGTGCATAGTGGTGAGTAGTGTTTACAGCCAGTCCTTATTTAGGCTGTTTTGTTCATAACTTCTGGAAGTTTTGGGCCACCAGAATATTTGCTGGGTATGCCATGCTAACGTAAGCAAGTGTTAGTTCTCTTACTCTGAAAAGTAAGACTTAAAAGTTCAATTTTAAAGTTTATGAACTATTGAAACTTATGATCTGCATGCAGTTCCAGGGGATGCCACTCCCGTTGGCATGGGAGAGAAGCTCGTAGCTTTGAAGTGCTAGAGTAAATTGAAATAAGTGCCAGCTGAAGCTGCCAACTTGTATGTGTACATTTGGATATGTGGAGACATGCAGATAGTCTAAAGCTCTATTTGTGGTCTGAACTGCTGGGGTCAGTGTGGGAGCTCTTTGTGGCATGAACTGCAGGTCAGTGTGGGAGCTGCAGTCTTGGCAATGGTGTGGAGCCCTGATGTGCTTGCTGGCAGAGGTAGCAGGTAGCTCATGCTTAGAGCAGAGGCAGGTAACCTGGCATCTCTCTGGCCTGGGGGTTTGTAACAAGGACTTTACCTCCTTCAAGAAAGCAAGAGGGGYGGAAGAGCAGCCTAATGCATGGTGGCTTGTATGCATATGGAGGTACTTTTCCTTTCAGCAAAGTGACACTAAGCATAGATAACTGGTAATAMGAGATGCATTCCCATGGGATGTTGGATCAGTTAAAGATCTGCYTCCTTGTAGAGATAAGTGCTGCAAGATCCTAGTAATTGTGAGAAGCACTTATTAACTATGAAGTGTTTAAAACTTTTGGTATCTCATTCTTAATTCTGTTTAGTATTCTAGTTTCTTATTTTTTCCTAGATTCCTTATGTGTTAAGCATTGGTTCTGATTGACRTCTTTGACCTGTTGGCAGTTAACTTTGCTGACAGGCTTCTGCCCTTTTTCATTGTATTGCAAGTTATGGAAGACTTTTTTTCGTATCATAGGACAACTCTAGCTAGTGAGCTGCTTTAGTCTGAACATGTCTCAGCCTCTCATCTCATTGCTACTCTTATCAAGGCTTTTTATTTGTTGTTGAGTTTTGTGGGGTTTTGTTTTCTGTTTTTTCTCCTCCCTCATTGCTATTTATTTTACAATATCTGAAGTTAAATAGATGGGAGGTGCTAGTTTAGTCCAAAGTTTCTGAGCCATACAGTGGATCTATAGGAATTTCATTGTTTCTCCCAGGTTAAACCTTGTGCT
This sequence comes from Eudromia elegans, assembly GCA_003342815.1. Classification (NCBI taxonomy): domain Eukaryota; kingdom Metazoa; phylum Chordata; class Aves; order Tinamiformes; family Tinamidae; genus Eudromia; species Eudromia elegans. Next base: position 427,015 of record PTEX01000244.1, read on the forward strand.
AGGCATAACCAGGTAGTTATTTGGATACTGCAGAGATGCCCTTAAAAACTGACTAGGGTCAAGTACAAGAGCTCTTGGAGAGCTATGTTTTGTGGTATATAGAAAGAGCTTTATTTCCAGATAATCTGGATTTGCAGACTGGCATGCTAGTATCCTATCTCTGATAGTTGGCCAGGCTTTTACTTTATGGTGCAGGTGGTCAATATTTGGAATAAATCCACAGTAACTGGGAATATTTCACAATATAGTCCAAATAATTTTTGTTCCTAGCAGCAAAAGATTCAAAACGCATTGCTGGGCTTCTCTATAATAATGACAGAAATCAAACAACTCTTACTACAAAAGCATTTTATTTGTGTTTTCACATAAATCCTCATCACCTGTGTTAATTTTTTCCCCGTATTTTTAGTTTTGGTGGTGGGAAACACAATGGCAGTGGCATGCATATGTTAGGGGTGGCTCATGCTCTTGTTACACGGGTTATGTGCCTTTCATTCAGGATCTGATAAACTTGTGATTGAGGGCAATTGATTTAAACACATTCCATACACTTAGGGTTCTGTGTGAAAATGATATGTAGCAGCATGTCAGAAAATGTGGCATTTGGAGAAACAAGATTCTAAAAAGCAACTTGTACAAGAAAACAGTAACTCTGAATTCAAACTTCATGCAGTTAATGGTCACTTTGCTGTAATGAAGAAGTGAATCAGTGCAAAAATTGGGATTTTTTTGGGTTACTGATATTTTTTTTAAGGAGCAAAAATAACAAGCATTCAAAACTTCTTTTTAGTGGAAATTACATGGGTTTTTTTATGTGACAGGATGCTGAAGTTGGCATAATGCTGATCTTTTGTAAGAAGCTTTCCTGTCTAGATTTGCAGTTGATTTTGATAACTAAGTGAAATATGGCTATGTTGTTATACTAAAATTCACTATAAGCAAAGAAGTGATATTGAATGTTTTTCAAACAGTTCTTCAGGTTAATTTCTTTTGGATAGCTTCTGAAAGGGTGAGTGAATGTTATTTTAAAGTATACACTTTTGGTGACCATTAACAACAYGCAAGTATAATAAGGATGTGTATGTTGCTGTTATAATAAGATTGTGCATGTAAAAGTAGATGGAGAGAAGTATAGATGTGAGAGGTGTTTTTCAACAAGTTGCCATCACTAGCAACTCTAGTATGTAAATACGTAATTTCCAGKTGAAGTAACAATACTTGTTCTTTTTTGTTCATTACACATAAAATGTGATTCTAACAGTTATTTTCTTTTTTTTTATAGTGAATTCTGTACTTTATTATCTATCAAAGTGCATAACATAGTAGTGATGATGCAGTAAGTATGGAAACTTGAAACTTTAACATTTTTAAGCATATAATTTTAGAGACATGGAAATTTAATTCTAGAGTCTACATATCCTAGATAATAAGAAATCAGCTTTCTACTTTGGTAGCTTCATAGTTCTTGGAACTGAACTGTATAAAGAAATTTTTCCTTGGTCAGATTTCTGATACATGAAGAAACATGGACAAGTGAGACTGTTAATACAGTTTCTCATGTATAGTGTGGCTGCAGCATGGAGGCTTATCAGCCACTGTTTAAATATAGCTGACATCCTTGTGATCCTGAAACATGATGGGTGTCGGGCCCCTTGCCAGATTCCTTTTACTGACTGATTTAATGAATGGCAGCCTCTGGATTTTTTTTTTTCTTTTTGCCTTTTCTTGTTTGTTTTTGATGGAGCTAGAGGACAACGGCAACAGAATGTAGACAAACTGTGGCTGTAGCTTCTGGAAACTTCCATTGCTAAGCTAAGTGTTAATGAGTAAACCTGGGCTTCTTTAGAAAAATATGCTCAGGTGGCCAAATGTCTGTTGTGGGCAAGATCTATAGGTAGTATAAACTGGTATTGTGGTGATGGCTTGCATGGGTTTTCTTTTTTTTTCTTTTTTTTGATGTTATCATCTGGGTTCTGGGTTTAAAATACTACTGTAACAGCTACTTAAAGCTTCTGTTTTTAATGATGCTACATATGTCATTGCAAAGTTTATGTCTTTTTTAAAAAAAGGCTAGAAATTGTTAATTTTTAAGAAGATTTAAAGCACCTTGCAAAACAAATGTTTCTTCTGTCTTTTTAAGAGTCACGGTGACAACATCTTACTTTGGCCACTCTGAACAAATATCCCAAGAGAGATACCAGTATGTGGACTGTGGAGGAAACACGACTTACCTGCTGGGCCAGTCAGAATATTTAAATGTACTTCAGCCTCCCCAATAGAAGCAGCTTTTGGCCAGTGTGGAATGACTGCTGTGGATGCTGCTAGAGGTGATTTGAACAGAACTGGTTCAGGGAAAAATATGTGCATGTCAAGCATAGGAAATCTGGTGATATGTTCATTTTGAATGCAAGGAGGTACAAGGTACAAAATGTATATAGATGTACTTGCTGAACATTGTGTTTTTTCCCTTCTATTTGCTTTCTGTTATGTATAGACACTYCTGTCACCTTGTGTGATAGGAAGGAGAAGGGGAGTTTCAGATCCTTGAACTGAATTGGGACCTTTCCTAACAGTGTGGTTTATCAGTTTAAAGTAAATGCGTGTATGTGTCTGTCTGTTTAGGTGAAATGTGTCACTAATGAGCATTTTAGAAAAACAGATACTGATTTATATTTCATTTCTTTTTCACTCTTGAWATTTGCAGTACTGCTACTTCAGTAACAAGATTGCTTTGAGATAATTTGGTTTAAAACTTACTAATACACCAGTGGCAATAGTTCTTTGTTTTAAAGTACTACTTTTTTGTTTGCTATACTTAATTAGAGGTGATGTGGTCTATGAAAGCCAACAGAGCTCTCCTGGATGACAGTATACTTGAAAGTGCAAATTGTAGACTCTGACATCTTTTTGCTTCCATCCTTCCTGCTACCTCTGGGTTGTTATAAGGAGAATGTATGTTAGGCTTAAAGTTATGTTTAAACAAGAAAAGAAAAAAAAATTGCAACAATCCCCCAAATCACTACTGACAAGTGAAAAAATCAAGACTGTAGAAAACTAATAGATAAAGACTGTGACACTGTCATTCCAGGCTTTCAAGCTATTAAACTCAAGATAAYGTGGACAGGATCTAAGTGTGAAACTGTTTGAGCATGATTTTTGGCAGCTTGATTGTAAATTTACAGCATTTTTAGTGTTTTAATATGCTGTATATCTAAATTACTTGTTGGTAGTAATATGTTGAGATGTGTATTCAGTGTGCAGGTTCATAGGCAGTACTTGTTTGCATCTCCTGAGCCTTCACAATTTACATCAAAGCTATGTAAGTGAGGATAAAGCAATTCTTTCTGCAGGAATAATAGCTGATGTAATCATGAGACTGACAATAGAATTCTTAGAACTAGTTTCAGTAGGGTGGTTTATCAAACATGAGTATCATAAACTTCAGGTCTGAAATTCCTTTATTTCTGGAGACTGACTGTTGTTCTGAGGGTTAGACACGACATGTTTTARTCAAGTGGGCTGTGTTTCTGAATTAAGTAAAATGAAGTTTGAAGAAGCTACTTTTGAGACTAATGGACTGTATTTTTTAAAGGATGTTGCAGGCTTTACACTGCCTATCTCCTTGAAATAAGCTGTATAAAATGGATTAGCAACAAGCACTATAAAAAAGGCTGCTGAGTAACTTGTTGAGTAACCACATCTCTTATGCTCCAGTACTTCACTGAAGATATGGATCTATATTACCCTTTATCAACSTTTTTTTAGATGAACCTAATTTAAAACACCCATCACATAAGACTGATTATAAGAAACAAAGCAAAMCAAGCAAAAAGCCTGTACTCCTTCTAGCAACTGCTTTGAGCTCTGTTTCTGAATTTTTGAATAGTTGACTTTACTCACCACAGTTATATTTTTTAAAAATATTCTTGAATCTGGGCACTTAAATGTTCTTTATTGTGGCTTATGATCATRAGGAAAAAGTAGCAGTTTAGAATGGATAGAATGGATTCTTCTGATCTTCCTGGAGTGTAGATGAGGTCCAGTTCTGTGGCTGATGAAATGCAGAGACCTACCAGGTAACTAAGGACTGGAATAATGAGGAGCTGACAAGATGCAGAGAAGTGAAACTTAATTAACCAGCTGACATAAGTAACTCTCATGTACATTGAAGGGTAGAGAAAGGATTATGGTTTAGACGCTGCCAGATGTGAAGTTAGCCACTAAGTGGTATGAGTTTGTTTTGTTTTTCTCTACACCTAAATGTTTAAACCTGAAGTTTTTCTTTAATATAGGAGAACAGTTGTAGACAGATATTTTGTATAAGTTTAAAGTTATTTTTTCTTGTAAGGGATAAAAAATTTAAAGTGACTGGAATGGCAAAATGTTAGTATTTTGGAGGACAGCAGTGAATGCTGCTTGAACAGATGTCAGGCAGGATTTTAAATTTCTTATGCAGTATTGCGACACTTGAACTGACTTTTTGAAGTTTGGTACATATATTGATCAGACCAGTATGCTTACATCTAGGGACCTTGTGTTGCATAAAATGTTTGGTATTGAAACAAGACTTGTTTGAAGTCTTGTTTTGAAAACAAGACTTTTTGAGAGGATTATTTTTTCCACATAAATGGGACGAATAATACAACTCCCCTAATCTCTGCTATTATCAGAGATAATCTAATGGAAGTGAATGTTAAGTGTCATCAATTTGTGGTAGACTTGCTTTCACCTGGGAAACAGAAACAGGAGTTCAGGTCCTATTCTAGTATTGGTTATAGGATGATCAAATGTTCATAGTTCTCTGGGTGATCTTTTCCCTGTATAACAGTCTGCTTCTGACTAACCAAACCATGTGAAAGTCTAAGCTTTACTGATTCCTATTTACCATCTCTTCATACAGGCAACTAGGGGTTCTTCTGAAATATTTATCTTGGAATTGATTTCTGTGGCTATGCTTGGAAACCTTATGTTAAGGGAGCACAGGAAGGTAATATGGCTTGTAAGCAAGCTGTGTGAGCTAATAGATAATGTTAGACCTATATTTCATGTTTATTTTTATCTTGGTTTCACAAAAAAAAATCTTACCATTGTAAATCAATGAGTACAAATTCTGCTTAGGTTGGGTTGAAGAGCTGTCATCTTTCCTGGCTTGCTTTTCTGTGTATAATATGCTTTTTCAGGTTTCTTCTGAGGTGATGAATATTTTATGTGCAATTTCCCCTTAGTTTTAATGTCCTATCAAGTACTGGTGTTGTATTGTGTGTTTGAAAGGGATTTGTTTCTGGTATGGTTCTTTTCACTTGAATTTTGGTAGCAATTCTGTAGCTAATCTATTGCACTTTAAAATGGAAGCTCTTTTTAAGATAGTGGTGTGCTATTCTAGGGCACCAAAAAGAAAAACCCATCTTAATGCATTCTCTCTAGAGCAATTGTCGAATTCTGAAATTAAGGTAAATTTGACCATGTAGTGCCAGAAGACCATTAGGTGGCAGTAACATCCTGATGCTTTTGCTGTCTTGTTCCATCAGCTGGCATAAGGGTCTGACAACCTGGATGCATGTGTCTTTGGACACCAAAATTGCCTTTGATATACGTATGGATAGGGATATTTAGTGTCAGATGTGCAGGTGTATAATGGTGCGTAAATATTTTGGATGTGACCATCTGTTTTTTCATTCTCTAATTTTTTTTTTTTTTTTTTTTTTTTTTTTTTTTTTGCTTTAAGGAAATAAATAACCACTGTTGACATTCACTGTACAGAGTATGCATTTAATAGCCCAAGATATGTATAGAAATACTAATGAGTGATAACTATTTTTGTAACTTAACAACTGTAAACTGTTGCTCTTGTAACTGTGTAGCAAACAATCTGTATCAATTTAAGCATGATAAATAAACACTCCTAAAGTCAAGGTGTATTTTGAAATGACTTGTAGGACCCAGAGCCTGTCTCAGTGTAAATTGTATGGGTCAAGAAATCATGTTACTTAGAGGCTAAAATCTGGAGTTTACTATATGAACCAGATGTGTGATTCTAGACAGGTTTTTCACTCTTGAGAAAGGAAGGTATTAAATTTTCTATTTATAAAAGATATGGGTCATGTTTCTTTTGTGTGTGTGTGTGTTTTACTGACTTAACAATCCTTCTCTCTTCCTACCCAATCTTGCTATGCTTTTCCAACAGTCTTTTTGCTGGGCCTTCAAGGGTATAGTTTCAATTTTTGTATCTGCTGGCATTCTAGGATACTACCTTGAATCCTACTGTTTTTTCTTAAAATTCTGTAATGATAAACTGGCATATCTTAAAGATAAGCACCAAACATGGACATACCTACAACATACTGTTGTTTCAGTCTGGACTACTGAAGTAACTGAAGAAAGAAACATATGTTTATGAAGTTAACTTAAGAACCCTCCTCTAAATGGATAACATGTTTGATTGTTGTTGGCACTACTATGTTGTGGATACTTGGAAGCATTTTTCTTTTTCCTTCTGCTATCTGTTTTTGTGTATATGTGTGCCTTATTTTTAATGAAATGTATTTTAGGCTGCCTGTAGACAAACTTATTTGTCGCATCCCCACCACTATTTTCGTTATATGACTTCAAGCATATCATCTATGGGGGTGTATAAACTCTAGGTAGATAATAAGCTTAGATGAGAATGAACAAGTACAATCACACTTGCTCTCTTCCTTTCCCTATAGTCCCTTTTTCTTTTCAGGGTTGTTTTGATAGTTGCATAGCCTTTAAGCAGAACTTCACTATGTGTAAGTTAAAAAGTTAGAAGGTCTTCTTGCAAAGACTCCCTTCCTGACTGTCTGCAGAAAGGTAGGCAAAGGAATTTCTAAAACAATGAACAATTATTATCCAGACACTTTGAACTGCAACACAATTTGGATTCCTATTTTTTTCTCTCCTCCTTTTACCTTTCACTTCTCATGCCATATATTTTTTTCATTTCCCTTTCTCAAGGCAGGACCCTGAAACTCTGATTTCTGTCCAGTCTGGTGACTCTAGGCAACACAATTGATGTTTGGGCAACACATGAAGTGTTCGTATTACTCCTGTAACTATTTTTGCCTACCATGACAAAATAAGCAGTTGCATTCTAATTCAGGTTAACGCTTATCATCTGTCATGTGTAATGACATGTAATACCTTGATAAATTAGCGCATCTCTCCTCTGTAAATAATGGAATTACCCATACAGACAGGAATTCCTACAGGGTGAATGGGAATACAGACATAAAGGTCACTCTGATAGTGTGGTGTTTTACCTAGGAATCTCTCTCAGCTTCACCTTAGCAGTTATATTTTGACTATTCTTTTTTACTTTTCTCCCAAAAGTAAGACCTGATGATGAGTCTTTGTTGTGCTGATGTTTAAAATGCTTGGCAATGTGTCTGGAAGAAAGGAAGTGCTCTTTTCGTCTGCAAAATCTTTATTGGCAAAACCCTTCCTAGCTTCTGCTTATATAATTCCACTACACTTATATTTGATCAAAGAAATGCAGAAGTGAAAGAGGAGTAGAGGAAGTGGTATATTTTGTGGTAGGGTAAGTAAAGTAGATGCAAGTAAATCAGTAACTTCTGTTTGGCCTTTTTTTTTCCTGTGGGAAGTTTTGTTTGAAGGGAGATGTTTAGTTCTAATCAATGGAAAATGATATTTCGTTTGCTTTAATGAATGTTTCTAGTGCAAAAACCTCCACTTCTCMCGTCTTCCTTCCCCTTTATCAGTTCGACTAGGTAGAATAAAAAAATGACCTCCGACACCGAAGATAAAAAGATCAGGCTGTTAGATTTACTAAAACCAGATTGCATTATAAAACTCTTTCTGGAGTATGTTAGCTTATGAAGTTTATCTTTCCTTAATTCAGTAGCTATTGTGAAATATTTATTAGCTCTTACATTTTAAAGTTTAATTTTATATTTGAKTCTTTCAAATAATCATGTCCTAAGCTACAGAGACAATAGGTTTAAGAAAAATACCTGCACTCTTCTAGCACTTACAGATTTATTTTTTTAAGGATATATAGGAGTCACTTAGCAAGGAATACTGAAAATAAGTATTCATAAATACGTTGTTAATAAGTATTTACTCTTGATTTGTACTCATATGAATTTTTCCCAAAGAGAAATTAATTTTCTTCTTGTCTATGATGATCTTAACAAAGATCATAATATTGAAAACAAGCACCTGATCAGAAGATGTGAAGTTCTTGCTTCATATGAACAATGAAGTTGTTGTTTTTGCCTAGTGGCAAAAGATTCAGAATGAGACAGGAAACTTGGAAAGAGCATTTGAATAAAGGGCAGTTTTACCCCATCCTTCTGACATGTCTTGGGAATAGTCTCAGGATGGGTTGGTTGTGGGGACTAGGGAAGAGCTGATATTCACATCCAGCAGGACAAGGTTGAGGAGAGCGCAAAGGCTGGCCGCGAGCACCAGCTTCCCTCTTTGGAGGGTGTAAGGCCAGTTGAAAGGGAAGACATTGACAAGTGCAAATGTGCATTTGGACAAGTTTAAAGATGCAATAATTYCTATTTCAGAACTTCATCCAGAAAGTAAATATCTTGGTGTACGRTAGTGAGAGATCTGACACTTTTCATCAGCGGAGCTCCCACGATCGGCCAGTGACAAAGAGCTGAAATGTTTGAGGATTTCCTTGCCTGTCTGGGAGTTGCTCTCCCTTTTTGTTTCTCAATTTCATACACGTATATAACTGTATTAAGCACATTATATGCTAGATGTTACTGTGCTTGCCTGAGAGGACAGGTGTTGAATGACACTAATTGCCTTCCAGTGCGGAAATGATGTCTGTTTGGCTGTGTAAAGAATACCAAATCACACGTGTAAGTTTACTAGAAGTCTTTTGATGCCAGATGAGGTATAGATCTCTCTATGGTTTTGTTTATTTTTTTTTCCAGAAATCCCTGCTGYCTAAGCCTGAGAGCTGAGATGAGTCACTCGTGTTTCCTGTGTATGGGTAGCAGGTGCCACCCAACTTAATGAGCTGTCACAGGCTCTGCAGAGCTGACACCACTCCTTAATGTGCAGCTTTTCCATGAGCCAATGAACTACCTAGTGCAATCAAACTAGAGCTTCTCAACCTCTCTGTGAGGTAATATTTTGCTGAGTGTAGTTATGAATACATGAAAGATAATGATGTGTATCGTTCCTAAGAACTTTATGGAAGAAGCAATGTTTCTAGCAGTATAGTTGAGGTGGTAAAATATACACAGTTCGTCTTTATTTTCTTCTATTACAGCTGCAGTGCAATTCCACAGTTCTTTTGCTCTGGTGGTGATCAGAAGAGTGAAACAAGTGAAATAAGTGTTAACTCGGTAGAAGGTAACACCTAAGAAAGTGAWAGGTGAGGACCTGCAGACTGTTATTTATAACATTATAAATAAACAGGACCCCAAAATTGTTCAACTGATTTGTTAAGACAGATGTATTTTGGAAAAGCTAGCAGCTGTTTGAATGGAGATTGATTTAAGAATTAAATTTTKAATTAAGGAGCTATTTCAGCACCCACATTAACACTACATTTCYCCCCTCCCCCTCTCAATCTTTAAGTSAAAAGCACAAAAGCACAAGTGAAGTCGAGCATTAGAAGTCCAAAATATTGCTGCAGAATGTASATTCAACTGCTGCAGAATTTGTGACATCTGCAGACGCTTTTACTTGCTGCTGGTGCCTGCCCAAAAGTGGGTTCAGCCCTGCTGTTTCTAATGTGCAGTGGCCTGGCTTGCTGACTTGCCATCAGCAGAGTATCCTGGCTACTTAGCTRCTTCTGCTGCCCAGCACAGATTGCCAGGATCCATATTTTAAATGGTGAGGAGKTTTTTTTGATAGTCAGAAGTGTTGACCTGGAGGTTTTGTGAGAGCTGGCATTGTTCAGGGAGGGACCTCAGTGATTTAAGGCACTTTTGGACTTTGGAGAGTGAATTAAGCTGCAGCACAGATAGCCATGTTGCCTTGCTTGTGCCGCTGACTAGCAAGATGCCTCTGGTTTGAACACATTAAAAACACAAACAGTTGGAGAGAAGGAAGTTGAGACTTAAAATTAAATGAGCTAATCTTATGTCTTGTTCTGACAACTAYACTGTTTGATATGCTAATATGTGAAAAATCCTATTTAAAAATGAAAGAAAGGGCTTCTCCAGCACGGTAGGGATTCAATTTCCTTCTTTCAAGAGCAGGAGATAGACTGAATGCAACTCAAGGTTACTTAGTGACCTTGCTAAGAACAGCTCAGCCCAAAGTCAGGACTTGGTGGAAGGGGGATGACTGCTGAAGCACCCMTTATTTCAATGCAGAAACTGTTGTTTCTGCTTTCTTTGTGGTTACTGTTGATGTATTTCAATCCAAGGCACCATTATTTCCGTTCTGGGGCTGCYGAATCTTTATTTTTGTAATTTAATAAGATGCTGTGGGAACATGAGCGTGTGCTGCTGCCCTCCCTCTGTAGGTGGTGCCACGTGCTTGCTCTGTGTGTCTGTGCCCACAGCTTGCTATCATGCTGGAAGAGCTGAGAGAGGAGCCCAAGTAAAAGTATAATGAATTTCTTGCCTCTGATCCCTTCCTCCTACCAACAACATCTCTTCCCCTTTCCATCATTACCTAAATGCAACTAGAAGTAAAAATGACCTTTCCGTGCTGACTGCTGCTTTGCTGGTTGAACCGTTCAGGCGATACTAAATTTCGATCTAACAAATCCAGTGCGTGACGTTTATCCTGAACCTGTGAAACTTGGACCCTTCAGAGATCCAAGCACTAAATCCATTTTCCTTCCTCTTGCCCTCTCTGTGAGGGCCTGGGAACAAAGTTTACTTTATTCCTGAAGCCGAATTGGTGGTGATCCAGTTGATCAGGTTTGGCTAGTTCTCTTAATCCAAGCTCTCCGCTCCCTTCTTCCTGGAAGTGCACGCTGAGAGGCTCTGAGGTGGGAATAACGCATGAACGTGCAGGGGTGCACATTATTCCACACTTTGTGAGCACTTTCACTTGAATGTGATATTTTAAGACATGTCTGCATGTAAATGTATTCTCTGCTTGTGCTTTCTGCCTCCTTTTTCTAAAAAAAAAAAGTCATATTTAGACCATAAAAATGAAGAATCACAGTATTTCTCTGAGTTCATAGAAATAAGCCCTTGAAAAGGTAGAATATTAGTATGAGTGTACTTGGGATAGCCAAAACTCACCATCAGAATACTTGCTTTTAAACAGAAATGTGGAGCTAAACCAAATATCAAGATTAAATTAACTCTGATTTTTATTTATTTTTATGTTATTTTTTAAATTTYCATAAATGAGATTGCCTTATATCCTACTGAAACTCTGCCCCGGGTCTGTCTCCGAGTGTAATGGGCTTGATCTCTGTTCCTAAGCCTCCAACAGTGCAAGCTTGTTCCTGGGGAGGCAATGTCAGGATTATCAGTATCAGTATAGTTAGACTAGCATGAATATTGCAAAATCAGCCATACTTTAGATGGAGCAGAGGTCTTTAGAGCACTTGATTCAAATGTGTGGGTTACAAGTGTTTGTGAAGTTACTGGTAAAAACAATAGCTGTGGACTCTGTCCTGGGGCACTTATGCTATCTCTGAGGCAGCTCAGATTTCTTAACTTATGCAGGTTTCCTTTAACATGTCAGAATGATAGCTTTAAATACATGCTGTGTGCCAGATAATAGAGTAGTGCTAATATATACACTACAAAAAGGATGGGATGAATAATAGATTTCAAAGCAACCAGTGGTAAGTTTTATAAATACAGCTCTTCTAGAAATGGTATTACATGTGTGCATTTTTCTTTGGGAAACATTGAAGACAGTTATGCCTTGTGCAAGTTTATCTATTTTGTATGAGTTTCTAATGTTATTCTTCTTTAACTGTCTTGGTCAGTATTTTAAAACTTATAATTGCAGAGTACTCAGTTTTGAAGATACTTTTTGCTGCTACCAGGGAACAGAATATAGAGCCTAGGTGTTCACAGTTTTGTGAGTTTTAGTGCACCTTTGTCTTCAGATAGTGAATTAACTTTCTACATTGGTAAACCTACCCCAAATCCAGCCTCTGAAATATGCTTCAAAAATGATTTMTTTCTGAGACATCTGCTGGTGCACTTCTTACTATGTTTGCATAGYAGACTGAGAGGTGCATCTAGCAATCTAAAATCACCTGTACTGCTTGCTGGGAGTGTAGTTCTGTCCTAGTCATGACRGTTTGTAAGTGCTTAACTTCAGCATGAGATGAATTCATCGGATAGCATGGAGCATCTCCAGCGGAGCAGGGAAAAAGCAGGTGTGGAGTCTTTGGCAACGCATAGTTGCTGAAGTAATAAGTAAGTTTCTATAAATGAGCAAAAACCTAACCTTTGTAAGAAGCAGTAAAGAGTTTTCCATACCGGCAAACAAAATATTGGCTGTCTATATGCTTATTCACACAGTATYGCAATGGAAGGTAATAGAAGGAAGAAAAGATAATGTGTTATCTATAGTAATTTTCACTGAGATGTTGGATATATATTGGTAAGGTCTAACAGTGATGTATGTGGCTTGTCTTTTTTTAATTATTTTTATTTTTCCCCAGAAAACCAATTGATACTACCTTATGCACCATATTTTTGGAAATACAAAAATAAAGTGTGTATGTACATCTGATCCAATTTCTGGCTTATGTGTTTTATTCTTCTCTGAAAATATTACAGTTTATTTACAGATTTAAATGTTCTACTTTGGCAGGTACTAGTGGGGAAAAATACAACGTGGATAAATTAAATAATGCCAATAATCACTGCTAATAACTAAACTAACTGACTAGAAACTGAGAAGAAATTTAGAAAAATTGAGCTCCTGCCTGACAGTAAGAGCAGGATACAGGTGCTAGAAGTAGGAATTATAAAGTAGGTGGCAAAAATCGACTGTACAACTCTGCAGCAAAACAGCTGGTCTGGGTCTCTGCTCACATTTCAGCTTTGAAACTGCTTTTTAGATTTTTGTGGGCTAGCTTTCATGGTTGCAAGTCCATGGATGTTGTCCTGTGTCATCTTGTTCGTTTTGGTCAATTATATGTCACATTAGAAAATGGGAAGTCCTTATTAGTGCACTTCACAACACAAACTCCAGCACAGTTTTCAGGGATTCATCTGGCTTAGTATAATATCTTTCATTTATATGCTTATTTTTCCTTTTTAATTTATCTGGACATTTATGGATTAGTGCTTAAAAGCCTAAGGCTTAGCATAAACTCACCAGTTCTGGCTAAAAATTACCGTTCCTGGAAACACTTAGGTTTTATTTGGAAGCAGGAAGAAACCCAGGAATTTTGTGTGCGGGGGGGAATTCAGATGCATGGATGACTTGGAAATGAAGCGTGAGGCCTGAGCGGAGGCCTGAGAGCAGCCCCGAGGAGGGCAGAGGAGCTGGGTCACCAGGTCCCTTTCCCTCCTCACGGAGAGGCTCCGGAGGGACCTGGGGCCTGTGCTGCCTCCCCTGGGAGGGAGGGCCAAGGCAGCAAGCCTGTGCGTTGCCCCAGGGCGGGCGGGCGGGSGTTCTGCTGCTCTTGGGGTTTCGGCAAGCGGCTCCCGCGGGTCCCGTGTCTCCAACAGACAAACGCGCCTTCCGCTTTAGCGCGCTCCCGTAAAACTGTTCATATGCGCGGACATAAGCACTGAGCCCTCATGGTAGGAGGGGGTTATTAATATGTATTGGTCTTTTATGGATTATTCTGGATTTTGCTGATGAATAAATGATCAGGCTTTAATATTTCATTATTTAGATTGTAGTTTTGCATGTGATCTGAATTGAGCTYAGGAWATAATTATTGTGTGATGGCTGTGTGCACCTTCTGTGTAATATACTTATTGTCCTGACAGATTTTCCAGAAGACACATGGGACTCATTTGTTAGCAGTCCCAGGAGGCAAGTCGTGATCATAAATAAGGACTGTATCAAGCTGTACTCTCTCTGAAGTGATGTTCCCTTTGGAAAACTGGTGACTGGGGAAAATCGCTAATGGCCCCGTCTGAACTGATGTGCAGGTGCAAGTTTTCCTTTGACAGCACAACAAGCTAGAGGAGGGTCCTGGTACGTGTCAGCTCTTGTTAGTGCATTGCTACCCAAGTCATTTTCCAGCATAACCTACTCTACAGCCTCTCTTCCTCCTCATCCCCTTCCTGCYTGGGAATGGTGTAGTATCCATTCAAAACACATGCAGCAGAAATATCTGACTTGGACCGTGTCTGAAAGCGTAGTAAATAAAAGCACGATTCTGCCTGGGGCAGAGAACTGTGGGTGTGTGAGCTGGAGGGTGCGGGAAAGACYGTTACTACTACTGCTTGAGATGCATTCATAGAATCATAGAATGGCTAGGGTTGGAAGGGACCTSTAGAGGTCATCTAGTCCAACCCCCCTGCACACGCAGGGTCCCCTAGAGCATGTGGCACAGGGTGGTGTCCAGGCGGGTTTTGAAGATCTCCAGAGAAGGAGACTCCACCACCTCTCTGGGCAGCCTGTKCCAGTGCTCTGTCACCCTCACCGTTAAGAAAATTGAATGTAAAGAACGTTGAATGTAAAGAACGAAGTTGGCGTTTAGATAAGTAACCAGTGCATCTTCCTGGGGCCTCCACAAGGAAACTTCCCTTGTGTYCATGTAAGAAATATGTCTTACCCCGCTGTGGGTCTTGCTGTTTCCCAGGCAGGTAGATTTTTGTGCCTGGTTCAGAAAGATTAGGTGGTGCTTTTGGATGAGCAGTAATTGCATGGGTGCTTTCCCACAGGATGGGAGGATGAGCAAATGCAGAATATCCACGTCCCAGGAGTTAAGACTTGRTATCCACGAAGCACACTTGCAAACTTTCAGGAAAAAATGAGGTTTCCAAACAGATGTTTCTAACCTGCTGGTCCCTCTCTGTGCTGTGGTGTTTTCTGCCAGAGTAATTGCGTGATTTGTTTCTGTGCATTAAAAGTATGTCATTTCCAGGGAAAGCTTTTCTATATTTTGCTGGCAGAAAAGTGCCAGCAGATATTTTGCTTAAAACATTTTGCTTCTCATATTGTGTCTGTTTCTATTTTTGCTTGTGAATACATATGCCTGTGCCTGTATTCAAAATACCCAAGTTACAAGACTGTGGATGGATCCGCGACAGACAGAAACTCATCACTCATTAGTGATTTGTTAATGAGATCTATGCCTTGCATCTCTGGTGAATGTGTAGTGCTCAGTCACAAATACCTGTTTGTGCCAAATCCTGCAAACACTTGGTAAAACAGCACATGGAGAATAAAATGCTCRTGGCTTTACTGCAAAGCTGGGGAGCACTTCCAAACCTCAGCTGAGTCCTGGGAAAGTTTYCCGCTGGAGTGGGGTTTTGGAGTAAGCTCTATTTCTGTTTACAAAGTTCTTTTTGGTACAATTAATGTCTTAGCTATTTTAAGATTAAGAAAAAAATCACTAGCTTTATGAGCTTAAAGATTTTTCAGATTTTTGGTCAAAATGTGTTATTTGAAAGTACTACTGCAAGTTTTTAGTATGGTTTAAATAGAAGAAAAACGTTGTGATTTTCAAGCCCAAATGAACACTGCAGTTTAGATAAATCTGCCCACTTACATTTTTGTTTTAGGCAATCTTCRTAGCTCTGCCAATGACTTCAACATGATCCGGAAAGCCTGGCATCTCTAGGGCTGCAGTAACGTTTGCTTGCTGTTCAGAAGCTGCTCAGAGCCACAACGGCAGAGGAGAGGGATCTGGATCCTCCCATGGCTTTCTATCCAGAGGAGAGGCTGCTCAAGCAAAGTTATCCCCAGAGGTGGTAGTGTAAGGTGAAGTGCTGTCTGGCCCCGCAGACCCATCCCAGGGTCTGCTGCCGACTGTGACAGTCCTGTTGGGGAAATTGAAAACAGCCCTTAGCTTTGCAGCCGTTTGAAGGGCCTTGGTCAGGTTTGGTCAACCTGTCCATCAAACGTAGCCCCGCACCATTTGTAATGGGGATCGAGGAAAGAGCTGCTGAGCAGACACCCGGCTTCGGATGTGTGCAGCACCCTTGGCGTTGTCTTCAGCTCCAGCTTGCCGCGTTTTGTAGTGAGCAGCTGCGGCTCTTTGCGTGCTGCTCCTTTCCCTGGTGCCGCCTGGAGCCCCCTGCGCGCGCAGGGGCTGGGGAGACGCTCGTCCCCTTGCACGTGGGAGCGAGGCCGAGACCCGCCTGCCCTTCCCTGGAGACGCTGCCCTCTGTGGGACAAGCCCTGCCCATCAAGCCCGGTCAGTTTGGGGATTTGGATGCCCAGGGAGGGATGCTATTCATTTCCCTAAAAAAAAAAAAATCTTAATTCCATTCCTGGATTCCAGCCAGTGGCTCTGTGCATGTGTTAGCTCACTCAAACATGCACCCTCACGTTCTGGTACCCCTGGCTCATCGTACGTTTAACTGGAGAAATATGTGTATGCTTAATATGCTGCTAATATTTGATCAAATTCCCCAGTGAGACTTCTATAAAGCTACTGCTTGGGAACCCAAAGAAGAGGTAAATGATTAAAAGAAAAACCCTGAAATGATAACCATCATAAACAGGGTTATTTTCTTTATTTGTAGGCCTCCCACATGAACTAGTTTTGTGTGCTATTAGAAACAGTGGGGAAAATACTGTAGAGAACTCTCTTCTTGTTTGTCTTGTACCTGCATTTTCATAAAGGACAAACGACCCAAATTCATTCTGAAGACACAATCCCCACTCTATTTTGTGGTGTTAGTAGTACCTGCTTGGTTAGTGTCTCATCATAAACTCAAGCCTTCAAGCAAATTCTGACAAACTGAGATGTAATTTCATTTCAATAAAAGGAAAACCAAGGATGTTTCTTTGGCTAAGGGTTTGTAGTGATCCGCTGTTGCAGCATATAGGTCATACTGCACCATTTGGCTGCCTTTACACCCCGTGCGCTCTATAACCAGTCTGAGCTGAACCAGGCCCCGGTGGTGTTTGGACGTGTGTGCCAATGGGCTTTGATTTTCCTCAGGTCTCTGGATGAATTTCCGAGAAGTTCCTTTTGTTGTTGTTACGTTCTAGTGCTGTGTGAGAACCGGGAAGGAGCGAGCATTGCGACACTCCGTCACCTGCTGCTGCTCCTGTCTCTGCTTGCTCTCTGTGTCTGTGTGTCTCCTGCGTCCAGGAGTCGCTGGGTTCCTGCAGTGCTTGGAGTCGCACCGCGGGCGCGGTGGGCAGCTCACTGGGCAGCTCGTGAGACGCGTGCTCTCCCCACGGGGATTGCAGCGGCATCAGCCCATCTCCGGGATCTCTGCAGAGACTCCGCACCCCGTGCAAGGTCGGCAGTGGGCCTGTTCTTCCATGCGGGAAGGTGTCAGGACAACTGTCCTTGTCCTTTCCCAGAAAGGTATTTGGCCTACCACAGCCACCATTTCTTTTGTGTTCCCCACTGCTGCGCCCCAAATACCATGTATTCTTATGGCTAAAATAAATCATTGCAATAATGATTTTAGTGCTTGTGGTTCAGATTACAGGATGGGGTTCTGATATCTGCTCTGCAAACTACTTTTGCCTGATCACAAGGGCAGCCATATCCTCTTAATTGATTCTAACTCTAACCAGCAATCTAGAAACGTATGCTGTTACGGTAATGCTTATGGTACTAACTTTGCGTTTATCTCGTAGAAGGCTGCTGGCTTGGAAATCTAGGCACCTCTTTCCCTTTTCTTTAAAACTTCTATAATTCTATCAGGAGCTTTCTGTTTTTAAAACAAAACCAATAATTATTCACTGTCACAAAAATAAATCAGAAAATTAAACTATTTATCAGTGGAAGTTGTACAGATTTTTGTCTCAAAGGAGCTTTCTGTGCAGATTCTTCCATAAGGTCTTCCCTAAGAAGGACAGTATTTCCTAGACTGAGGACTCTTCAGATCACGTTAGTGGAGGAGGGTGACATGAACAAGCCCCAGCACCAGGGATCTGCATCCTAGCCCTGCCTCCTCCTCCTCGAGACTCCAGAGGCCAGGGAGAAGTTCAGGCCGCCTTTGCCCTTACCCGGACATCTGTGAAGAGCCGAATGAAGGTGCAGCGAGTGACCAGCCTTGCTGCTCTGCTGGCCCAGCCACTTGTCTCTGGTGGAAAGTGCTGAACCTCCTGCTGTCTCTCTGACAGAGCACCCGGGATTGTTAATGACATCGTTTAGGAGAGCAGACAGTCATATCAATAACACAAACTTTGTCTGTATTTATCACCACAGCGTGCAAACATCCATGTGCTGTACTAGGTCTGGTTCTTAAATGAGGAGCAGACAGGACTAGGAGGCTCTTAAATGAGGCGTTTTGTCAGGATGTGGGAGGACAGGGGAGAGGAAAAGAGAGGCAGGATGTGAAATCTTCTCTGCCCTTGAGATGTGTTAGCAGCAATGGAGAGTAGGGAAAAAAAGCTGCTGTGCTGTGACCAGGGACCCCCACGACACTTCCTCAGCAGGCTGCACCCATCCACGTTGAGCTCCAGCCCCCCTGCATGTATCCTCTTCAGTGGAGTGCCCCAGTGAGACAGCTCCCAGCCCGCGGGCTAGCGTCCCTGCGTGTCTCCCCACGGAGCCTCCCCGCAGTGCCCTGCGCATTTCCCACCTTCATCCCGGCTCCYGCCGCACTGAATGGAGGTCGCTGCTGCCCGCGGCTGCGGCCGTGCAGTGGAGTTACCACTGGTGCCGGCAGCACTCGCCACCTCCTCAGGCCCTCGTGACAGGTTGCCATTGAGGCACCTGAGCGGGGACGGCACCAGGGAGGAGCGCCTGCCTCCGCGTCAGCGCCGTGTGCCCCTGCACCGCACAGCGAGGACAAGAGCACTGGAGCCGCGGGCACGGAGCCAGCGTTGGTCTCCAGCTCTGCTCCCAGCTCTGGGGCATCCACCTTCTCCAGGCGGGGGCGGGCAAGGAGGCGCCTGGTCTCCTTTTGCTACTTGTGAGGAGGAGAACGAGAAGGGCTCTTAGCTCCTCAAGGGAAGCTCCTCATGGAAAGAGTCCGGTGAGAAGGCCCACGTGCGAAGCGTTTCTCTGTATTTTTCTATCGCTTGTGCAGACATGTGGGTTCCTGTTGCTGAATGGCTTCACTCATTGCTTCACTTAAGCGTGGAGTCCTAATTTCTGGTTTTGTCTGAAGACCATTTCAAACGGAGGCCCTTTGAGAAAAAAAAATGGAAGTTACTTCAACAGCTTTTTGTGAGAATGTGCTTCAGCTGTGTGAATCCCTGGTTTCAGCTCAGGAAAGCATGTTCGTGCCACAGATGGATGAAAACTACAAGGGTTCATTCAGGAATGTGACATCCACTTAACTGATCTATTCACAAATCACAAAATAAAAGGCAAGATTTATTAGGTTTTGGCATATGGATTAAGTATGCTGCTTTTGTTTCAAGATGACATTTTCCTCCTCTCAAATTTAGTTAAAAATGTAATAGCCTCTCAATTGAGCACAGATTCACAAACCTCCTTTGTGTCTTCTTGGTCATCCATTGACCCTTTGTAAAGCCCAACAAGGAATCACAGTCTTAAAGGATCATCTCACTGAGCTGTGGAGTAAGAAAAGAGAGGAAAAAAAAGGGATATCATGAATTACTTATAAAGTTCACTGAGATACAGCCACTGACAGAAAGACTAATGACTAGCTCCTAGGCTTAACTACGTTTTTCTTCATATTGACTTTCATTACTAAGCTGCAAAGGTGTAAATGGGCTGAAAGTGTTTCCCATATTCATAGAATGATGGAAAAGCTTTCAAGTAATGTGATACATTCATATTTTTCATGGCATCGTATTGTAAGTTCAAAAATATCAGCTGCTTCAGAAGAAGAAATCTACAGTGTCCCAAATACAAAATATACAGGCAGCTTTGTCCTCAGCCTCCAAACCACAGTTCCTAGACCAGTTCTGAATCGATGAATTGAAGGGAAAAAATTCAAAGGGAGCTGCTTAATCAAGTCTCATCTTCATTTTAGTGTTAAAAGGTGGACACAAAGTAGGTTCCTTGTGGGTACAGTTCAGTGCTGCACCTTCGGAGAAACATCATTTTGTCCAAGGCTTTGGTGGCCTTAAGGCATAGATGTGCTCTCCCAAGTCTCCGCTAAGGGGGAATCAGTCCTGAGTCAAATATAACCAGATTTCTGGAATTTTCTTGCTATGCTTGAACGGCACTGGGAAATTACAAGTACTCTCTATTTCTGCAGAGTCAGGAGTTGCCAGGCGTATTAGTTGCCAGATGTATTGGAACATGATCAAACAAAAACATTATTCGTTTCATTGTTACAGATTTTACCAGACACAAAAATTCCACTATTTCCCCAATTTGCGTGAGTCTGATTTTCTTCATATCCCTTAAGACAGCCAAGTCCCTTGGCCTAAGACCTTTGCTTATGTGGTGCAGACCCGTGGATGGTACCACTGAAAAGCCTTGGGTGAAACAGCCACCCATGGTGGCAGAGAGCCCTGGCCACCACTCCGTGTGGTCGGTGCTCTCATCTGCTAGGACACATTTCTCTTGAAGATAACTGACGTGTGACAGTATCAAAATTGCAGGGCTGGTTAGGATCTGATCTTAAAGTCAAAACGCTTGCGGTAGGCAAAATAAATCTCGCTCCTCTATAGTTGATTATGGGAAACTTCTGTTTCCTAGTCTTGCTCTCAGGTTGCACGGCCCTTTCACAGCAGCATACCAACTTCAGCCAAACGAGGACAAGATGTGGGTTGTGTTCAGCCCTCCCTGTGTAGTCAAGAGGAGGTGTAGCCATCTCTCATTGTCCAGAGTTAATACCTCATTTTATATTTATACCCTAAACAGCAAGAGGGCTTTAGTCACTGGTCGATGGTCAAATGCCCTGTCTCCTTCCTACCCGCCTTTCCTCTTGCTTTTGGTACAACAGCTCCCTGTGAGCTTACAGAAGTTGTATGTTTTCCTGGCTGAACCTTCATTGTATTGAAGGCTGTTCTCAATAGAGCTAAGACAAGGGATTTTTAGTTCTTGTTCTTTATCTAGTTGTCAGGCTAGGGCTACTTTTTGCTTGTGGAGAGCTGTGAGAAAAAGAAATGTAGGACTTTGGATCAGTATCCTCATGTACTCTGACTTCTACTGCAATCCATGCCTTCAAGCTTATTGGATTATTTCATGCACAGCTCTAAACCTTTGCTAAATTAAAATAGTGTCATTTAGAAACAGGAGCCACTTCACTGGGTCAGAAACTCCACCTTTACACTCTCTATACCACCTGGGTAGGGTCTTTGCCTTGGAATGTGTTTTCTAGCTGTCATATCAATACAAAACCAGATTTTGTTTGGCTTTGTTTTACCTAGAAGAAGGTCTCCAAAAGATCTACCAAGAAGCTAATCAAGATATTCAGTAAAAAGTAAGTTGCAAAATTCTACCTGTAAACTTAATTAGCAACTGATATAATCGTGAAGCATTAAAGATGACGGATAGTGTGACAGCTTTTCTATAAGTGGAACTTTTTAGGAAATGAGGGGATGTATTTTCTGGGCTTGGAAGTGCTCCAGCCTGTCCCTGTCTTGCCATGCGATGCTCTTGACTTAGTACGGCTTCATCCAGGGTTGCTTGCAGGGAGGCTTCCGCCAAGCCCTGCTCTCCTGGCACTGGTGGATGAGAGAGTCTGAAGCTCTCAGGTCTGCACTGGTGTGAGTGGGGCTGCTTCCTTCAGAAAAGTTGTGTGGCCTTGTTGTGTGAAGCAGTAAATTCCATTGAGGTGAGGTATTTTGTTAATGGTTTTACCCTGAATCAGAGGTTGCACTAGAATTTCTTTCTCAACTATTAGCAGGAGTGTGCTCAAACTGAAATCTAGAACATTTTCTTTCCAGCTCTTGTTGGAATAGGTATAAAAGGGCTTTGGGAAGTATCCATTCTGCTTACAGTCTACTTTTAATTACAGACAACTCCTGGGAAGGAGGCATTAACCCACCCTTGTATTTGATGAGATACATGCTAAGATGCAGACTGCAAACCTGATTTAAGTGAAAAGCATAGGTAGAATATGTGTTACAGTGCAAATGTCCTGGGAATTGAGAGGAGGGACAGTCCAGCAGGGTTTTCCTCCCGCCTTTTCTACTGAGTTTATAACCTGCTGTCTAGCTGGAACCAGCAGACTATCAGAATTAGAATATTTTTGACAAAAAAAAAATTGGGAACTTTACCTGCAATGATATTAAAGTGAATATCCATATGAATCTACATTTAGTATAAATTGTTCTAAACACTTCTCCCTTAATCTGCTTGTAGCACTTTCTCTAGCACTTTTTGCCCCATGTTATCAAACCTTCTTACCTGACAAAACATCCTGGTTAGGTAAAAGCCAGGGCTGGAAGTGGTCCTCAGGGAGCCCGCACTCTGTAAGCCCATTTACCAGAGCCCAAGGCTGGCCACAGACTGAGGGCACAACTCACTAATGTAGAATTTACTGGGTTTTTTGCAGTCACTAGCGCTCTTTTATTCAGAAATGCAAGTTCAGTGTGATTTTCTAGATCAGGGAGCTGGCCAGACCCACTCCTCCTTACCTGTAAGGGGGCCCTGAGGGAAAAGGGAGATGATGCAGGGCCCATTCCCATCTTATCATGGAGCTGGAGCTTGTTTGAGGAGCCTTTCCCTCTGATTTTACTCTTGCAAATGGAAGTAGAAAAGGCAGTAGTGGATATCAGTTAGTTTTAATTTTGTCTTACCCCAAGCATGTTAAATAAAACCTTCATTCTTTTTCACAAAACAGAATAACTCCCCATGCAAGCCCTGTTCCCACCATTGCCATGCATATATTGATAGTATGGGGCTGTATGTCAGAATTCAAGACCGTAATCCAAGATGATCACAAGAAGTAAGTCACCAGACACAAGGCTTGCTTCTAAATGGTATTTTTGTCAAATTTGGACAGCCTGTTACAGGATGCTTGGATTTAACACTTTCAAAATGCTGCTTCATTACACCGGAGAAGTTTAACTGTTGCCAAGTAATTCTCGCGCCCACCTCACTGGTTGCCTGCCAAACCTAAGGAAACTGACGACTACAGTGACAGTGAGGAATAATTGCACATCTGGCCAGCAAATAATTCAGTAGATGATGGGGAGGGGGGCCGGCCTCTTGGGGGAAAGACAGCCAGCCACCACCAGCAACTGCATGGCAGGAAGTCATGCCTCACAGGGAGCAAGGACCACACGATGACAGAGAAACAAACCTAATGACCGCACAGCCATTCTGCTGGGGGCAAGTAATTGAGAGGCATGGGAAGCACTTTAGCAGTGACAAAATACACATCATTATCGGCTATCTGATGGGGCTGTCAAGACGCCATGGTCAGCTAAAAGCTGGGACGCGTGTTCGGTAGGCACCGCTGTTGAAGCCTGGACAGCATTTCACAGAGGGAGAGCTAATGCGCGGGGAGGAGGTGCAAAGGAAGGTGTCCCCACCCCGTCCTGCACAGGAGCTGCAAGCGGGGACGATCTGCAGCTCAGCGAGGCGCAGAGGGACGGCGGGATGTGCAACGTGGGTCATTCAGCGTGCCGGGTCATGTCCCTGCTGCAGCGCCACGGCAGCGCGCACGGAACGCGAGGCTGGCGGAGGAGCCGGGGACTCCTCCTGCCTCACAATAACTGCATTCACTGCGCGAGCCTGCGCCGGGCATCGACCCCCGCGCCTGCTCACATACCGACACCAGCAGCGGAGGGGAAATATGTGCATGGATATGGCGTTATTTTGTGGAGGTGCACTTACGAAATATATATATTTATTTTTTCCTTTTTTTTCCAGACCAGTGGTTGAATATTTTTAGTCATACACTGAAATAGGGCAAAACAAATAATCCCACCCCAAGCTATTATATTTGCAATTTTCAGTTTTCTTGATTTACTGCTACTTCAAAACCAGTCTTACTTGATTTTGACTGTGAGATGCTTATGTTGCATTTACGAATATATCTGCTGCCTTTGGCAAAATGGAGGTGAATTACGAAAGTTACAGGTGTACCTAGTAACAGCAGTGATTTGGTGGCTGAAGTGATTGGTATACGGCTCTGAGTGTGCTCCTTAATAGAAATTTTTGTCTTTCTTCCCTGAGACTAGACTGCCAGAGAGCCACTGGTGTTTTTGCTTTATTATAGTATTATAGGAGATGTTTCTTTCTTAGGCTAAATAGGCTTATCTAGATTTTCAGTAAGAAAATTCCTTGCCAAGGTAACAGCCAGGGCTTCGGCAATGCCTTGCTCATCTGCTGCCTCCTCACTGAGGAGCAATGGGTCCTCTGCAGCCCATCTGCTCCTCGGAGCACCCTGAGAGGGAAGTGAGATGCAAAGACGCATGAGGTGCAGGAAAGAGCACGGCGGTTTTGTCACCTCCGTGCTTGCCAATGCACATCGATTTGCACTTGCAGCCCTATTTTAAGTCACTAGGAGCAGTAGGACACCAATTTTATCAGGGCAAATTACTAATATTAGAAGTTCTAGCGGAGACCAGAAACAGAAAGTTTTCTCCTGCATTTCCCAAACCATGCCATCTGTTAAAATCATAAATTAATGTCAGCATAAGGCAGGAAAATATCAGCCCTGAAAGAATGAAATCAATCACTTCCTAACAATGATTTTTCATACAATAAACCCCTTCCATGTTTATAATAAGTTTGTAGAGCAACATCTGACATCTTCTGCTGACGTATTTCTGTAAAATGCTATAGTCAACCTACATAGAGTTTTAGAATGAAACTGTAAGTCTCCAAACATGAACATCTAAAACTGAGAGAGAAATGTGGCAGAATCACTTATGATGTGATACTTTGAAAGATTTTACTTCTGCTGTTCTCAATGGCATGTTTGTTGCTAGTTGTCACTGCAGCCAAATGCAATTATTGGTTAGAAACAATTCTTTTATGTTGAATCTCCTGCTGCGAGGCACTATTCTGAAGGGAGCCTGGCTATAACCTACAGCATTAAGTAACATTTATGTTGCTGTTCCAGGAGCGTGAGTGGATAGTCTAAAGTGCTAAGCAGCTGGGCTTTTGTTGCGCTTGTTTTCGTCAAGTGTCCCCAGATTTGCCCGCTCTGGGTTTGACTCGCCTGGAACGCTCTTGGCRGAGCTTCTTCGCAGGCCGCTCCGAGGCAGGTGAGCTCCTCTGCGCGGCAGCCGAGCGCTGCACGTGTGCCGTGGTGCAGCAGCCGTGGCACCGCAGATAGCGCCAGGACGCACGGCACGCGTCGCGGAACACCACACCGTCCGCGTGTCTGTTTGCGTCTTGCTGAATATCAGAGTGGAGCAGAACTCCGTGATGGGATCGCTCCGAGCTCGCAGGACACACTTGGCCTGGGGACCTTGRGTTTTGCTCAGATTTCACCACGGTTTGCACTTGGGTGCAGGAAGACACCATTTTTTATTCACATCTGATTACCTGTTGTGGTGGCTGGGACATGAGAACTTTGAGAACTCCAAGTTTCATCAGTGCTATATTTAAATTGACACTGAATAKTTAGAATAGTTAGGTGACAAAATAATAAGCTGTGCTTGTGATTCAGCTATAGCTCCTAAATGTTGCTGTGTAACAGGGAGAAAAGCAGCTTTCCTGTACAGCCAAAGCTCCCCAAATGTAACTAGATTACTTGAGCTAATTTGGACATTTCTTTTAATCTAAGTGATTGAATTAGTACTTGCAGTTGTCACTTGCAGATATGGCAACTCAAGTAACAAATGGAGATTATGTTTTGGAAATCTGAGTTTTTGCATTTTTGGACTAACATTGTGTTAGAAAGTGAGATAACCTTAGTTTTCCTTTCTCGTGTAATCTGATTTTACATATATATATATATATATCTTATATATATATATATATAAAGTTACTGGACAGATTGGCACAGATCATATGAAGATGTGTTTGTATGAGACACAGTATCATGATTTGAAATTTGTGTTAAAAAACAAATACGACATATACTCTAGTTTTCTGTTAATTCTGAGTGTGCCTTGCCTAACAACTCTATCCTGCTGCCCCACCATTTTTAAAAAAGATTTGTGTTACCTAATTTGCCTTTCAGAGAGAGTCAATTGTGAGTAAAATTAGCACAATCAGACCACATTCATAATGAACCTCAACTTTGTAAAGTGCTGCTAAACTTCTAAGTATTGTTTGCTATTTRTTTGTACTACTACTTCCTTTACTCAGGGGCACATTTGAGATATTATGACTTAACAAACATAAGAAATGTCATGAAAGTATGGATAAAATCAAATTTTCTAATCATGAGCTGCCAGACTAAAGTCTTCTCTATGGACAATGAAGAGCTGATGGTACTTCTTTTTAATAAGGAAGCATTCACGGTACTGATGTATTGAACGAATTCCAGCATGAGTAATTGCGTCCCGCCGTATCTAAGCATCACTTAGACGTGCTCTTTTCTGTCCGTTTCCTGCTCACACTGCTGGGTTGTGTCGCTCTGCCCCRCCGAACAGTAGCCGCATTCACCCCGCGGCTGGGAGCGCCTTCATGGCAGCCAGAGCCCTTTCTTCCTTATGCCCCGAGGATGAGTCTGTGGACACATCCACAGGCACTGGCCTTGCCTTGGAGCAGAGGGTGAGGGGTTGCTTTGGCTCCCATCTGCCTGAGTGCAGGCTTGGGGATTCGGTACACTGACTGAATATTATATCAAATAAGATATGTTATATCAAAGTAAAATTATTAAAATGGTTGGCATTTGCTATAGTACAGCTGCTGGATATAAAGCTGAATCCTGTAAAGTAGAGATTTAACTACAGGGACAGTGTAAATTCCACTRCATGATTCCAAAAAACCCCATACGTTAGAAGTGAATTCACCAGGATGGAGCGTGTCCATACGGACTTCCCACTTTTCCATTTACAGAGCATTAGGGCCATGGTATTTACACTGTGTTCAGTGCTGTGGTGTCAAGGTTTCCACAACAGTTGCACCAAATGCTATTAATTTATTTGTTTCTTTGTTTATTATGACAAATATCTCCAAGGGTAAAAGATAAGATTCAGTGACCCAAAGAAATGGTTTATTTATGAGGGACAGAGTTGAGAGCCCATGAGCASTGAGGAAATTGAGTGAGGCTCACTTCAGTAATTAACATTAACTCACAKTAACTCATTAGTACGTATAAAAAGTGGGGAGATGATGGGAGAACTACTTCTCCATTTGGCTGGCCCTGTGAGGCTCTGAGGGCTTTAATCCGCCTCAAATTACCGCTCAGRGCACCGTGCACCTCACCAAATCTCTGCCTTTGCCTCCCACGTGGGACAGGATGCCTCCGTTGAAGAGAACGGGGAAGCTTCCTAGTGACTCTAATTAGTGACTCTAATATGATACTTAAGAGTGTTTGGGAGTCTCTGTCCCTCGGCATTTCAGTCCGTAAGAGTCACTTTTGTATACGAACCACCAATTTTGTTCCCAYTCATCCTAGTGGGCATATAGTCTGCTCAGCATCTTTCAGATGGTGCTTAGGACCTTTGCAGACCTGGACTATCCGGGGATAATGTGATACTTTTTCTGATTATAACGAGACTGTCTTTAGCTGTTAAGAAAAGTTAATTGGGCAATATTTGTGTTAGCATGTAGCAG
Source organism: Eudromia elegans (assembly GCA_003342815.1). Lineage (NCBI taxonomy): Eukaryota > Metazoa > Chordata > Aves > Tinamiformes > Tinamidae > Eudromia > Eudromia elegans. The sequence continues at coordinate 454,610 of PTEX01000244.1, forward strand.
AGCAGCTGTGGGCTGAGGCSATGCTTTGAGCTGCCCATCCTGCACGGTGCTAGGAGGGAAGTTAGCTGCACAACTCACTTCCAACACCACCTCTCACCCAGCAGATCTACCTGGTTAATGAGCCAATGCCATTTTGTTACATTTTGAGGCATCATCGCCATGCAAGTATCCTGCAAAACCTTCTGTCCTGCTTTATCACATTACTAGTTAGTGCTTCTGAGTTCAGGTTGTGCTGCATTCTGGCTGGAAAAATAAAATCCTGTGGCACGTGAAGTGCTAAATTTGTACTTCTTGCACCCTTTTCATGCTGTAGTGAAACAGAAGCCTTTAGAAACAGGCAGGAGACACATGCACATGCTGCAGGATCCATCAGCCCAGAAGCGGGGGCTGCCGTGAAGCTGCGGCCGWGCCCGGGCCTCCTGCCCCTCTGCTTTACATGGAGCAGAACCCCAGACTCCACTTTAGTTTGACACTAGCTCTCAAATACAACAATGTGAGCCTAAATGCATGACTGAGGAYTTTCTGTCTTTGACTCCTGTCTATAACTGTCCTTAAGAACCATTAACTATCCTCTTTTTTATCATGTTGCTTTTAAGACATCTTTGATGCACAGAAGCATTTCTGTTTTCAGTGAGGACCTCTGTTACCATGACACAAACCCTTTAAAATGCAGACGTGCACCCTGAGACGGATTTGGATGCACTGTGATGGTGAAGGAGCCTAATCCCTCCTGCAGAAGGTAATGCTTAGACAAATTTATTTCGTTCAATGAAACGCCTGGCCAAGCATTTTTAATATAGTCTTTGCACTTAATTAGCCCTACTGAAGAGTCACTTGCTGTATTTCAARCTAGGATTATTTTCTTTTGTGTTAATTATTTTAAGATCCTCAAAGGAAACCTGGAGAGAAAAAAAATAACATAACATAACATTAACGTAATGTAATATAAATCAGCTCTTAATTGACCTGAGGAACCTGAAGTCATTTTTTGGGGGACAGAGAAGATGGCATATGATGATAAGAATAGACAGTAGTTTAAAAAATGGCCTTTCTATATGAAGAATAGCTAATAAAGCCTGAAAAGAAYTCAGTATGAAGAAAACATTGCAAGGTGTTAAAGATGTCAGAAATACACACGTACACACTGAACTGTCATATTGAGAAGAAAAAAAGAGTAAAAAATAATGGATGTGAAAATAGGAGACCTTGTTCTCCTTAACTCAGTGGGAACTGTGGACCAGGACGTAGACACTTTTATTCTAGATGGCAAATCTGTGTAAAGTAAATCACTGTTCATTTATTTATTTATTTAACTAATTGCAGAATCAATACTACATGAAAGGAAATGTGCAACACACTCCTGGGGCTGCACAGGCTGAATATGATTACACAGGTATCATATAAATATTCTTCTGCTATAGTTGCATAGGTACTGGCATGAAGACAAAGATTGTGCCCATTTGGGGTTATTTAAGTGTTACACTCTCAGAACTGTCTTGATTAATGACATAATGACATAACGAGATGATTAAGAGGTGACCTTCCTTCTTTAAAGGCTGAACCAAGTCTTGCAAAAATCCCATGGTAGTATCTAGATCTTTACAAAGCACCAGGCAGTGCCCTTCCCTTTCACTAAGAGTAACRGATCTGGACTGTATTTTAATCCGTCTAGGAACTAGAGAGTGGAATCTATATTTCACCCTACGCATGTACACAGAAGCATCAAAGCCAGTTTTCAGGTAGAAAATGTATTTTTGTCTCTTATTCCTTCAAGCAATTAAGCAATATTCAGTTTCCAGTTATAGTGAATTCAGTTATCAGATCATAGGATCATAGAATCATAGAGTACTTCAGGTTGGAAGAGACCTCTAGAGGTCATCTAGTCCAACCCCCCTGCACACGCAGGGTCCCCTAGAGCATGCGGCACAGGGTGGTGTCCAGGCGAGTTTTGAAGATCTCCAGACAAGGAGACTCCACCCCCTCTCTGGGCAATCGGTTCCAGTGCTCTGTCATCCTCACTGTTCTTCCTCAAGAAGAAAGAAAGAAGTTCTTCCTCAAGTTGCTGTGGAACATTTGGAGCTTCAATTTGCGGCCATTTCCKCTAGTTCTGTTGCTGGCCACCACWGAGAAGAGGCCTGCCCCATCWTCCTCACTCCCTCCCTGAGAGGTCCCCTCTCAGCCTTCTCTTCTCTAGACTGAACAGSCCCAGCTCTCTCAGCCTTTCCTCAYAGGGCAGATGTTCCAGGCCCTTAATAATCTTTGTAGCCCTGCTATCACGCTGCTGCTTAACCTAGGCAACAAACTAAGATTGGTTTCATGCCGCTTGGCAAACCAATTCCAAGTCAGCTCTCGCTGTTTCATTAATTTCTGTCTCTCTTTCCTTATTTTTCTTATTTGTTTTTCTCTTCCTTTTGCAAGTAGCATGAAGCTTATTTAATTGGAAAGTCTGTGTATTTATGATCCTTCCATCACCATTAGTAAGTAAAACTCATCTGAAAAAAAATCCTGGGGCTCTTTTTTGGCACTGAAAGCATTCCAGTCAGTATTTCAAATTTTCGTTTGAAATTTGGTGTGAAAGATGGGATATGAAGAAGGGGAAATCTTTTATGATACTCTGCTTTTGTGTTCCTGTAGCTGAAGTCTGCTTCACAACTGAACTGCATTGCTGTCTTATTTAAGGTACATTTCTAACCATAAAACACATCCCTRGAGAGGGCCAAGAGGCAGCACAAAACTTGCCCTATTTGGGTTTTCCTGCTCRTGGAGGGGCAGCGAGAGCCCCCTGCTTAGTGTTCAGGGGTGGCAGAGCTCTTCAATACTTTGCTGCTCTTTCTCTAATCGCCTTGCAAACTCAGTGCCACTGTATTCCCACTGGATTTGCCATGTGGCTTCAAACTGAGGCGAAAAGGAAGTTTCAAGGGAAAGCGGAGATCCAGAGATCCCAAGGAGAGGCAGATCAGTTAAAAAGTGGAAATCGGGTAAGAACCAAAAGAAAGGTCGCTGGGTAAACAGGTGGACAGGTTCGAAAAGCGGCTCAGGGCCCGTTGCTGTGCTGCGATGGGCTCGGGCGGTTCGGTCGCTCCTCCTCGGCGGCTCCGCAGCGACGCCCTTCACTGAACTCCTTACGCTGTGACTGCGTATCCTGCTCAGCGAATAGATGAATAAATAAATACATATGTATTTGAAATTGATAGATAGATAGATAGATAGATAGATAGATAGATAGATAGACAGATACATACATACGTACGTACGTACGTACATACATACATTGATAGATAGATAGATAGATAGATAGATAGATAGATAGATAGATAGATAGATGGATAGATAGATAGATGAATAGATGGATAGATGTATGTATGTATGTATGTATGTATGTATGTATGTATGGATAGATAGATAGATAGATAGATAGATAGATAGATAGATAGATAGATAGATAGATGGAAGGGTGGATGGGTGGGTGAGTGGGTGGGTGAGTGCGTGGATGGATGGACAGATAGGTGGATGGATGGATACATAGATGGACAGACACACAGACAGACACACAGACAGAAGGACGGGCTTTTCCATCCCGGCTGGTGCTGGGCGAGGGGGCTGGCGGCCAGGGCTGAGGGTCCGCACTGGGCCGCGCTGTCACTGCCCCTGCCCCCCGGC